>JAJPUD010003342.1:44597-80091 GCA_023553655.1 Myrmecobius fasciatus | reverse complement strand
TCTCTGCATTTCTCTTCCTCTTTCTCTGTCTCTCCTCTCTCTCCTTCTCCTCTTTCTCTCCTTCCCTTCCTCTTTCTCTCTTCCTTTCTCTCTGTCTCTGTCTTCTCTGTCTGTCTGTCTCTGTCTCTGCCAACCTTTCTCTCTCTCTCTTTCCTTCTCTTTCTCTCTATCTCTCCTTCTCCTTCTCTCTCTGTCTCTCCTCTCTCCCTCTCCTTCTCCTTCCCTCTTTCTTTCTCTTTCTCTATCTCTGTCTTTTTCTGTTTTTCTCTCTCCCTTTCTTCTTCCTTCCTTCTCTGTCTTCCTCACTTATTTCTCTCTTCCTTTCTTTCTCTTTTCCTTTTTCTTTCTTCCTTTCACTCTCCCTTTTACTCTCTCTTTCTTCCTTTCTCCCTCCTCTGTCCCCATCTCATCCCCATCTCATCTCCTCTCTCTCTCTCTCTCTCTCTCTCTCCTCCCTTCTCTTCCTTCTTTCTCTGTCTCTCTTCCTTTTAAATCTTTTAGTAATGTACTTTTCTTCCTTTATATCACTTCCTTTATGGCACTGTTGCTTTTTGATGAGTCTCCCCCATCCCCCAGAAACACATAAAATGAATCAAGCAAATATCAACACATTTCACTGGATCTAGAAAGGTCAGCCCCGGTATCCATAGGATGCTACCTGTTTTTTCCTTTCTTTTTCCAGACTTAACTTTAGTTTTTAACTCCTCATTGCCTTTTTTGTTCTAATTTAACTGAGCCCTCCAAAACCTGTCAGTCCTGACCCTCTCCATTCAGGCATTCACTGAACCCTAGTCTCTGCCAACAACCAATCAACAATCTAAAACAATTGTTGGATTCTAAACATTTATTAAGTACCTACTTTGTGTCCCTACTGTGGGAGATGTAAGTAAAAAAAAAATCCCTGCTCTCAAGAGACTTACTTGCTTCCTCAAGAGGCTGAGGCAGACAACAAAGTATGTATAAAAACAGAGGGACCAAAAATATAAAATGAATAAATGCAAATATCTACAAGGCAGTTGGGGAGGGGGATGCGGATCAAGAAAAGCTTTATGCAGAAGGTAATCACTGAGCTGCATCTTATAGGAAGAGAAGGAGTCTGAGACTACAGGTTACTCCTGGAGACTGATGATGTGCTGGCTTGTCCTACGCCAGTTCTAGGCTGAAAATCCCAGCCAAAGACTGAGGGACCACAGAAGCCAACAACAGACTCCTAGTCCCAGACTGAGCCCTACAGTAGCCTTGGATGATCCTCTAACAGTTCTCCACAGATTGGCCATCTGATTTAGCCACACACAAGGCCTTGTCTAGAGATTGATGCAGTTGCAGACTGGGCTCTAAAGCCAGCTGTAAACTGGACCCTAAATTTGAATATAGAACAATACCTACCTGTGGCCCTCAGCCAGGCCCTATTGACTCTTGACTATTGACTATCACCTGATAACTTGGTCATGTAAACTGCTTCTAAGTTGATTTCTGATGTCAGTCACCAAGGAATCCCTGATGCATGTCCTAGACTGACCCCTTAAATTAGCTATAAATTGAACCTATAAGATCTGGGCACAAAGTGAATCCTGACTCAGACCCCGAGCTGAGCCTCAGCCATAGTCTGGCCTCTGAACCTGGCCCAGATTCACCCCTCGTTGATTCAGACCCTACATTGACTACAGACTGAGTCTTAACTCCAGCCCCTACCTGAGCTGGACCCCTTCCAAAAAACTGAGCCCTGATCCTGGCTATACCCTGACTCAAGCTTTAACCTTGGGTTAATGGGTTAAGAGTCAAGACTGACCCATTAAAACAGCTCCATTCTGATTTCTAATTGATGCTGTGGGTTGATTTGAAATGCTGACTATAGAAGGCTCCTTTTCTCCAGCCACAGATTGGCAACTCCCCTAAAAATCCAGACTGAATCCCAACCTGGCCTTTGGGCTGATTTGGACAAAGATTTATTCTGAACCCTAGCTATTATAGGAAGGACTGTGGGTTCTTCTAGGTTAGGGACAGTCTTTTTCCTTCCTTTGGTACTCAGTATTGTGCTTTGTTTTAATAGATTTTTAATCTATTAAATGATCCTTTCAAACTTTCTAAAATCAGAACCTTTCTTAGGATTACAGACCCTAGCCACAAAGTGAATGACGCCTGATCCTAGCCAAGGACTGTCACTTAACCATAATTCTTGACCTTTAATTAGACTTCGTATTCCTATCTGACCATCTATCCACCAGTCTCTCTGCTATCCACCTACTGAGGTTCCCTCTCAACCATCAGATCTTCTGAGACCATGCTCTAGGTCAATGTTGTCAATTTCAAATAGAAATGGGGATCACTAATCTATCTATGCAGATCCCTGCAGCTACACAATGTCTTAGTTTCAAAATGCATCATTTATGCATCCTCTGAAATCCTCTGAAATCATGATTGACCATCATGCATTGCCATATTTTTTGATCCTAACTCTGGTATTTTTATTATGCATTTTTATTATTTTGTTAAATCTTTCCCAATTACATTTTTCAAATTTATTTATTTAATATTTTCCCTCAGTTACATATAAAATATTTTTTGCATTTGTTTTTAAAACTTTTAAGTTCCAAATTCTCTCCCTTATTCCCCATTAAGAAAGCACATGTGAAAAAAAGTGGGGCAGGTAGTTAGTGCAGTGAATACAGGACCATCCCTAAAGTCAGGAGGACCTGAGTTTAAATCTGGACTCAGACATTTTACACTTATTAGCTGTATGACCCTGAGCAAGTCACTTAACCCCAATTGCCTCAGCAAAACAAAACAAAACAAAAAACAAAGAAAGAAAACACATGTGAAGTTTTTTTCTTTTTTTCCCTCTTTTTTATTAAAGCTTTTTATTTACAAAACATATGCATGAAAAAAAATTAAAAAAATAAAAAATAAAAACAAAACAAAACATATGACCTTCTGTTCCAAATTTTGCCCTTCTTTCCCCCCCTTCCCTAGGTGACAAATAGTCCGATAACATGTGAAGTTATGTGAAACATTTCCATAAAAGTCATATTGTGACAGAAAACATAGGTCTCCTTTAAAAAAAACCCTCAAGAAAAATAAAATAAGATAGAGAAGAGACAGACAGACACACACAGAGAAAGAGAGAGACAGAGAGAGAGAGACAGAGAGAGAGAGAGGGAGGATATGCTTCAATCTGTATTCAGATACAATCAGTTTTGGTTATGGACAGGCTTTTTCATCATAAGTCCTTCAAAGTAGTCATGGATCATTGTACTGCTGAGAATAGCAAAATCATTCATAGCTGACCATTCCAGAACATAGCCATTACTTTGTGCAGAGTACATTTCACTTTGCTTGAGTACATGGAGGTTTTTCTGAGAGCATCCTGCTCATCATTTCCCATAAAAGAATAGCATTCCATCATAATCACATACCACAATTTATTCAGCCATTCACAATTTTATTTTAATCTGGTTAATGGAACCTTATATGCCACTTGTTTGACACCTCTGATCTAGATGACTTAATCCACTCAGCTCTGGAACTTCTGTCTGGGGTAGAATTGTCTTTCCTAATGTCAGCCAGAGTCTTATACACAGCCCATTATATCTAGCAGTTCATGCTTCCAATCTCATTTGACCTTCCACCATATCTGTTTCTTTGTTATTTGCAATTTTATTGGTGTATCATCACCATTAACACCATCATCCTCACCCTCATCCTTATCATCATCATCACAATTGTTATCATCATCACCATCATCACCATCACCATCACCATCATCACCATCACCATCATTCTCACCTACCATATCTATAAGCAATTTAAAACTTGTGTAGCCAGACTTGAAGCCAAGAAGACCCAATTCCAGGTCACTTCTGATCCATCCTGGGTAAGTCACTGACCGGCTCAGTGATCCAGGTAGCACTAATTGTAAGTTGCAGACAAGATTCTGACCTGCATTGGCAAAGGGAGTTTTCTCATGTAGGAGTCCTCGATACCAATGAGATCATGAGTCCAGTCCCTATTCCTTAAAAGTTTGCAAAGCACAGCAACACCAAGACTGCCATAATGATACTATATTTTTATATAGTGTGGGTTTGATTAGCCTCATTTTAGAGATGACAAAACCGAGACTCAGAGAACCTAAATAACTTGACCAAGACTATACAGCTAGTGTCAGAACAGTATTTGAATCTTGCATTCTTCTCCTTCCAGATCAAATAGTCTTTTCACTAGAAGGAAGTGAAGGAGCAGGGAATAAGCATTATTATAGCACCTACTTTTTGTCAGGCACAATGTTGTGTTCTTTACAATTATTGTCTCACTTGATTTTATAATAACTCTGAGAGCTAGGTACTGTTATTTATTCCCATTTGACAGTTGAGGAAACTGAGGCATAGATGAAGTAATTGGCTCAGTATCACACAACTAGTAAGTGTCTAAGGTCAGATTTGAACTCTTCCTGATTCCAGGTTCATTGCCCTGTGCACTGTGGAGCTACCTAGCTGCCTCATTGCACCTCTCACTCACTTACCTTAATTCAGGATATAGATGCAGGTCTGAACCAAGCATCACCTGAGACATAAAGCATCTAGACCATAGACTGAATAGGCTACAGACTGAACCCCCAAATTATCCAGTTTACTCCTTATTTCAGCCATAAATTGAGACTTTAATCCTGCAATCAGACTGCAGCCTGAATGCAAATCCCTGGTAAATATAAAAAAAAAAAACAACTCAAACCCTCTCATGGGTCATTGGTTCTCAAATTTTTTTTTAATTCCACAAACTCCTTTTGACTAAAAAAAAATGCATCATCAATCTCCAAGGTAATTGAATACACCATTTATAATATTCTTTTAGTTTAATTAAATGCTTACAATAACTACAATAATTTTTGCCCCCCAAGAGCTCCAAATTAAAATGTGGTAACTGTAAATACAAAATTATAAAATAATTATGAATATAGTATGTGGGGCATTCCATAACAATAAAAAGTAATCCAGCAAGGTTTTATTTGTTTACTATTATCTGAAAGACTTCACATTAATTTTTTTATTTTATAAATTTCATTGAATATTTAACATTTTTAATGAAACACATTACAACTTGAAAGATATTTAATGTAATAATCATATCATATAGCAGTATAACACACAGTAATATAATAAATCATATAAAAACCTAATCTTGATATTGAATTTTTTAATTGAATAAAGATATGTAATGTTTGATTCAACACGATTCAACACCAGATATAGTCTTGAATCTGGTTTTGCATTAAATTTATTTCTGTATTTTGATTCTTGGACAAAATAAAATGAAAATGCTTGCTTCTACGAATATGCAGGTTTTGTTGTTTTTCTGTCGTTTTAGTCACATCTGACTATTCATGTCTCCATTTGGGGTTATTTTGGCAAAGATACTGAAGAGGTTTGCTATTTCCTTCCCCAGCTTATTTTACAGATGAGGAAACTGAGGCAAAGAGATGCCCAGAGTCACATATTTAGTTAGTATCTGAGACCTGAAATCTTCCTGGCTCCAAGCCTGCTATTCTATCCACTGAGCCACCCAGCTACCCAATAAATATGCGGGAGGACATGAAAGAATTGTCAAAAGATGAAAATTCATTAAAAAAAAATTTACCCTCTTAACTAGTCAACAAAATGAATAACTGATTGTGATATGAAATATTTAATGATACTAATAATGATAGCCAGCCTTTCTATAACACTTTATAAATATCATCTTATTTTGACCTTACAATAACCTTAGGAGTTATAAGGTATCCTTATAACCATTTTACAATTAAGGAAACTGAGGCATACTGATGTAAAGTGAATTTCTCAGAATTACATTGCTAATAAGGATCTGAAGACAGCTTTGAACTCAGATATTACTGACTCTGAGCCCAGTCTTCTATTCACCATACACCTAACTGACCCTCAGCCTCCCAGCACATTTGTGAGAGTCAGTTAAAGAATTTGGTTTTGATCCTAGAAATAAATAATAGAAACCCACTGGAGTTCATTGAAAAGGGAAGTGCCCTAGTTAGACCTGTTCTTTAGAAGTATTCCTTTGTAATATTGTTCTGTAAGAAATGATGGGGGTAGGTAGATGGTGCAGTGGATAGAGTGCCAGCCCTGAAGTCAGGAGGACCTGAGTTCAAATCTGAACTCAAACACTTAACACTTCCTAGATGTGTGTAACTTTGGGCAAGTCACTTAATTCCAACTGCCTCAGCAAAAAGAAAGAAAGAAAGAAACGATTAGTAGGATGATTTCAGAAAGGCTTTATAAGAAAGACTTATATGAACTGATGCTAAGTGAAGTGAGTTGAACCAAGAGAACATTGTACACAGTAACACAACAAGATTATGTGATGGTCAATTCTAAAGGACTTGACTCTTTTCAAGAATGAGGTGATTCAGATCAATTCCAATAGAGTTGTGATGGAGAGAGTCATCTGCATTCAGAAAGAGACTGTGGGAACTGAATGTGGATCACAACTTAGTGTTTTCATTTTTGCTGTTGTTTGCTTTTTTGTTCTTTCTCATTTTTTTTCCTTTTTGATCTGATTTTTCTTGTGGAGAATGGATTCAAAAAGGGGAGAGATTTGAAGCAAGAAAACCAAAATCACAGAATCACAAAACTTGAAACATGGAAGGGGTCTTTTCTCCTCCTCCTCCTTCTCCTCCTCCTCCTCCTCCTCCTTCTTCTCCTCCTCCTCCTCCTCCTCCTTCTCCTCCTTCTCCTCCTCCTCCTTCTCCTTCTCCTTCTCCTTCTCCTCCTTCTCCTTCTCCTTCTCCTTCTCTTTTTCCTCCTCCTCCTCCTCCTTCTCCTCCTCTTCCTCCTCCTCCTTCTCCTCTTCCTTCTCTTTCTCCTCCTCCTTCTCCTCCTTCTCCTCTTTCTCCTCCTTGGTATTGACCAAGTCCCAAAAGTATATCTCAATCTACCCTCTGAGTCTATTATCACTCTTTTAGAAGGTAAGTAGCCTAGTACATCCTGAATCCTCTGGAATCATGATTGACCATCATGCATTGCCATATTTTTTGATCCTAACTCTGGTATCCAGTGTATTAGCTCTCCCTCATCTCTGTGTCAATTAGGAGGCTATTGAAACTGCCTAGGCAAGAGACCATGAGGACTCAAATCAGGATGATGGCCAGATGTGAGGAACACAATCAATGTGTGAGAAATATAGGGGTAAATCTGAAAAATATGCTGGCTGAATGAATAAGACTTGGCAACTGACAAGATAAGAGAGGTGAGGGAGAAAGAAGAATCAGAGATGACAATGTGAGATGGAGAATCCAGGTGATCCAAAGCCTGATTCATTACCTCAATAGAAATTTAGACTCACCCTTAACCCCATCCACAAAAGTGGCTACATGTTCAATCTTGACCTTGGCCACAGCTCTATCACCTTGGAACAATCTAAACTGACCTTGAAGAATCGTTCTAGCTTGACTGTATTCCATTGGTCCTTCCCCAATTGGGACTGAAGCCTCAGTCTAACTAAGTAGAGTCGGGTCCCCAGTCTAACTAAGTAGAGTCGGGTCCCCAACCTGATCTATATAGCTTGACCCAGACCTTTGCCATAGGTGGACATATTTTTGGCTTCTTGAAAGAAAAAAAGTCATGGAACTGAAAACTGGCTGTGATGATCCGATACTGAGTGAAATGAGCAGAACCAGGAGATCATTATACACGCCAACAATAAGACTATACAATGATCAGTTCTGATGGATGTGGCTCTTTTCAACAATGAGATGGTTTGGGCCAGTTCTGCAGATGAAGAGAGCCACTTGTCCTCAGAGAGAGGAATGTGGGAACTGAATATGGATCACAATATAGCATTCTCTCTCTCTCTGTTGTTTTCTTGCATTTAATTTCTTTTTTTTTATAAAGCTTTTTATTTACAAAACATGAGTGATTTTTCTACATTGACCTTTGCAAAACTTTTTTTCCCAAGCTTTTCCCCTCCTTCCCCCCACCCCTCGCCCCTAGATGACAGGTAATCTAATACATGCTAAATAGGATAAACTATATGACAAATACAATACATGTATACATATCTATACAGTTATCTTACTGCACAAGAAACATCAGATCTAGAAAGAGAAGAAGAAAAAAAAAACAACCTAAGAAGGAAAACAAAATGCATGGAAATATTCATAGAAAGCGTTAAAATGCTGTGTTGTGGTTCACACTCAGTTCCCACAGGCCTCTCTCTGGACATATATGACTATTTTTATCTCTGAACCATAGGAACTGGTTTGAATCACATCATTGTTGAAGAGAACCATGTCCATCAGAATTGATTATTGTATAGTCTTGTTGCTGTGTATAATGTTCTCCTGGTTCTGCTGATTTCACTCAGCATCAGTTCATGCAAGTCTCTCCAGGCCTCTCTGAAATCCTCCTGTTGGTCGTTTCTTACAGAGCAATAATATTCCATAACATTCATATACCATAATTTATTCAGCCATTCTCCAATTGATGGGCATCCATTCAGTTTCCAGTTTCTTGCCACTACAAAAAGGGCTGTCACAAACATTTTTGCACATGTGGGTCCCTTTCCCTCCTTTAAAATCTCTTTGGAGGAAGAGGCCCAGTATAGGCCCAGTAGAGACACTGCTGGGTCAAAGGGTATGCACAGTTTGATAACTTTTTGAGCATAGTTCCAAATTGCTCTCCAGAATGGTTGGATCCGTTCACAGTTCCACCAACAATGTATCAGTGTCCCAGTTTTCCCACATCCCCTCCAACAGTTATCATTATCATTTCCTGTCATTTTAGCCAATCTGACAGGTGTGTAGTGGTATCTCAGAGTTGTCCTAATTTGCATTTCTCTGATCAATAGTGACTTGGAGCACCTTTTCATGTGACCAGAAATAGTTTCAATTTCTTCGTCTGAAAATTGTCTGTTCATATCTTTTGACCATTTATCAATTGGAGAATGGCTTGAATTCTTATATATTTGAGTCAATTCTCTATATATTTTAGAAATGAGGCCTTTATCAGAATCTTTGGATGTAAAAATATTTTCCCAGTTTACTGCTACCCTTCTAATCTTGTCTGCATTCATTTTGTTTGTACAAAAACTTTTTAACTTGATATAATCAAACTTATCTATTTTGTGATTAATGATGACCTCTAGTTCTTCTTTGGTCACAAATTCCTTCCCTCTCCACAGGTCTGAGAGGTAAACCATCCTCCATTGTTCTAATTTGTTTATAATATCATTCTTTATACCTAGATCATGAATCCATTTTGACCTTATCTTGGTATATGGTGTTAGGTGTGGGTCAGTGCCTAATTTCTTCCAGACTAGTTTCCAATTATCCCAGCAGTTTTTGTCAAATAGTGAGTTTTTATCCCCAAAACTGGGGTCTTTGGGTTTATCAAACACTAGATTACTATTGCCATTGAGTATTTTGTCCTCTGAACCTAACCTATTCCACTGATCCACTACTCTATTTCTTATCCAGTACCAAATGGTTTTGGTGACCACTGCTTTATAATATAGTTTTAGATCTGGTGCAGCTAGGCTACCCTCATTTGCATTTTTTTTTCATTAATTCCCTTGAAATTCTTGACCTTTTGTTTTTCCAGATGAATTTTGTTGTTATTTTTTCTAGGTTTGCATTTAATTTCTTTCTCAGTTTTTTTTCCTTCTTGATCCGATTTTTCTTGTGCAACAAAATAGCTGTATAAATATGTATACATATATGGGATTTATAATGTATTTTAACATATTTAACATGTATTGGACTACCTGCCATCTAAGGGAGGGGGTGAGGGGAAGGAGAGAAAAATTTGTAACAAAGCTTTGCAAGGGTCAATGTTGAAAAATTACCCATGCATATGTTTTGTGAATAAAAAGCTTTTTAAAAAAAAAGAAGAAAAAGAAAAAAAAAACTGGCTGTGAATGTTGGTTCAACCTTGGACTTACCCAAATCTTAGCAATAGACTGACCCCTTAAAAGTAGCCATGAGATTAAGCCCTAAATCTAGTCTGAGTTAAGCCCTAAATCTAGTCTAATAGACTGACTCTATTCATCCATCCGTGTTCTTGGTCTGTCCTTAGTTCCTGAAGAGAACCATGACATCGAGAAGGGGATGCCATGATATTCAATTAGAATTAGATTTGAGTGAAGGAGAGCTGTGTAAGGTCACCTGCCTCATTGTCTCCTCCGGAGCCCTCGGGGTCCACTGGCAAGATGTAGATTAGGGTGACTGGAGATGGTGCTGGGTGCAATGGGAGACACTGGTCTTTCTGAGTTCAGATTGTTAGGTCTCAGTTTGACTAAGGCAACACCCATTCAGTGCTAGGCAGAGAATGACCATCTATCCATGTACTGGTCAACTAAGCTGTCAAAGGACTGATTCCCAAGGTTGGTCAGTCAAACCCTGTCCCAATACTGGTCTTGGACTGAGTTCTATCCAAGCTACCTCCTAGATATCGGTTCCCTAAAACAGTCCCACTGTCCTCTGCCCTGGCTGGACTTCATCTGAAGTATTATGTTCAATTCTAAGAACTATAGTTTAAAAAATTTAGGGGCAGCTAGGTGGTGCAGTGGAGAGAGCACCAGCCCTGAAGTCAGGAGGACCTGAGTTCAAATCTGGTCTCAGACACTCAGTACTTCCTACCTGTGTGACCCTGGACAAGTCACTTAACTCCAATTGCCTCAGCAAAAAAAAAAAAAAAAAGAAAAGAAAAAAAAAAGAAAAAAAGAAAAGAAAAAGGAAAATTAAAGATGAGTTGTAGGTGTCCAGAGGAAGGCAGATTAGGAAAGGATCTTGAATTCATGTCATATGAGGGTTGGTTGAATAATAAAATATAAAAACATGTATATAGTCCTTATGTGTTAAACACTTATAGATATTATTTCATTTGAGCTTCACAAAAACCCTGAGAGGTGAGTGTTATTATCATTCCCATTTTACAATTGAAGAAATTGAGGCAAATAGGGTTAAATGACTTGTCTGGGGTCACACAGCTGCCAGGATTTGAACGCCAGTCTCGCTGATTCCAGGTGCTCTATCCCCCAGGCCATGTAGGAGAAACTAAGCACACTTAGTCGAGAGAGGAGAAGACTTGGGGGCTTCTATCATGGGGGCTTGAAGATTGCTAGCTATCTTCAAGCAATATTATATTCTACTTGGGCGACCATGTAGACGAGGGATCAGGCTTGTTCTGTTTCACGCAAGAGCAGAGAGTATCAGAAGTCAGATTTAAGCTCTGGTCTCCCATGATTGATCCGTGGAGCCAAACTGCCATTTTCTCTGCTCTCTCAATTTGAGGGTCATTAGATGGGGGGCAACTTGAACCCCAAGCCTGACCACCGCAAAGTGGCACATGTAAGCTTGATGCCAGAAAACAAACTAACAATCGGTGTTAACGAGAAGTAAGATGGGCTGCCTCGAGAGACAGGAAGCTGCCCATCCTTGGAGGTCTCCAGAGTAGGAGCCCCTATCTGGAGAAGTGGGAGGTCCTCCCTGCCTGGAGGCTACTCAGTAGGGGTTGGACTCATCTGTAAAATGGGCACAATAATAGCCCCTACCTCTCCCAGGGTTGTGAGAGTCAAAAGATAATAACTGAAGCATTTAGCACAATGCCTGGCACATAGTAGGTGTTTTCTTCGCTGTAAGCTTCAGAGGGAAGATTTGGGCTGAAATGTCTCAGGACACCAAGTCCAGGGCTCTTTCCAGCTGCCCTCTCCAGATTAACCTTGGCAATATCAGCTACTTAAAACTGTCTGCCAACTGGTCACTTAAATGGAGAGACTTATCAGGAACTAGGACTCCCTCCCCGGGACACAGGCTGACCTATTTATTTAAATTGGCCAGAGACCCTTCTTATCAACACGTCACAAACTGACCCTTGCCCCTGACTACAGGCTCACTCCAGGACTTGCCATTCTCAATGGCTCAGTGGATGCTGGCACTAGCTCAGGGAGATGTGTTCAGGTCTGGCCTTGGACATTTACTAGCTGTATGACCCTGGGCAAGTCACTTAATCTCTGCCTCAGTTTCCTCAATTGTAAAATAGTACCCATCTTTTAGGGTTGTGAGGATCAAAAGATATCTTTATAAAGAATTTAGCATACTGCCTAGTACATGTAGGAATTGAACAAAAATTTCCTTCCTCCCTCCCTTTTCTTCCTTCGCTAGTGACATTGCTTTCATCAGAAGTGATGTTGGCTTGCCTGTATTTAGTAAGTCTGCCATGATTCCAGATCTAATATGAACCATGGGGCCATGTTGCTCTGCTACTCTCTACCTTGACCCAGACCCCAGATTGAGCCCAAAGCCTGCCTGACTTATCAATATTTTTTTTCTTTTTTTTTTTTTAACTGAGGCATTTGGGGCTAAGTGACTTGCCCAGGGTCACACAGCCAGGAAGTGTTAAGTGTCTGAGATCAGATTTGAACTCAGGTCTGGAGCTCTAGCCACTGCCCAATCTAGCTGCCCTTGATTTATCAATTTCTAAAACCGAACTAGCACTGAAGCATGAGGCAGACCCTAGACCCATGGAGACCAAGTCCTTATCCTGACCCTATACAGAAGCCGCTTCCGCCACCCCAAAAGCTAGTCCCAGGCTAGCCCCAATTGATCATCTTACAGTAGGAGCCATTGGTCACAAGGAGGCCCTGGATGACCAGGCCCTCTGTTCTTCCAAAGTAGAGCTCTCTAGACCCAAGCTCCTATGAGCCTTGGGTTCCAACTGGATACATTAGCCAGTTGAGGCTCCCAAGAGATCAGTCTTTCCTTCCTTCCCTGTGGAGAGGCTGGTATTGCAGGAGGTTCAGAGGGCAGGCTGTGGGCAATGGAACTTAGCTGAAAATGGCATCAAGGATTAGGTGTCCTCCATTACCTCCTGCAGCTGGTCACGGACCCGGTCTATCAGGAGGCCCAACGCCCTCAAGCTCTGTTTCTGGATCCTCATCTTTCTGCTGAATTTCCCCCTCTTGAACCACCCCCTCCCAGCCTTCCATCGGTTCTGTCAATTCTCTATCCCCCACCATGGCAGACGGGCACAAACTCAAGCACTTCTTATCACAAAATTAATTTTTTATTTTGAATCTGGGTCAGGAAAAAGTAGAGGAGATGGGGGAGGGGGGTGAGTGGGTGGCACTGGGAAGGGGGTACTCTACCCAAGGTGATAGGGGTGCCAAGGAGTGGGGACAGGGCATCCCAAGGCCAACCTTTCTCTAGTGGTGGGGCTCCCCCCCCACAAGGCCATGACTGTGACCCTGAATGAGGGGTGGGGTGTCCAGTTGCCCACTGTGGTTGTGGAAGAGAGAAGAAATTGGGGAGGGGGAAGGAGAGGGGAAAAGACACCCACTTCAACGCCATGGCACTGCAGGCTGCAGTTCCCACTGGTCACCACCAGAGGACAGCACAGCTCCAAAGAAGGCTGGAGCCAAGGGAACTTGTTCAGAATTCTCCATTCCTTGGGAGGATGGCTTAAAAAAATAAACCCCTAGAAGCTGGTGTGTTCCCTCCGCCCCTGCAGACCCCCAGGGGTTGAGGGTGAGAGGTCAGGGGTGAAGGGTGGAGGCCAGGGGCTCTGGTGTCTCTATCTCTTTGTTTAAAAAAATCAAAACTAACAAAATAAATGGTTTCTCTCCCTCCCCCCTCCCTCCCTTCCAAAGAACAAAGGTATGTGGGTGACAGGGATTGGTTTGCAGGGTCAAGGTCCCTTCCCTCTACCCCTCCCCCCAATAAATAGATCCAATAACACAAATAAATAAATAAATAAATATTTAGATAAATAAATAAATAGGGTCTTTGTATATACATAAATCTCTCTTTTCTTTCTCATTCTCTCTCTCTGTCTCTGTCTCTGTCTCTAGGGGGCCCAGTGGCATAGGGTCCCCAGGTCCATCACACATAAAACTCACTGGCTTTTTAGCTAAGACACAGAAAACGGGGTGGGGAGAGGGACAGACCCTTCAAGACACAGCATTTCCAAAGCTCCATTGGCTGGAGCTTGGGGGATCTGGGCAGGGATGGGATTGGAAGAGAAGGAACCCTTCCCAACCAGACAAAGCAGCAGAATCCTGTGCCTGGGGAGGGAGACAAGAGGGGAGACTGAGGCTGACAGAGAACTGTCAGAGACACATCATTCTGAAGATACAGAACAGAAGGGGGGCAGGAGGGGAAGGAGGGAAGGAGGAAGGGACCCGAACTAGACGTCACTGGGGGAGCGGGAGCGGAAGGGGGACTTGGAGGAGGAGCAGCAGCAGCAGACAGCCCACAAGACTTTCTGGATGTCGTGATTTCGGAAGGCATAGATGATGGGGTTGAAGAGAGAGTTGGAGGTGGCTGGGAGCAAGGTGAGATAGGTGTAGAGCAGGGGTGAGTGGGAGTCGCCCAACAGGCAGTAGACGGCAAAAGGAAGCCAGCAGGCGGCGAAGGCCCCCAGCACCACGGCCAGGGTGGCGATGCCTTTGCGGGTGGCCACATAGTGGGAGGCGGGCAGCAGGTGCCGCTGGAGGGCGATCTGCTGGGCATGGCGGCAGACGATCCGGCAGATCTGGGCGTACAACTGTAACATCACGCCAAACACCATGAAGAAGACCACGGCCAGGACCACCAGGTGGTTCTTGGTCAGGGGGCTGACGACGCCGCAGGAGGCCGGCTCATCCAGGCAGTTCCAGGCCAGCACGGGAAGGAGGCCCAGGCCCAGGGCACCCCCCCACACCAGCACCAGCATGGCATATGTTCTGGTCACTGTGGTCTCAGAGTAGTAGGTGAGCGCATTGTAGAGGGACAGGTAACGGTCCACGGTGATGGCCAACAGGCTGTAGATGCTGGCAGTGAAGGCGGTGACCAGAACTCCCACCAGGACCAGGCTCAGGATGGGGGAGCCAATGCAATACTTGGAGGCAAAGTGCAGGATGAGCCCAAGGCCGGCTAGCAGGTCTGCAGAGGCCAGACTGCCAATGAGCAGGAACATGGGAGCCCGGAAGGCCGGGGTGCCCACGATGATGGCCACGACCACCGCGTTTTCGCAGAACACCAGGGTCCCAGAGATACACAGAGCTACATCCCAAGCTGTGGGGAGGGGCAGAGGAGAGGCTGGGCTGGGGTCCCGGGGGGACTCCCCACCACTCTCATTCCCGGATGCCAGCCAGTCCAGGGGGCCTCCTACCCCCTGCATTGTGGTACCTGCCGGAAGAAAAGAGTGGGTGAGCGTCCCAGAGGTCCCAGGATTCCAAGGGCTGGGCTTAATAATACTACCTTCCGACACCGGGATGCTGTGTGGGGGAGGGGGAGGGAAAGGAAGTGGAGGTGCCCAACTCTTCCCTGGTTCTTAGGGACACCGGGGTCATCCCTTCCCTTTACTTCCCTTAGAGGTAAGTGAGTGCCCCTTGCTGAGGTTCCTCACAAGCTGCTCTCCCCTCGGGTGAATTCCTTACAAAGCGGGGTCTAACCCCCCTCTCCCCAGTCTATTCAAGGAAGAAAAAGGGGGGGAGTTCCCTGACGCTCAGATCATCTTAAAGAAACTGGGATGCTTAGGGTAGTCTAAGGAGAAGTTAAGGAGGTGGGGTGTCCCCTCCCCCGACTCCCTCACAGCTCCCCCTCCCACTCCCGGAGCTGGGGCTGAAGATGCTAAAGACCAGACTATTCTCCTTCCACTCGGACACCTGTGTTTCTAGGCCAGGCACCCTCCTGCCCTAGGTCCTCAGTCCCGACCTCCGTGTCCCAGAACCAGGCACCCGTACCCCTGTCACCACAAGCCCTCCCCTATGACCGAGCCTCTCGCCCAACACTTGGGATGCTTAGTGCGGCGTCCGCATTTTCCCTGGCCGGACACCTGGGTCCTGCCCCCTGAGCCCAAGTGTCCCCCCCAGCCCAACCCGCGCAGGTTGTCGTGCAGGAGACTCCCACCCGCCCCCTTTGCTGTCAGGACACCCAAGCCTCTGGCTCGCCCAGGCCGGGGCATCCCAGGCTCCTGCAGCACCCTAGCATCCCGGACGCCCGGCTCCCGGCGACGGGGGCCGTCACTTACCAGTCCCGGGGTCCTGGAGCTGCGTCTGGAGCCGGGGCTAGGCCGAGGCTGCGGTCCCCGGCCGGGGACGTCCAGTGCAGCAGCAGCAGAGCAGGTTTGGGGGTCCCAGCCGCCTCGGGGCCACCGTGGTCTATGCCTGGGTCACCGAAGCCCCAGCCTAGCAGAGCGGCGTGACTCACCCGCGCCGGGCCCCGCCCTGAGCCGCCTGCTCTCTGACGTCAGCGGCCGGGCCCGGCCAATGGGCTTCGCGGGAAGCAGCGCAGCGCGCGCCGCGCGGCATGATAATGAGGCCTCGCGCTGGCGGCTCCCCATTCATAAAAAGCGCCCGGCCCCGCCCCCTCCCGCTCCGTCCTTGAGGCAGCGCCCTCTGCGGGCCGGGACCTAGCGGGCGGGGCTAGAGGGGAGTTGGGGGGGGCGGCGTGGAGAGGACGCGCGCGAGCGTAGGCGGGACCGTGACGGGGATAGGGATGATGCAGGTGAAGCAGGGAGACGGAGGGGGCGCGAGGCGGGTGACAGTGATGGTGGCGGGCCCGGGTGACGCTGCTAGGTGACGCTGATGCGGGCTCTGGGACCCGGGTGACGGGGATGGGAATTGTGAGAGGCAGAGGGATGGGGTTAGGGTCACAGAACGGGGGTGTCTGCCCTGGAAGAGGTCTAGAACGTGGTCTGTGAGAGCACAGAGTGTCCGAGCTGGAGGTGACCTTAGAGCAGAGAATGTCAAACCTGGGAGGGACTAAGGCCTGGGAGGGCCCTTCCACCCCAATGTCAAAGAGGGGAGGGCCCTTAGAACCCGGAATGTCGGGGGGGGGGGGCCGGACGGCTTAGAACTTAGAGCTGGAAGTGATTTTACAATCCACTGTCAAAGAAGGGCTCTTAGAACTAAGAATGTCAAGGTGGGGCAAAGAGAACCCAGAATATCAAGGAGGGGAGGGCCCTTAGAAGTGAGAACTGAAAGTGACCTTACAACCCAGTGTCAAAGAGGGAAGGCTCTTAGATCCCAGAATATCAAGGAGGGGGGCACAGAACCCAGAATGTCAAGGAGAGGAGGGCCTTTAGAACCTGGAATGTCAGAGGGGAGGGCACTTAGAATGTTATTGATTTTTTTCTTTCTTTCTTTTTTTTTTTTTTGCTGAGGCAATTGGGGTTAAATGACTTGTCCAGGGTCACACAGCTAGGAAGTGTTAAGTGCCTGAGATGAGATTTGAACTCAGGTCTTCCTGACTTCAGGGCTGGTGCTCTCTCCACTGCGCCCCCTAGCTGCCCCAGAACCTAGAATGTCAAGGGGGGGCCAATGAGAACTCAGAATATCAAAGAGGGGAGGGTCCTTAGATCTTGGAACTGGAAGTAACTTTACAACCTAATGTCGAGGAGGGGAGGGCCCTTAAAACCTGGAATGTCAAGGAGGGAGGGGCAAAGAGAACCTTGAATGTCAAGGAGGGGGAGCCCTTAGAACCCAGAATGTCAGGGAGGGTGCTAAGAACCCAGAATGTCAAGGGGGGGCCTTAGAACCTGGAATGTCAAGGAGGGGCCTTAGAACCTGGAATGTCAAGGAAGGAGAGGCAAAGAGAACCTGGAATGTCAAGGAGGGAGGGGCAAAGAGAACCTGGAATGTCAAGGAGGAGAGGGCCTTTAGAACAGAGAATATCAAGAATATAGAATAAGAATGTAGGAGCTGACCTTAGAATACAATGTCAAAGATGGGAGCGACCTTAGAACCCAGAAGGTCAAGGAAGAGAGGAGCCTTAGAAGAGAGAGAATGTCAAGGAGGGGAGGGCCCTTAGGAAAAAAAAATTCAGAGCTGGGAAGAACTTTACAAAGAGAAATGTCAGAGCTGGAAGTGACTTTAGAACTGAGAATGTAAGAAGTGGAAGGGATCTTAGAACACAAGATGTCAGAACTGGAATAGGCCTTAGAACACAGGATGTCAGAGGTGGGAAAGCCTTTAGAACCCAGAAGGTCAGAGCTGGGAGGGACCTTAGAACATAAGATGTCAGAGCTGGGAGAACCTTAGGATATAAAATGTTTAAAACATAAATGATCAGAGGTGGAAGGAACCTTGGGACATAGAATGCCATCTGTTCCAACCCTCTTATTTTGCAAAAGATTGAACATGACCAGGAATGTTCTAGAGTGGTGGAACTAGAATCTAGGTCTCCTAAGCTCAGGGCATGATTTTATGAGATGATAGCGTTAGGATGGTGTAAAGGGAAGAATGAAATAAGAAATGTGAAGATTCACAGAGAAGTCTCCCTCTTTCCCTGTCCTGGGCTGGGCAAGCAGAGTTGGGCTCACTAATCTTGGTAATTATTGACCATAATTGACGGTAGAATTAATCTCATGGGTCATCTCATCCAGAACCCTCATTTTTTTTTGATGAGGAAAAAGAAATAATAATTGACATTTACAATGGGCCTTAAGATTCACTCTCCATTTTCTTGTTTCATAGAACATCCTTGAGAGATAAGAACATGTCTAATTTTCCCATTTGACAGAAGAGTAGTCTGAATCTCAGAGAAGGGAAGGTGGCTTACCCAAACTCACTGAGTTAGTAAGTGAAAAACTCAAGAGCTGGAACAGATAGATGGAGTGTTAGGAGGTCAATGGGACATAGTGGAAAACCTAGTTTTGAATCTTGACTATTCCTCATTAACCCCCCATGGGACCTTATCTATAAAATGAAGATTGGATTAGGATTACTGATCTAGAGATAAGAAGGGACTTTATAGGTCCCTCTTATAGTCCAACCCCCTCATTTTACAACTTTAGTAAAGTTTAGTTAAAGTTTAGTAAAGGGAAAAAAACAAGCATTTATATGGCACCTACTGTATGTTAGGCACTATACTAAGAGCTTTACAAATATCTCATTTGATCCTTACAACATCCCCGAGAAGTGGGTAGTAGTTTTTTGTTTGGTTGGTTTTTGCTGTCGAGGAAACTGAGGCAGACAAGAGGTTAAGTGACTTGCCAAGGTTCACACAGCTATTAAATCTGAGGCTAGATTAGAACTCAGGTTTTCCTGACTCCTGGCCCAGAAATCTAAGCACCAGAGGTAGTAAATGACTTGCCATAGTCACAGTGGGGAGGGATACAGTCAGACCCATGCTGACATCATTTTCAGCTCTAAATTTGATAACTCTGTGGCTTTGACTGCTCAACTTTGCTTAGTTTCTAAAGTGGAGGATGCTACGTCAATGAGGGTTGATGGGCCATGGTTCCAGTCACAGGGTGACAACATGATCAATAAAGGTGACACAGTCATGGCAGTGGTGATGACAGGAAAGGTGACCAGGCAGCTGCCCTCCATGTTCTTCCTTTTCCTTCTCTTAGCCTCTCTAATATCTAGTTCCTTTAGAGCAACAGCCCCAAGACCTCCTTCTATACAAGGCCTTCCCTGACCCCACCAAGTCCTTGTGAGGTGAGGATGGTCACTATAGATTAAGGCCCCCTTATAGACAAGACCTTCCCTGACTCTGCAGGTCCTTTCGAGTGAGGGGGTCACTATGGATTAAGGCCCCTTTCTATACAAGGCTCTCCCTGACCCCATCAGGTCCTTGTGAAATGGGGGGGGGTTATTGTGGATTAAGGCCACCTTCTCTACAAGGCCCTCCCTGACTCTGCAGGTCCTTGTGAGGTAGGGGAGGTCACTGTGGATTAAGGCCCCCTTCTACACAAGGCCCTCCTTGATCCCATCAGGTCCTTGTGAAATAGGAGGGTTTTACTGTGGATTAAGGCCCCCTTCTATACAAGGCCCTCCCTGACTCTGCAGGTCCTTGTAAAATTGGGGGAGGGGTTACTGTGGATTAAGGCCCCCTTCTACTCCAGTCCTTTCCTGACTCCACCAGGTCCTTGTGGGGGGGGGTGTCACTATGGATTAAGGCCAAGCCTACAGTCAGGAAGACCAGGATTCAAGTCTTCCCAATGACATTTACTACCTATGACCCTTACCAAGTCACTCTAATCTCTCTGAGCCTCAGTTTCCTCATCTGTAGACTATGACCTCTAAGGTCCCACTAGCTCTAAGTCTTGAGGTTTCTTTAAATTTCCTTATCTAGGGATTAGTTTTATGTACCCACTTAGGATGTAGTTTCTTGGAGGAGAGGGCCTGTTTTGATTTGAATCTCCAGGGCCTAGTACAGGGCCTGGCAGTATCACAGGGGAGATTTGGATCCAGTCCTTTCTTCCTTCAGGTCCCAGAGCCCTCTTCAGCTGCTTGTAGAATTGAGATAAGCCAGCTGATGAGGATCCTGGAATGGCAGTGGCAGCAACCCCCTAGGAACTTCTGGGATGCTGTTATGCATCAGGCCTGGGGGAGGGGGAGTCACGGAGCTGAGAGATGCTGCTGGTGACATCACCCCCCTTGGCACCTGTACATTGGATAGTCTTGGAGGAGTTCCGGCCCTTCTTCCCTTTCTCCCATCCTCCTCTTGGCCCCTGATCTGGGCAGAATTTCAGGGACTCAATTATTCATGGTCTTGGAAAGCCAGCATTGTTGGGGAGAGGGAGGGAAAGGCCACTTCCCCGAAGGAGCTAGCCATGGGAAAAGAGTAGATATCAGGGGATGGAGCTGAGAAGAGCGTGAGAACAGGGAATCCTAATTCTCTCTGACTGGAGCTGGAGTTCTGCAGTTACTCCTTTTGACATGTTTGTGTGAAAGGGGTGAGGCTGGATGGGCCAAAAAGGATCCTCCCTGGCCTTCCTAGCATTTAGAGACCCTTTCCAATGACAGTCTCCGCCCCCACTCCTCTCCCATATACACAGCTTCCCAGCTGTTCCAGACGTGGCCAAGCCCTTCCCCTTTCCTGTTGCCCCAAGATTCAGTCCTGGCCTTAGTCTCTTGGGAGAGGACCCTGAAGGAGAAAAAACAGCAGTGGTCCCCTTGGTCCTGAGCCACCAGCTAGCTCCCTTTCCTGCCAGTGATCACCATAGCTTCAGACCCTGATCTATGTGGTTGGGGAGGATAAAAAGGCAAATGGGGGTATGTGCTGTTTTCTGTGCCCAAAGAAGTAATATCTCTCCAGGGAGTGATGGGACAGGGCAGTATTTATAACAACTACAATGTCTGTGCTCCTCAAAACAACCCTGTGATGGAGGTTCTTTTATTATCCCTGTTTGACATGTGGGGAAACTGAGTCTCAGAGAGATTAAAATGGAAGCTAAGTGTTTGAATGACCAATTAATGATAAATGTTAAGTCCTTACTATGTACAAGGCATTTTATCTAAGCACTAGAGAAACAAATTTAAACAAGAAAAGATGGTCCCTGCCCTCTTACATTTAAATGGGGAAAAGACAGCACATACAGGGGAGCAACAAAGGGGTTAGAGATGGATAGATGGTATAGTAGATAGAGTGCTTGCTCTATCAGGAGTCAGGAGGACCTGAGTTCAAACTCAGCCCCAGATACTTACCTGTGGGGCTCTGGACAAGTCATTTCACTCTGTTTGCTTCAGTTTCCTTATCTGTAAAATGAGCTGGAGAAAGAAAAGGCAAATCATTCCAATATCTGCCACGAAATCCCCAAAAGGGATTTCGAAGAATCAGACATGACTGAACAACCACAACACAAATGAGGTTTGGGGGGCAGAATGCAGTAGCCATGACAGCATGATTTGGCAATGGCCAAGAAGTGGTCCAGATGCCTATTTTCCAACAAGATAATGGTTGAAATCTCCCATTCATTCTTTAGGATGAGATTATTTAGTTTCCAATTACTTTTTGATCTATTTTTCCCTGGCCTTTTATTGAATGTAATTTTTATTGTGTCATGATCTAAAAAAATGCATTTATTATTTCTGCCTTTCTGCATTTGATTTTGAGGTCTTTATGTCCTAATATATGGTCAGTTTTTTGTGTAGGTTCTATGAACTGCTGAGAAGAAAGTGTACTTCTTTCTGTCTCCATTCAATTTTCTCCAAAGATCTATCATACCTAACTTTTCTAGCATTCTATTTACCTCTTTAACTTCTTTCTTATTTATTTTGTGGTTTGATTTATCTAGTTCTGAGAGAGCAAGATTGAGATCTCCCACTATTATAGTTTTGCTGTCTATTTCTTCTTGCATCTCTCTTAACTTCTCCACTATACCACTATACATCCACGATACCACTTGGTGCATATATGTTTAGTATTGAGATTGCTTCATTATCTATGGTAAAGGGTTGAAATCTCAGTGTCCCAGGGGGTAGAGTTCCAGATCAGCCAAGAAGAGCCAGGGTCAGGCTGAAAGGATATAAACCGCAGTCTTCCAGATTCCAGATCCAGAACTCTCTCCACTATGCCCCAGTATTATGGAATGAGGATTCAAGGGGGACTTATGTCTTTGTATGTTTACATATGTCCTCTGCTCCTCTCTTGCTGGCCATAGTGATTCACAATTTCAGTGCCTCGAATTCACCAAGCATTTGCTTCATGACAACCCTGTGAGTCAGGCAGTTGCATGGTATGCCAGTCCGCATCTCTGTGGGGACCCAAGGGCTCTCAGAAGTTTTCCCGCTGAGGGAAATGGGGAGAAAAAAAATTGTGAACTGCTGCTGAGAAGAAAATTTCCCTGATTCTTTGCAGAACACAGAGGGAAGGTTAAGTGGGACTCCTAGAGAAGACCCTCACAAAATAGGAAAAAAGAAACCACACAATAGGAGAGTGATGAGTTTGTGTATATACACCTAGTCCTATGTGGGTCCCTTTCCTCTCTGCCTGCCTCCTGGGGAATGGAGAATATACAGTCAATGCCATTAGATAGCATCTAGGGAATTAAGATTTCATGGCCAAGATGGCCCTAAATGGCTGAGACCTAAGAATGTCTGCTAGTGAACAAGGTCACAAGAGGAAGAATGAGACCTTGAAAGATCTCTGTTCTAATGCCAGAAGGAGAAAAGCAGTAGTGGTCCCTTTTGGTCTAGACTATCTTCTTCTCCAAGCTAATCCCCACAGCCTCAGCCTTACTTATGTGGTTTGGGTCAAGGAAAGGAAGAACCTAGAGCAGAGAGGTAGAACCAGAACAGCTGCAACTGGCAATTACTGAAAATCCCCCTGACTGGTAAGGTGAAGGAAAAGATAGCTCTTTTCCCCACAATATTTCTCCTACTTCCCCTTGCTCAGTGTTTGATCCTGAGAGTCCTCAACAACCAACCTCTTATTTCTGTAACAGAGATAGGTCTTGGGACCATCCAGCACCCCATCTCACTCCCACCCTTAAGATCTAGGAGGATACGCAAGAGGAGGTTTAGGAGATGGTTGGAGACAAATGTTTACATGTATTTTTTTTTGCCATATTCAATAAATGTCAAGTACCTGTGTCCTGTATATTAAAAGAGGTGATCAACTAAGAGAAGAGGTTTCAGATGTGGGTAAGGGTAGTATATTTGTATGCAGATTGTAGGTTTCATATTTTTGTTATTTGGAGCAATATTCTAAATCATCCCTTAGCTTAAATTATGAAAGCCGGTAAGTGATAGTTATTTGAATGATGAGTGAATGATAAAATTAAGCATCTACTATGTGCCAGGCACTGTGTCTAAGCACTGAGAATACAAATATAAGCTAATTAGGGTCCTCCTTAGGAAATTAACATTCTAGTGGTGGCAGTGTTTGGGATAGTGGAGGGTGAGAGGAATTAATGGAGGAGCAGAGGAGAGCTGAGAAGGAATTAGTCCAGGCCCGCATTTCTCTAGCTTTTTAGTCTGGAGACTCCATTATACTCTTAGAAATTATTGAGGAGGGCAGTTGGGGTGCCATGGTACATTAGAGCATCTAGAGTCAGTAAGATTCATCTTCCTGAGTTCAAATCCAGCCTCAGACACTAGTTGTGTGATCCTGGGCAAGTCATTTAACCCTTTTTTTGCCTCAGTTTTCTCATCTGTAAAATTAATTGAAGAAGGAAACAGCAAAATCACTCCAGTATCTTTGCCAAGAAAACCTAAATTGGGCTACCAAGAGTCAGACATAACTGAAATGACACAATAACTCCAAGAGATTTTGTTTATGGGGATTATATATATGTAAATGTCTTAGTATTTTTATGAAAACAATTTTGAACTCATGGTCCCTCTTTGGGACTCACGGGGTCCCTAGACCATATTTTAAGAACTACTGGCAATTGTCTATTGTGTCCTCTGATGGTCAGTGGGGAAACTGCATCTTTTTGTAAGGTTGTGGCATGAGGTCTCTGGCTAGTGGTTTATGGAAGTTATCACCAGGTAGTTAATTCAAATATTAGATTTTTTTCCAAAGATATAATTAATATAGTTATATTCTGATCTTCTGTAGACTTATAGAAGCTAACCTTGATGATATGAACTTCCTATCACACTGCCCCTACTGCAGTGACCCCGGAGGGTCACTCAAGGGATACACATAATGTGTTATTTGTAGTCCTCAGGTGTCAAATTTTATCCAAACAGACTCAGAGAGGGTGACTCATTTTTTTTTTAATCATTGATTTAATCATTGAAGCAGAATTTGAACTCAGGGTCTACTGACTTCATTCTGATATTTTGTGCATTACAAGACACCATACCCTCATTTAGCCTTCCCCTTTTCCATTCAAAGTGCTATCAGTTTTCCCCCAAAAGGGGGAGAGACAGAGATAGAGACAGAGAGACAGAAACAGAGAAAGAGAGAGACAGAGAAAGAGAGATGGGGGGAGGGAAGAAAGGAGATAGGAGAGAAAAAGAGATAGAGACAGATAGGTGGAGAGGAAAGAAAGGAAGGAGGGAGGGAGAAAGAGAGAGACAGAGAAGGAGAGATAAAAAGAGACATAGGTGGGAAGGGAAGAAAGGAGGTAGGGGGTAAGGAGGGGAAGAAAAAAGAAAGAAAGAAAGAAAGAAAGAAAGGAACGAAGGGACAAAGAAAGGAAGGAAAAAAGAAATGAAAGAAGGAAAGAAGGAAGGAGAGAGAGAGAGAGGGAGGAAGGAAGGAAAGAGAGGGAGGGAGGAAGGAAGGAGAGAGGGAAAAAGGAAGGAAGGAAGGAAGAGAAAAAAAATGAGGAAGTCATGGAAGGAGAGAAGGAGGGAGGGAGGAAGAAAAACAAATGAGTTTGGTTTTAG
This sequence comes from Myrmecobius fasciatus, assembly GCA_023553655.1. NCBI lineage: Eukaryota > Metazoa > Chordata > Mammalia > Dasyuromorphia > Myrmecobiidae > Myrmecobius > Myrmecobius fasciatus. The sequence continues at coordinate 55,041 of JAJPUD010003342.1, read as the reverse complement.
ACATGGATTCATAGGATTCCTGAGCTTTGGTTTCCTTGTATATTGAGAGGTCAGAGTTGGGGTTTGAGCCTGGGCAGGGAGTCACATTGGACTTTAAGTTCAAATCTGGGCAAGATAAAACCTCAGGCTTTAGCAGAGTCTCCAGCCTGAACTCATCCTGAACTGCTCCGTGGCGGAGGTGTCACCTCCACTATGGACAGCAGCCACTGAGCTGCCAGGCTAAACAGGACTCTGGATCCTGGCTTGGACAAAGAGTTCCTAAAAGCTCTCTTTATGCCAGAGAAATGGGAGAAGGGACACACTCTCCTCCCACTGTGTCCTCAGTTCTTGGACCCCAAGGCAGAGAGAAGAATGGAAGGACACAAAAAACCTGGGTTCAATTCCCCCCTCTTAATTAGCAGTTGAGTCATTTTAGGCAAATCACTTTACCTTTCTAGGCCTGTTTTTATTTGTTAGATGAGGGGACTGAACAAGATGATCTCTAAGGTAATTTCCATTTGGACCTTAGTGGTCACCTGGGCCAGCCCCCTCATTTATTTTACATTTAATTTACAAAGAAACTAAAGCCCAGGAATCCTATGAATCCATGTTTGAAACCAAACTCCTCTCTCTCTTTCTCCTTCTCTCTCTCTCTCTGCTCTTTCTCTCTTTGCTTTTTCTCTTCCTTTATTTCTCTTTCCCTCTCTCTCTGTGTCAAATATGCAAAGATCAGTTTCTCCCTCTTTCTTCTCTCTGTCTCTCTTTCTGTGTGTGTATATGTGTCTTTCTCTGTCTCTATTTCTCTTTGTGTTTGTCTTTCTCTTCTCCTCTGTTCTTTGTCTATCTCTCTTCCTCTTTTTCTGTCAAATATGCGAAGATCTCTGTTTCTCCATCTCCCTTTCTTTCACCCTCTCTCTGTTTCTGTGTCTCTCCTCTCCCTTTTTCTCTCTTTGTTCCTCATTCCATTTCTCCATCTGTGTATGTCTTTGTCTCCCTGTCTCTGACCTTTGTCTCAGTCTGTCTTTCAGTGATTTCATAAACTTTTCAAACTGCTTTCTGCTGGCTGCCATTTTCTCTTCCTTTGGTTCCATCTCTGAAGGAAAGGTGGTCTTCTGGCTAAGGCCAAACTCTCTGCTTGTGCCTTTGGTCCCATCCCCTCCAATCCTTTAGTCATTCTCTATTTCCTCTTCAACCACTCCTTATCTATTGGTTTCTTCCTTACCGCCTACAAAATCTACTGCTTATCTCTCTTCTGCTCTTCACTTCATCCTGCCATCCCCTCAAGCTATCATCCTATATCTTTTTTCCCTTTCCCAGATAATTACTCCATTTATCCATCTTTAATTCACTTCTTCAACTCATCTCTTTGCAGTTGCCTGTCTAATCAATACGATTTCTCTGCTGAGTTTCTTGCCCAAAAAACATGTCTCCACCCAGAGACATCTTGAACTCAATACATTCGTCCAAAATAGAATTCATCATGTTATGGAATATTATTGTCCTGTAAGAAACGACCAGCAGGATGATTTCAGAGAGGCCTGGAGAGATCTACATGAACTGATGCTGAGTGAAATGAGCAGAGCCAAGAGATCATTATACATGGCAACAACAAAACTATATGATGATCAATTCTGATGGACATGGCTCTCTTCAACAATGATATGATTCAAACCATTTCCTGTTGTTCAGTGATGAAGAAAGTCATATATACCCAGAGAAAGGCCTGTGGGAATTGAGTGTAAACAACAACATAGCATTTTAAGGCTTTCTGTGAATATTTGCTTACATTTTGTTTTCCTTCTTAGGTTGTTATTTTTTTCTCTTTCTAGATCTGATTTTTCTTGTGCAGCAAGATAACCATATAGAATACACATATTGGATTTGTCATATAATTTAACATATTTAACATGTATTAGACTACTTGTCATCTAGGGGAAGGGGTGGGGGGAAGGAGGGAAAAATTTGGAACAGAAAATTTTGCAAAGGTCAATGTAGAAAAAATACTCATATTATCCTGTAAATAAAAAGCTTTAATAAACAAAACAAAAAAAAAAACAAAATAAAATTCATCATTCTAAGTCCACCCATCCTCCTAACTTCCCTATTTTTGTTGAGGCATTATCCACACAGGTTTGCAACCTCAGAATCATTTTGGTTTTTAAAAAATAGTTTTGATTACTTTTGTTTTTATATAAAAATAATTTCCCAAATTTTTACATCCAAGGGTTCAGATAAAGACTTCATTTCTAAAATATATAGAAAAAATTGACTCATATGTATAACAGTTCAAGCCATTCTCCAATTGATAAATGGTCAAAGGATATAAACAATTTTTAGATGAAGAAATTAAAACTTTTTAGTCATGTGAAAAAATGCAAATTAAGATAGCTCTGAGGTACCACTACACACCTCTAGATTAGCTCAGATGACAAGGAAAGATAATGATGAATGTTGGAGGGGATGTGGGAAACCTGGGACACAAATACGTTGTTGGTGGAGTTGTGAACGGATCCAACCATTCTGGAGAGTAATCTGGAGCTATGCTCAAAAAGTTATCAAACTGTGCATACCCTTTGATCCAGGAGTGTCTCCACTGGGCTTATAACCCAAAGAGATCTTGAAGGAGGGAAAGGGACCCACATGTGCAAAACTGTTTGTAGCTTTTTGTGGTAGCAAGGAACTGAAAACTGAGTGGATGCCCATCAGATGGAGAATGGCTGAATAAATTATAGTATATGAATGTTATTGAATATTATTGTTCTATAAGAAATGATCAGCAGGATCATTTCAGAGTGTCCTGGAGAGACTTATAGGAATTGATGCTAAGTGAAGTGAGCAGAACCAGATCATGGTATAGGGCAACAGCAAGATTATACGATGATCAATTCTAACAGATGTGGCTCTTTTCAACAATGAAATCATTCAGGCCAGTTCCAATGGTCTTGTGAGGGAGAGAACCATCTGCACTCAGAGAGGACTGTGGGGACTGAGTGTGGACCACAACATAGTATTTTCTCCATTTTCATTGTTTCTTATAGTTCCAAAAATTCCATTACATTCTTGTACCACAGTTTGTTCAGCCAGTTATTTATGGGCATCTATGTTGCTTATATTTTTCTTCACCCAGAAATGCCTCTGCCTTGCTCTTGATTCTCCCCTCTCTGTCCCCCCATAAAGTTTTGGTGCAAATTTCAAACCAAAGCTTGAAGATAAATTCAATTCTCCCAGTATTGTCAAGCCCACAATCACAATATCTTCCATACAGTCCAACTTCCTCCTTTCTTTACAGATAAGGAAACTGAGGCATGGAGACATTAAGTGATTTGCCCAAAGTCATGGAAGTTAGCAAATGTTAGGGATGAGATTTGAACAGAGGAAGACCCTTCTTTCCCCTTATACACTGCTCATGCTTGTTTAGGCTCTTACTGCCCTTCACCTGGGCTACAGTATTGTGATATCCTTCTAATTTTCCTCCCTGCTTCTGGTTTTTTCTCTCTCTGATCAATCCTCCACCCAACTACCACATTAATATTCCTAAATCCAAATCCGACTTTCCTACTCAAAAATCTTCAATGGCTCACTAGAAAGTCTCTTATCCTTAAACTATGAGCATCACTCAGGGTTCTGTCTTTGTTCTTTTTTTGTTTGTTTGTTGTTTTTGCTGAGGCAATTGGGATTGAGTGACTTGCCCAGGGTCACACAGCCAGGAAGTATGAAGTGTCTGAGGTCAGATTTGAACTCAGGTCCTCCTGACTTCAGAGCTGATGTTCTATCGACTGCACCACCTAGCTGTGCTAGGGCTCTGTCTTTGAGTTCGACCAAATTTAGGCTAAAATACAAACTTCTCAGTTTGGTACCTAAAGGCCTTCATAATCTGACTGCCACATACCTTTCTACTCTTGTTTCATATTAATCCCCTTAATTTACTCAGTAAGCATTTATTAAGTGCCTATTATATACCAGGAACTGTGATGAATTCTGGGGATACAAAGAATGATAAAAGGTTGTTTCTTCCTTCAAGGGGCACATGAGCTAGCTGTGCATCCAATAGAATGTAGGCTCTTTGAGGGCAGCACTAGTTTCATGTCTGTTTTTGTAGCCCCATTAACTAAGCGTGGCACCTGGCTTAGAGTTGATACGGAATAAATAGAGCAATACCTGTCTGGCTACATCTACCCCTCAGGGTTCTAGGAGTAGTCCGTAGACCATTGGGAATCTCCGATGCTATCCATGAGCTCCCGCTTCAGTGTTCTACCCCACTGTCACCCACCAATAATTAGTGTTCTTAACTCTAATTAACCTCCATTGGATTTTACAAAAAGATATTACTTTGAAGATCAAGCAAGAACAATATCTACTCCCTTTCCCCCAGTTCCTGGTGACTCACTCTCCATTATACCACCTGGGTTCCTGGGGAGAGTGGGCTCACTTCACGGGGTTTCCACGTAGTCTTCTCCCCAGTAAGTTCACTTCAAATGCAGCATGACTAATGGGTAAATGAGTTTGCATCTCTCCTCTGCCGCTAGCTTGGGCCAGGAAGGTCATTTGAGACTTTGTTCCTCACCATCTGGCTTCCCCATTAAATCCCAGCGTGGACTCTAGCTCCTGGATTTCTGGTGACTCTCTCTCCTGACCTTTGCAAGTTCACAAAATTACAGCCGTTCTCCCTCTCCTTCCCCTAGAGCAGGAAAGGACAGACGGAGAGGGACAAAGAACAGAGCTGTGTTCACAGGCCACATGTTGACCCCAGATGCAGTTGGCCCTCGACCCCTGCCTATCCAAAGGCTTCCAGCAGGTATCTTCCCTTCAGCTCCACGGGGGAGAAGGAAGACAGCCCTCCCTTCCCTTTTCAACATGCCCCAGTTCTGGCTCTTGGCTTCCCAGTCAGTCAATAGTCGGTCCCTTCATCACGTGGCCAGCCGAACAGAACCAGAGCGTGTGCCCGAGCTGTGAATGAGGGAGCAGAGTGCCCTGAAGAAGCAGGGGCTCCTCTAAACCTACACTGAGGTTCCTGCGGATGTGGTACCCAGCCTGTCCTCCTACGCTCTGTCTCCACAGCTCCACGGCCTAGGTCTTCACTCCATCACTCCCTCCTTGGACCTCAAGGTCACCTCAAGCTGTTTTTCCTGACTGCCGCCTGTCTCTGAGAGTCATCCACCCTCACCCTGTTCTTCACTCTTTCCACAACCTGCATTCCCTCCATGGAGACACAGGACTGCAGAGTCAGTAGTGCAAAACGTGGAGCCGTGAAGGCCTTGGTTCAAATCCTATTTCTGACAGTAGTTATGGGACCTTGAGCAAGGTGCTCAACCTTCTGCGCCTCGGTTTACTCATTTGTGAACTAGACAGGAGGGTCCCTTAGGTTCTTCCTAGATTGAATTGAATGACTCCTCCCTGTTTTCCCAGTCCGCTCTCCATGGGCTCACTTCCAGTCTTGCTCTTCCTTCCTCCCTCTCTGCACTCCCTCCCACCCTGAGCCTGCTTTGAAAAACTTAAACTTTGGCTTATCCATCCCATCGACTTTCTTCTCTCCTATTCTCATTCTGTTGAGCAAAGATGGGGAAAGTGATGCTATTTCACACTCAGTGATGGGGAAGTCACACAACTTTTCACAGTGATGGGGAAATCACACAACTTCACACAGTGATGAGGAAGTCACACAATTTCATACACACACTAATGGGGAAGTCACACAACTTCACATAGTGATGAGGAAATCACAACTTCACACTCAGTGATGAGGAAGTCACACAACTTCATACACACAGTAATGGGAAAACTCACACAACTTCACATAGTGATGGGGAAGTCACACAACTTCACACTCAGTGATGGGGAAGTCACACAACTTCACACCATGATGGGGAAGTTATAAAACTTCATGCATAGTGATGGAGAAGTCAACTCCATACACAATGAGGGAGAAGTGACACAACTTCACACACACTGGATGGTGAAGTCATGCAGCTTCACACACTAATAGGAATGTCACACAACTCCACAGACAGTGATAGAGAAGTCACACAACATGCACACAGTAATGGGGAGATCACACAACTCCACAGACAGTGATGGGGAAGTCACACCATGAGCAGACTGGTCCACTTTAATTTCCTATTATCTTAGCTTCCTTGACCTCTCCAATTGCATGGTGAAGCCTTGATTCTTCCATCTATCCCAGGCTCCTGGCAAGCACTCCCAAACTTCACTCCATAAATAGCTTGGGTCAGCTCTTCCCTCTCAGAAGAAGACCCCACATCCTGATCCATCCCCCTCTGCCTCATTTTAGACTTCGAAATCCCACTCTATCATCTCCCTGGTCTCGTGTTTGGTTCAGTCTCTGAGGGAAAGGTTTCTTTCTCACCAAAGCCATTTTCTCTCCTTGTACGCTTGATCTCATTACCTCCAGTCCTCCAGGAGAGCATCCCCCTCTGAGCACTCTCATTTTTATCCTCAATCTCTCCTTGTCAACTATATTTTATCCTTAAGCTCCTTCTCTGAGACAGACTAGAATCAGGAAGACTTGAATCCAAATTTGACCTCAGATACTTCCTAGATGTGTGACTCTGCTCAAGTCACTTAACCTGTCTTCCTCAGTTTCCCTTTCTGTAACATGGGGATGATAATAGCATGTACCTGACAGGGTTGTTGTGAGGATAAAGAGAGATATTTGTAAAACACTAAACAAGTGCCAGATATTATCAGCTCCCTCCCTGCTGCCTACCCTCAGGGACTTGACTCTGCCACCCCCCCAAGCTCTCTTGCACATAAGAACTACCAGAAAAATTCTCCTGTTTCCATCTCCGAGTCATTCTTGCTTCTATTCTCTCCCTTATGCTCCCCAGCCCCCTCCGTAGTTAATGACTTGCCAAGTCTTGTCATTCTACCTCCACCACATCCTTCACATCTGTTCCCTTTGCCACGTGCATGCATGTGCGTGCACAAAGGAGGGGGAAGAAGGGGGGAGGGAGAGAGAAAAAGAGAGAAAGGGAGAGAAAGAGAGAGGAAAAGAGAAAGGGAGAAGGAGAGGGAGAAGAGGGAGGGAGGGAAGAAGGGAAGGAGGGAGAGAGAGACAGAGACATAGAGAGAGAGAAAGGGAAGGAGAGAGAGAGGGAGAAGAAGAGAGAGAGAGAGAGAGAGAGAGAGAGAGAGAGAGAGAGAGAGAGAGAGAGAAGGGAGGGAGGGACCAACACTAGCTTACATCAGGTTCCCATCAGCTCTTGCTGCTACTGATGTGATGGATTCCTGCCTGGTTCCTCTACTCCCACCTCTTCCTTCTTAAATCCATCTTCCACATAGCTCCCAACTGATCAATTAGTCAATGAGCATTTATTAAACACCAATGTGATAAATACTGGGGATAAATAAATATATAAGTAAAGCTTATATTCTGATGAGGAAGATGGCACACGTGTGTACATGGACACACATGTAGACACAGAAAAAACATACAGGAGATATAAAGTAACTTGGGCAAAAAAAAGGTACTGGCAGTTGTGGCGACCAAGAAACATCTCCTAATACAAGTAGCACAACAGAAAGAGGTGAGCAGGGAGGGCATCTTGGCATGGAAGGTGCAGAAATGGAAGGAGTGTCATGGGTGAGAAAGTTGGGCATACCAAAAACACATAGCCCCCAAACAGACTTCTCACTCCCCTGCACAAAAATCTTCAATGGTTCCCTATTGCCTCTAGGATATGGAAGGAGTGTCATGGGTGAGAAAGTTGGGCATACCAAAAACACATAGCCCCCAAACAGACTTCTCACTCCCCTGCACAAAAATCTTCAATGGTTCCCTATTGCCTCTAGGATAAAATACAATCTAACAGAATCCTTTATTTTGATGGATCTTAGAGTCTATCAAGTCCAACCAACCCATATTACAGATGAAGAAACTGAGGCTCACAAAAGTTATCTGACTTGTTCACAGTCACACAGTCAGTCAGCAAAAGGAGAAGCTGGGTCTTTCTGACTTCTTTGCACAAGACACAATGCCTCTTGACTCCTCAGCTTGCCATTTAAAGCTATTCACAATAGCCTATTTTTCCATATTTATTTCCAATTGCTCTTTCAATATAGACTCATTGTTCTAGCCAAGCTGGCCTCCCTGCTATTCACCAAACTGGGCACATCATCTTCCATGTCTCAGCCTTCTGGGTGAGAACCCTTCAAGCTCCAGGTCCAGATTCTCTTTCTATGTAAACCCTTTCCTGATATCCCCTCTGTCTGTGTGTGCCCTCTTCCTACCAGTTAATCTTATATTTATTTTTTGTATACTTATATTAATATTTGTATATAATATATATTAAACTTATATTAATGTCCTTAAATTTGAAGGTATAATAATGGCTTTGGGTCATTGGATAAAGACAGATGTTGTCATATACACATGATTTCATCATTGATTGAAGACAGTCAAGCAATAATTCCTTTTTTTAATGTTAATAACTCTTTTTTACACAATAAAATATATGTAAATCCAATATAAGCATACATATTTACACAACTATTTTGCTGCACAAGAAAAATCTGATCAAAAAGGAAGAAAAATGAGAAAGAAAACAAAATGCAAACAAACAACAACAAAAAGAGTGAAAATGCTATGTTGTGATTCACTCAGTTCCCACAGCCCTCTCTCTGAATGCAGATGGCTCTCTTCATCACAAGATCATTGGAACTGGCCTGAATCATTTCATTTTGAAAAGAGCCACGTCCGTCAGAATTGATCATCATATAATCTTGCTGTTGCCGTGTACAATGATCTCCTGGTTCTGCTCATTTGACTTACCATCAGTTCATGTAAATCTCTCCAGACCTTTCTGAAATCATCCAAGTAATAACTCTTGATAGAAAGCTAGTTCAGAGATGGTTGAGTGGGAAAGGACTCCATGAGGATTCTCAGTCCCTGAGAAAGGATTGCTTTGGGGGAAGAGAGAATGATCGTGTTATAGGAGAGAATGAGCAATGGGAGTAGAGCTATGTTGAGGGATAAAAGGGAAAGCAAGGGACTCTGGAGATGGTATAGACCAGCTGATGAACCGAGCCAGCAGCAGCATCCCTGGAGCAAGCTATGGCCAAACTGCAGCTTTTGCTCCAGGAGCTAAGCCAGGACAAACTAGACCCCAGCCCCCTATTATATACCTAAGAGGAAGGTCATGAAGAACTCACAAAGAAAGAAAAAGAATTCTAGTAACTTGGAGCTATACTGCTCTTTGGTACATGCGTTCCTTACACTTGTGTCCCATTTTGCCATTTTAATCATAAGCCCATGTGTGTACAAGGAGACAGTGACTTCCAGGTTTGGGGAAATCTTTTTTTCTTTTTGCAACAACTGCCTTTACTGTAAATGGTTATATATGTACCTAATAAATACCTTTTCTAAAAGTTAATTAAGTCTGGCTGATAATCAATGGGAAACATACCAATGCATATTTGTGAGTGATAGCCCAAGGAAAATCCAGTCACTCAGAATTGCTCAATAGAAACTAAACTGGAGATTCACGCCAGTTCCAATGGTCTTATGATGAAGAGAGCCATCCGTACCCAGAGAGAGGGACTGAGTAGGGATCACAGCATAGTATTTTTACCTTTTTGTTATTGTTTGTTTGCTTTTTGTTTTCTTTCTTGTTTTTTTTTTTCTTTTTGATCTGATTTTTCTTGTGCAGCATGATAATTGTGGAAATACGTATAGAAGAATTGCATATGTTTAACATATTGGATTACTTGGGAGGGGGTGGGGGAAAGGGAGGGAGGAAAAATTTGGGACACAAGATCTTGCAGGGGTGAATGTTGAAAACTATGTATGTGTTTTAAAAATAAAAAAGTTTTTTTAAAAAAGAAAAAAACTAAACTGGAAACTAGCGTTGTGAGTGTGTGTGTGTGTGTGTGTGTGTGTGTGTGTGTGTGTTGTCTCTCTTGTTAGACTATAAGCCCTCTGAAGGCAAGGTTTGTTTTCATTTTTTCTTATCATCCCCAATACTAGCATAACATCTGGCGCAAAGAAGGTGCTTAACAAATGCTTGTTTATTGATTGATTTTCTGATCCACTCTCCTCCAGTCATTAATATTCCCTCCTTCCTCAACTTGTCATTTTTAGTTATCTCTTTATATGTTGTGCCTCTCAGTAGAACGTGAGCTTCATCTGGCACAGGGTCCTGACACATGGTAACCCCTTGATAGAAGGCTGTTGAGTTGAATGTGGAGTCTGTCTGCCTCTTCCTAGCACTAGGCAGGGTCTTTGGGGGGCATCCCTTGAGCCATGGAAGATAAGGTATATTTCCTGCTATAGCCATACCACAACAGTTCCTGAGATGGCCACAAGATGGAAGTCAGATCCAGAGTCCATTTCAGAATTTCAGCTCTTATTATGGACCAGGAAAGGATGGAGGCGGCCAGGCTGTGGAAAGAGAAAGGGATACTGTGTGTGTGTGTGTGTGTGTGTGTGTGTGTGTGTGTGTGTGTGTGT
>JAJPUD010003342.1:11211-44587 GCA_023553655.1 Myrmecobius fasciatus | reverse complement strand
TGTGTGTGTGTGTGTGTGTGTGTGTGTGTGTGTGTGTGTGTGTGTGTTTGAGAGAGACAGAGACAGAGTGAGTCAGAGACACACAGAGAGAAAGAGCAAGAAAGAGGCAGAGAAAGGAGGAGGAAGGGAGAGGGGGGAGGAAGGGAAGGAAAAAGGGAAGGAGGGAGAAAGAAATAGAGAGACACACACACACACAAAGAGACAGAAAGAGTGAGAGAGAGAAAACGAGAGAGCAAGAAAGAGACAGAGAGAGAAAGAAGGAGAAAGAGAGCGAGGGAGAGAGAGAAAGAAAGCAAGACAGAGAGACAGACAGAGAGGAAGGGAGGAAGGGAGGAAAAGGAAGGGAAGGAGAGAGGAAGGGAGAGGGAAAGAGAGACAGAGAGAAAAGACACACAGGGGAGGGAGAGAGAGACAGACATGGGGGAGAGACAGACAGAGAGAGACAGAGGAGACAGAGAAAGATAGAGAGGGAGTGAGTTTGGCATTCAGGGTCTCTCCACTGGGAACCCAGCCTTTTGCTGAGAGGGACCAGATGCCCAGAGATTGAGCCCCCCCCCCCCAGTGGGGAAGCAGCTGGGCTGTTAGTGGACAAGCCAGGCTCAGAGCTGTAGCCAGAATTCATCCCCATGTGAAGGCCAGGACTGGGTCTCATTAAGGAACAGCAACAAAATGTACCTTTGGCTTATTGATTTGTATATACTGGAAAACAGGAGACTAACCCCCTCCAGATCCTTGGCAGAAGATGTCGGTCTAGTCCCCGTTCTCTGGCATACTTGGCCCTCGGAGCCCTGAGGGCTTCCATGTTTGAGATGGCATGAATTGGGAGCCAGAGGGGAGAGCGCTCTGTGCTCAGGCTGTCAGGGGAGGCTCTTGGAAGCATGCCCAGGATGCAGAGGAGGGAGGGGAGGGGAGAGGACCAGGCTCAGTCGGGTATGAAGAATAAATAAGGACAACTAGGGGGCAGAGGAGATAGAGCACTGGCTATGGAGCCAGGAGGTTCTGAGTTCAAATCCATCCTCAGACACTAGCTGTGTGACCTTGAGCAAGTCATTTAACTCTGAAAGAAAAAGTAGAGGTATAAAAGGTATGGGGATGCAGAGGAAGAAAGGCTCTGAGACCTGGCTGAAGGGATGGAGTTAAGGATCTTGGGAAGAAGGGAAAGCTGAGTCCAGCCTGGTAGGGCTGAGGGTGTGGCTAGGAGATCCATACCAAGGAGCTGGGGATTGATCCCATGAGCACTAGGAAGCCCTTGGCAGTTTTGAAGCAGGGGAGATGTGTAATTATAGTCTAGTGTGCTAGACAGAGGCAAAGGGAGAGACTGGAAGGCAGGGGTCACAGAAGTGGATTATTGCACTAGTGAAAGCTTGCACTAGGGATGGGGCTTGTGGGAGAAAAGGGAAAGAATAAATGAGATGTGGGGGCAGCTGGGTGGTGCAGTGGATAGAGCACCAGTCCTGAAGTCAGGAGGACCTGAGTTCAAATCTGGTCTCAGACACTTAACATTCCCTAGCTGTGTGACCCTGGGCAAGTCACTCAACCCCAATTGCCTCAGCAAAAAGCAAAAAGCAAAAAAATAAAAAATAAAAATAAAAAGAATGAACAGACGAGAAGGAACAAAGACAAGATTTAGTGATATATGAGATTTGTAATTTAGTGATATATAAGATATGGCTGAAGCTTGGAGGTTAGCCGATAGGAGCTAAAGATTGGATGAGAGGGGCTCCGGCTTTAGGGGAGAAGATGATGAGTTTGGATCTTGGATGAAGGGACTTGGAAATTATTTAATCCAACTCCCCCCAGCACACACGTGCCATTTTCCATGTAGTCTGTGACCTGGTGCCTTGCACAGACAAATCCCAATCCTGGGAGCTACTCCCAGTCCCAATCACTCATGTATAGATCTCTATAGATGATCAGGACGTTCCCCAGATCCCATACAAGCATTCAGGGGAACAGCTGTCCATCCGAGTAGTGGACAATCTCTATTCCTCCCCACAGAAAATGCAGATCACTTGTAGCACCCCCCCCAAACTGTGCAGAAAACACAAAAGACTCACGATAGGCATTAACAATTAAAATCAATTTTCTGTTTCCATTGTGTTCCCTTTCCCAGATGGGATCCTCAAAGTCCTCCTGACGCATCGTACCAGCTAACTGTTTGGATTCCCCTTAGGAGAGAAACATGGGACTGCTAGACAGGAAGCACTTTCCTGCCTCACTGTAAATATACACTTTGTCCATAGAGTACAAAGGTCAGGTCTTGCTTCCCCAGCATCAAGGCCTTAGTCCCTTACTACCATTCATCCAAGCACAAAGGGCCATGTGGGAAATTCTCTCCACTCCACAGAGTCCTATGGCCTGGGAAATTTCCTGTCTCCTCAAAAAAAAACTGGAGTCCCTGGATTTGGAAACGAGTTCCAAAGAAACCCCTATCTTCTGGTACCCTCAGAACATATATCCCTCTCTTCCTAGCTGCCATGGAACCAAGAGATTGTGTCAGGGGCTCTCTGAGGCTAGAAGGAGGAGGGATATGATGAGAGCACATCTGCCTTTCACTATGGAGCTCTGGGGTAAGGATGAGGGGTGGGAGGGAGGACCCCTGCCCCAGATCCAATTTTCTATTAGCTTTGTTTTGCTCCCAGGACTTTGTGGGAGAATGACAGACATGGAGAGAGGGGAGCTCTGGCAGCTCCCTCTTATAAGCCAGCACGATGACGCCATAGCCAGATGGTGTGTCTGTCCCACACCGTCTGTCCCCCAAGAGCAGCAGCCAACCAAGTCACCTCCAACAACGCCACCCTCACTGAAACCCAAGAAATCCACAGATCCTCCTCAGGAAGGTCCGATCAAGCCCAGCAAAGCTCCCTTCTCCCCAAACTCGAGGAGCCATGATCAAGCCCACCCCCTTGGTGAGCCGTGACTCTGGGGGACTTAGAGAGGCCTGAAGATATCCCCGGGATCCTTTGCACCCCAGGAAAGAAGTTGGACCTCCAGCGGGCTGAGTCCTGACTATTGATCTGGGTCCGAGCCGCCCTTCTGAACCCTTTTAAGCAAGAGAATAAAAAGTCAGCTCCAAGACTTCAGGTCTTAAGACACCTAAGAACTTCACTGTCATTACTTTTTAACCTTTTCCTTGCTTTTGTCCTCTGGCCCGACTGCCTAGAGAAGTGCTTTTGTCTGGAGATGTTGAAAAGTTTTAGGGGAAAAACCAGTTTATTTGTATACTTGGGCTCTGAATAGTATCTGGCCCCAATACACAGAGCAGAGGAAACTGAAACATAGGTGATATAGCCAGGTAAATGGCAAAACAGCTGAGCAGGAAGTCAGGATCTGATGGCAGAAATGTAGAGCCTCCCATTCCCCGTTCTGGGTCTTGGCCTTTCCCCTCTGTGTAGAGGAGAGGACCAATCCTGCTGCTGAACTCCAGAGACCCATGGGAGTGCTTTCCCAGGGACCATGCAGACCGTGCAGACTCCTTTTCTCATACACACTCTCTCTCTCATCTGTCTCTGTCTGTCTGTCTGTCTCTCTCTCTCTCACACACACACACATACATATACACTCGCTCACACACACATTCTGTCTTTCTCTCTCCCTGTCTCTGTCTCTCTTTGTCTCTGTCTCTGTCTCTGTCACATACACACCCTCCCTCTCATACTCTCTCTCTCTCACACAAACACTGTCTTACACACACACACACACACACACACACACACACACACATTCTTTCTCCCTTTCCCTCTCCTTCTTTCTCTGTCTCTCTCTGTCTCTGTCTCTCTCTGTGTCTCTCTCTCTCTCTGTGGTCTGTCTTTCCTTCTTTCTCTGTCTCTGTCTGTCTGTCTCTCTCTGTGTCTCTCTGTCTCTCTCCGTCTCTGAGGGAGAGCAGGATTCCAGCTGGGATCTGAAGCTGAAGAAGCCAGGAGGCAGAGGTGAGAACAGAGAGTATTTCAGGCAGGGGAGACCATAAGAAAATGCCCAGAGCCAAGAAATGGGAGTGCCTTGTTGGTGGAGCAGCAAGAGGCCAGCATCACTGGGTAGAAGATAATGTGGAGGGGAATAAGGTATAAGAAGACTTTAAAGGTAAAAGGGGGTTGGAGGGTTGTAGCTGTTCCATTGTATGTGACTCTTTGTGCCCCCCTTTGGGATTTCCTTGGCAAAGATACAGGAATGGTTTGCTACTTCCTTCTCCAGCTCATTTTATGGATGAGGAAACTGAGGCAAATAGTGTTAAGTGACAGGGTCACACAGCTAGTAAGTATCTGAGATTGAATTTGAACTCAGGTTTTCCTAACTCCAGACCTAGAGCTCCATCCACTGTGCCACCTTGCTGCCTTTGGGCTAGATTACTGAAAGGCTTGGGTGATGGAGGATTTTTATATTGGTCTTAAAGGCCATAGCGAGCCATTGGAGTTTACTGAACAGTGGGGCAATATCTTTAGTTTTGTTTTAGGATAATCATCTTGACAAGTCAGTGGAGGATGGACTGGAGTGGAGAGAGACTTAAGGCTGGAAAAGCAACATAGTCCAGGTGTGAGGTGAAAAGGTAGCAGTGTCAGAGAGAAGGAGAAATGTTGAGGTAAGGGTTAGACATCCCTGGACAATAGATCAGATATGGTGAGTAGGTGTAAAGAATATATATGTATTGCTGAGGCAATTGGGGTTAAGTGACTTGCCCAGGGTCACACAGCTGGGGAATGTTAAGTGTCTGAGATCAGATTTGAACTTAGGTCCTCCTGACTTCAGGGCTGGTGCTCTATGTTACACCACCTAATTGGCCCAAGTGTAAAGATTTGAAGATAACACCTTGATTTCTAGCCTGATTTCTAGGAGGAGGGGAATGGGGAAGTTAGGAAAAAAGAAAGGAAAAAAGCATTTATTAAGTACTTACTATATACCCTGCAGGGACTCTACTAAATATTTTACAAACATGATCTCATTTGATTCTCACCACAACCCTAGTAGAGGGTTGCCATTATTATCCCCATTTTACAGATGAGGAGACTGAGATAAACGGGGATTAAGTGATTTGCCCAGAATCTTGTAGCTAGTTAATATCTGGGACTGGATTTAAACTCAGGTCTCCCTAACTGGAGGCCCAGCACTCTAACCACTGAACTGCCTAGCTGCCTCTCTATACATGCTAACTGGTATGTTAGCTCACTCTCCCTCCAAATTTAAGAGATCCTGACACACATTAAGTACTTAATACATGTTTTTCATTCATTTGTCCTTCCATTCCCTTCTGTCTATTCATACAACCATCACCGGAATTTAGGCCCTCATCACCTTGTCTAATTGTTCTCCCAGATTCTACTCTTTTCACTCAAATCTGTCTTCTGGAGATACAGCTGCCAAATCAATTCTGAAAACACAGATCTGACTCCATGACTCCCTGCTTGAGAATCATCAGTGGCTCACTATTACCCTAAGATCAAATATAAACTAATCTGTTGGACATTTTAAACTCTTCACAATCTGCTCCCAGCCTACACATACACACACACACACACACACTTCACCAAACTGCCTCACTTAGGGGTCTCTATTATAAGCCATTCCATCTTGGATCTGTGTGCACAAGCTAATCCCTCCCTATCCCCATCCAGAAAATGTTCCCCTTCCTCATTTCTGCCTCTCAGGACCCCCAAGAGCTCTTCATGGGTAAATACAAGTGCTACCTTCTGCAGGAAGTTTTTCTTGATTATATCTTATTGCCGCCTCCCCTGGAAATGACTTTGTACTTGTATTTCCTTATCTGTGCACGTTTTCCCACCATAGTTGTGTAGAAGGACAGAGACTCTCTCACTTCTGTCTTTTATAGATCCCCATAGCACAAGCCCTCGAACATTATTTTAACCAGACCTGTGATTTCATTAGGACATCAAGAGGATGACGTGAACAAATTTCCCTCTTACACTGAAGATGGCTGACACCTTTGGAAGTCCAAGTTTCTTGTATTCTGGAGGAAAGGCTTTCAGTTCAGGTCTCTGGCCAGTCGGAGGTGGCCCTTCTATCACTCTGATTGTCTTTCCTCTCTTGAATTATTTGTAGGCAGCATTTAATGTTTGTAAATTGAATAGGGGATCAGCTTCCCTGGGTTCAAGTCTATGCTCTGTGACTAATTTGCCCCAGAATGAGTAGGAGTAATTATTTTTTTTTCCTGAGACAATTGGGGTTCAGTAACTTGCCCAGGATCCCACAGTAGGAAGTGATGAGTGTTTGAGGTTAGATTTGAACTCAAGTCCTGCTGACTTCGGGGCTGTGGCTCTATCCACTGCCTCACCCAGCTGCCCCAGGAGTAATCTTCTTGAGATCAGGCTCAATTTCACTTTTGCTTTTATTCCTAGCATCTAGCACATTCTTAGGCACAAAGTATGCACTTAATAGATGCTGCTTGAGTAACTGAAGTTCCTTCATCCTCTCCGGGCCTCGGATTTCCTACCTATAAAATGGAGGTGTTGACTGTCTCCCCTATAAGAAAGTGAGCTCGTAAAAGGCAGCCCCCGGTATTCAGCAACGTTCTTCACACATAGTAGGTCCTTAATAAATGCTTATTGGATTGACTGAAAACCCCACGTTTTGTGGAATAGGTCCTTAGGAGGAAGGCTCTCTGGAAGTCTTCTGGAAGATCGAGATTCGATCACTTTCTCCTAATTTTGATTTAACGTTCCTCCCCCAGAGCCCTAAACCCCCCAAACTTCTACTCTAATGTCAGCCCAACTCACCTTCCTACGCCCCGCCTCCAAACCACGCCTCCATTTGGGTCCCTCCCAGGTATATCTGGTCCCAGAGATCGCCTTGTATTCCAGAGGCCTCAAGACCCGTTCCCGTTTGCCTTCTCCGGGGTTCCCTGATCCGCCCCCCTCCATCCGACTCCTCCTTACACTTCTGGCCCCATCTTCACCTGCCCCCGATCCCCGCCCTTGGCCTTCTTTGTTCTTCCCGGATCCTGCTGCTCCCTCAATATTCTTCTCAGGGCCGCTGCCGCTGGTGATGGGGCGCCCTCCCACTGCCCCCACCCCGTCCGCCCCAGCTTGGTCCCTGACCCCGCCCACACTCACCTGGCCCCGCCCCGCCCCTTACTCCGCCCCTCCTTCTCCGGGCCCCGCCCCGGGTTGCCCAGGTACCTCGGGGCTCGCCTCTTTATTCCCCAGCGGCCCAGTGTCAGGCAGGGACGTTCCGCCAGCCCTCCCGTGCCTGGCGCCAGGAGCAGCCTCCTCCCCCGATTCCATGGCGGTGCCGGGGCCCCGAGCCCTCCGGGCTGCGCTCTGCAGCGGCTGCTGCTGCCTCCTGCTCTGTGCCCAGCTCGCAGCAGCCGGTGAGTGGGGGGGAGACAGGTAGGGACTAGCAGGTGTGGGCGGGCCCTCCTTCCCAGCCGGGGATGCTCCCGCCTCGCCCCTCATCAGCTGCGTGAGCCTCTTACTGTCAAGGGGAGATAGCCCGGCCCCCCGACGTGCGATTGCTTTCACCCTCCCCACCTACCTCTCCCTCGCGCCTCAGACCAAGTGTGCGCCTGGCCCCCATTTCCCTCCTTCTCACAGATCTCCAAGTCCTGGTCCCTGCCTTCCAGCTGGGGCCCGAGCCTGGGGCCGACCTGGTTTTAAATCCTCCCAGGTGAAGGATGCCAGTCGGGGAGAGCCAGCTGTTGGGTGTGGGGAGCCACACAGCTGGCCCCTCCTCCTTCTGCCCCCAGATAGGGGACCCCAGGTGGGTCTGCTAGGGCTGGGGGAGCCCCTCCCTGAGCACTCAGCCTTAGTTCTTTCCACTCTCCAGGTAAAGAAGGCAGAGGCTTGGGCAGAAGGGGCCTGCTCCGCCTTAACATCTGGGGCCCGGCTGCTGTGGCTGAATGCAAACAGCTGGAATCTTGCAGGCGCTGCGTGGAGGGGGAACCTGCAAGAAACCTCTCAGGCTGTGTGTGGGTGCACTGTGGGGGTGAGGAGCCAGGTAAGGGCCTAGGAAAAGGGAAGGCAAGGTGTGACTCCTGCAGCTGTCAGAATGACAGTCTGTAAGCTTCCCCCTTCCACCCCCAGCCCACTCCTCCACTTCTCAATTAGTACTTTTAGGAGTCTTCTGTCAAAAATAACTTAAATGACCCGTGATACAGTGGATGATGTGCTGAACTGGGAACCTGGGAAAATGGGGACCCACCTGGCTCTGCCACTGTTTGAAATTGTACAAGTCCTTCTCCTTCTCTGAGTCCATCTGTAAAATGATGAGGGGGCCCTAGATCAGAGGGCCTTTTGTGTGTCCCAGACCCCTTCCCAGAATGTGGTTTTTAAATGCGTAAAATAAAATACATAAGATTAAAAAGAAAGCAAGCATATTGAAATAGTTATATTTTTAAAAACCCAAAGAAGAAGCCCTTAGGTAGATGGTCTCTCTAAGCCTGACATTTCACATTTCAAGATCTCATCTAGTTGACAGTCTGAATTCTAAGGTTCCTTCTTACCCCCTGTCATTCTATAAATTTAAAATTCTTCAGTGTTGCCAAAATCTCCTGGGATCTTTTTTATCTCAGACTTTGGTCTGGACCCCTTGAGGCCTCTGAGGCTGGGAAAGCCCCCAGGGACTTGTTTCTAGGCTGCGTCTTTGGAGCATTTCCTGTCCCAACCTCTTCCCTCCTTCCTTCACTCCTGTAGGACATGGACACTGTGTTGCTAGAGAGGAGGGGGCCAAGGAAGGCTGCACCATCTATAACCACACAGCTCTGTGCCCAGGTAACTCTAAGCAGGGGTAAGAGGATCCAGTACCCAGAGGAAGAAGGCTGATTGACAGAGCCTGACTTAGTTGAAGAAGAACAAAGATGGTGGTGGAGGGGAAATGTTCCCAGTAGCTTGGGCTGTTAGTGGGAGAGATCCCAGAGCCTTTTCCCTTGGATTATAATAGATTGTGTTTCCTCGGCTGCTCCTCCCACCTCCCACCCTCTGCCCTCTATGGCTCACCCCATACCTGAAGTGAAGGCCTTTGGTTCCTGGGTAGGTGACTGTGGAGCAGCTGACTCTAAAGCCCCAGAGAATGACCAGTTATCAGAGTCCCAGTTTTAGGGCCCTTGGGAAAGGGGGGAGTTTCTAATGCCAGCTTTCCCCCTACTTTGGGGGTAACTAACAGGGACTGGAGGTAACTGAAGAAATCATAAGGCTGAGCCCTCAGTAACTGTGTATGTGGTGGGGAGGAAGGGATTAGTGGGAGCTCTTGGTTAATTACAATGGGTAATGAGATCTCCCCAAGGAGTGAATTATTGATAGGCAGGCCAGCTCTCTCTGCAACCAGCAGGCTCTGCTCTCAGACCCTGGTTTTCTTGTTTTGTCTATTTTTTTCTTTCTTCCTCTTCTGCGCTTCCCCAAATCCACTCTTCATTTTCTTTGTGGCTAGTCTCTTTTTTTTTTTCCTACTCATCCTATCCCCCGCCTTGACCTGTCCTTTGTCCCAGGATGATCTTGCCCTATCAAATCCTGCCCTACTCTCAGTACAAGAGATGAAATCTTATCCCAAGGGAGGGTTGGAGGCCATGACGCCTCTGCTCCCAGAGGTATTGCTGCTTCTTGGAGGAAGGACTTTCAGGCAGGAAGAAATCCATAGGAGAGGGACCTGGCCAGGACTCAGAATCCCTAAGGACGTCCACATCTGTCAAATGGGGATTCTTCTGCCTGTCTTGTGGGGGGATGGGAATGTGGTTCAGGAGAAAGTGTGCCCTGAATTAAAATGCTTTATAAGTCATATATAAACACGGGATGGCCAATACTGGGAGAAGGTTGCAATGCAGGGCAGGAGGCTGGGATTCTAAGCTGAGCTGCTACAAACTCATTGGGAGCTGGAAATACTTAGAACAGAAGGGACTTTCCGTCTCCCTTATAATACAGAAGAGGAAACTGAGACATGATTTGCCCACTCAGCAGGTGAATTCTGACAGAGCTCTTAGCCGGCCCCTGCTCTTTCTATTCCTCATCCTCTAAAACTGCTAACAGTTGCCTTGCCTCCCTCGAGAGGCATTGGAAGAATCAAGCAAGAGAACAGGTGGGAAAATTGAGGTGTATTAAGGAGAAAAAGCACTGGCTCATCCCAGAATGAGAAGACCTGGGTTAGATTCCCAGTTAAATCCCTCTGGGATTCAAAGGAGGGGGCTAGACCCACTGAGCTCGGAGGTGAGGTCCTGGTTCACTCTCTCTGTCCTTGGTGCCCTGGCCATGCCCTTGCTGCTGGGCACAGGGCCTTGGGCATGAGGTGAGGATGAAGCCAGGCCATGAGGATATCCTCCTCTGCCCTGTCCAGGCCACCCCGCCACTGTCCCTCCCCTGGACTCCCACACACCTGGCTTTGATGGGGCTAGCTTCGTCGGGGGCATCGTGCTGGTGCTGAGTCTGCAGGCTGTAACCTTCTTCCTCATCCGTCTTGTCCGGGCCAAGGACAGCTCCTATCAGACACTGTAAGGCACTTGGGTCCCTAGGGGAAGGAGGGGGGGAGTCCCTGGGCCCCTTCTTCCTCCCCATCTCTCCCTCCACCTGGCTGGTTTCCCCTTATTCCTCTTAGAAATCTGTCTGAGCCCTTGGGCTGCTAGTTTGAAGTTGGGGAGGGATAGGTGAGGTGACTTTTTCCCTCTCAGCTGTGAAGTCCCTCTTTTCCCAAGGCAGATGGGACTGGGAAAAAACCCCGGTTCCTACATCTGACCCCCTTCTCTTCCTGAGGCTTGTGGGAAAGGGACCTAAGTGGGGAGGGGACTAACCTTGGACCTGTGTCCTTGTCTTCTTCACGCTGCCAGAGAGGAGCACCAGTAGGTCCTGGCCCAGAGGATGGCCTGCCCGGCCCCTCCTAGGGGACCTGCCCCTTCCCCTGGTTACTAGAGAGGGACCAACGTTTGCAGTTTGCTTTGTTTTAAGTGTTGAAGGGAAGGCCCCACCTCTCTGCCCCGAGCCCTTGTCCTGGGGAGGGAAGGGGACAATCTTTCCCAGCCATCCCCTCCAAAAACTGGGGGGCCAGACCCCAACTTGCATTCCCCATCCCGACCCCAGGCCTCAGTGGGGAGGGAGGGAGGGAGCTCAGTGTGTGGTGCTGTGTGCTGTGGTCTGAGGGGCTGCCTGGCCTTGGAGGCTTGCTTCTGGAGCCCTGTACCCAGAGCCTGCCTTACACCCTCCCAGCTTGCCCTCCTGGGCCACCACCTCTTTGTCATGGGGGCGAGGGCCCACTGGGGCCTTCTGGGGCCGAATCTTCACCCCTACCCCACCTCCCAGCAGGCTCAGGGTAAGGATGGAGGCGGTCCCCTGAGCCCAGAGAAGCTGTCCCTCTCCTCTACCCCTCCCCCAATTGAATCTTTTTTCCATCCTGTGATCTCCATCCCAGGATCTGAGCACCAGGACAAGATGGAGAGGGGGGGCACAGGCAGTAGTAGCAGGCCCTCAGCCCTGCTTCCATCTGGGAAAGGGGGGCTGGGCCCCGAGCCCGGAGGGAGAGGAAAATCAAGCTTTGGAAGAAGGCTTCTGCTCACTCTGCTGTCAGCTGAAGTGGCTCTCTCGGACCTGCTGGCCCGACTTGAGGGCCACTCTCTTCCAATAAAGGAACTCTTCACTCTGGGCTGTGATCACTTTTCTGGAGAGGGGCAAATGAGGGCAGGATGGGAAGGGTCGGGACATTGCTAACCCAAGGCAGAAAGGGGGGAAAGGCAGCTGTTCCCTCCAGGAAGAGGGGCTGTGACCTGTACCAGCTTTAAGGCTAGTGGAAGGGGCCTTGAAGGGGAAAGACTTGAGAGTGGAGAGAGATGAGGGGAGAGAAATACAGCAGCAGAGACCAAACCTTGCCCCTTCGAGGACTGAGGCTCCATGCTGGGCCCTCTGCTCAGCCATTGTCTGGATGCAGAGCCTGATCTCTCCCTCCCAAATACTAGTCTCATGTTTGAAAAAAACAAAACAAAAACAAAAAAAAAGACTTTAAAAATCCTGTTACATAAGGACTCTGAGGGCCGGGGAGAAATCTAGACCATGTAATATCAATATTAGATAAAAATATAAGATATCAATAAAGAGTGAAAATAACTTCATATCTGACACTTATGTAGTATTTTAAAGTTTGCAAAGTATCTTTTGAACCACAATAACCCTCAGAGAGAGCAGCTGGTTATCATCCTCATGTTATAAGAGCTGGGGAAACAGGCTGGGAACTGAGACACTCCCCTGAATGTCTTAGGTGGGACTTGTCAGGTCCCCCTGATTTCAAACTCTAGCATTTTGTTCAGCTGCCCACTGGGTAAGTTCTATTGGATGTAACCATAAGACTTCTCAAATCCAACTTGGTCAAAACAAGTTGTTTTCATCCTCAAGTTTCTTCAAATTTCCCCAGTTCTGTTGGTACCATCTCTGATCATCTTAAGGTTTATCATCTGAGTCAGCTTGGATAGTTGTCTTTCTCTCCTTGAAGCACAAATAAAATCCAAATGAAACTGCTGGAGAGAGAAGCTTGTTGTTTGGGTTTTTTTTTTTAATGGTAATACCCTTTTATTTTTCCAAATACAAGCAGAGATAGTTTTCAACATTCACCCTTGCAAAACCTTGTGTTCCAAAATTTTCTTCCTCCTTCCCTCTCCCCAGAAAGTAATCAGATATAGGTTAAACATGTGCAGTTCTTCTAAGCATATTTCCATATTCATGCTGTGCAAGAAAAATCAGATCAAAAGGGAAAAAAAACAGAGAGAGGAAAAAAAAAGCAAACCAACAACAATAAAAAAGGTGAAAATAGTATGCTTTGATCCACCTTCAGTCTCCATAGTTCTCTCCCTGGATGCAGATGGCTCTCTCCATTACAAGTCTATTGGAATTATCTTGAATCACCTCATTGTTGAAAAGAGCCTAATCCATCACAGTTCATAGTCTTCTTGTTACTGTGTACAGTATTCTTTTGGTTTACTCACTTTACTTAGCAAAAGTTCATGTAAGGGGAGAAAGTTTTTTCAGGGGAAAAAATGCTGACCTGCCAAGGTGATACCTAAGACCTCCTTCCACAAATCCCCATAAGCTATCACTGGCCAGCTTTTGTCAATTTCTTCTATTGGTAAAATTTTAATTTACTTTGAAAGCATCTCTAACGCTGGAATTTTTTTTTATTTCTTAAAGCAGTATTTTATTCTCTCCCTCCCCCCAGTTACTTGTCAAAAAAGTTTTTAGCATTAAGTTTGACAAGATTTTTGTGTTCCAAATTTTTCTCCCTTCTCCCTTATCGTCCCCCTCCCCAAGACAGCAAGCAATCTGAAATAGGTTAAATATATGCGATCCTTTTAAACATATTTCTAGGTTTATCATGCTTGTAAGAAAAATCAGACCAAAAGGGAAAAAAAAAAACAGTGAATAAACAAAAAAGGTGAAAATACTATGGAGACTAAATATGGATCAAAGCATAGTCCTCTTTCTGGATCTAGATGGCATTTTCCATTCCAAGTCTACTGGAACTGTGGAACCCTGAATCGCTGCATGGCTGGGAAGAGCCAAGTCCATCACAGTTGATCATCACATAATCTTGTTGTTGCTGTGTACAATGTTTTCACTCTGTATCTGGTGTTCTTAAAGTACCTGGCTTTCCATGCAGACCATTGCAATGGCCTCTGTCTTCTAGTTTCTCCCCATTTCAATACTTTCCCCTTCCCCACAGGTATCAATGTGTCATCCTTAAAACACAGATCTCATTGAGTTTCACTAGCACAGGTTTCCTCTGTTAATTAGCTTCTAGAATCAATTCTTAACCAGCAGTCCATGGTTGGATTTCAGGGGGAGAGGAAAACAATGACAGATTTTCACTATACTCTAACTGAAATTTAGCATTTCCTCCAAATATTTAAAAACCTTATTAGGGGGCAGCTAGGTGGCACAGTGGATAGAGCACCAGCCCTGAAGTCAGAAAGACCTGAGTTCAAATCTGGTCTCAGACACATAACATTCCCTAGCTGTGTGACCCTGGGCAAGTCACTTAACCTCAATTGCCTCAGCAAAAAGCAAAAAAAAAAAAAAAAAAAAAAAACAAAACCCAAAAACAACAACAACAAAAAAAAAAAACCAAACCTTATTAGGAGAAGAATCCCATAGGCTTAAAGTACACTGGTAAATATGCTTTGAAGAAAAAAATTACATGTCTCACACAATTTTCATCTGAACTGTAGCATATTCTCTGTTACTTAAATTTAGTTTAGAAAAGCAACAAAGCAATAAATGAAGCTTTTATTTGTAGCATTTACCATTTCCAAGGTATAGATTATTACACTATAAATTTAACAATGGGCTCCAAAGGCTCTAGTACAGTCCTTGCTTACCATACTGTCACAAAGTCCATGATACAAAGAAAGGGGGAGAATCTCTGCTCTGGGATAAAAGTACAAAGTCCTCTGTTGGGCATTTCAACGCCTTCCTCACCTGACTCCCACTGACCCTTCCAGACATATTTCCCATGATTTTCCTTCCTGTTACTCTGTTCCAGTGTAACTTGTTTGCTCTTTTTCATACACCCATTGCTTTCCATCTCTCAAACCCATGTCTTGGAGGATTCTTTGTCTGGAACGCATGTCCTCCTTACCTCCCCCCTCTTAGCATCCCTGGCTTCCTTCAAAGCATAGCTCCTATGTCACCATCTACATTTAAACTGTGCCATTTACTAGAGTTCTCTTTGTCTTGAAATCATCATGCATTTGCCCTTTTTGCATTGACAAGAAACTGGAAACTGAATAGATGCCCATCAATTGGAGAGTGGCTGAACAAATTATGGTATATGAATGTTATGGAATATTATTGCTCTGTAAGAAACGACCAGCAGGATGATTTCAGAGAGGCCTGGAGAGACTTGCATGAACTGATGCTGAGTGAAATGAGCAGAAGCAGAAGGTCATTATACACGGCAACAAGAAGATTATACAATGATCAGTTGTGGCTCTCTTCAACAATGAGATGATTCAGACCAGTTCCAATAATCTTGTGATGAAGAGAGCCATCTACACCCAGAGAGAGGGATGTGAGAACTGAGTGTAGATCACCACATAGTGGTTTTACTCTTTCTGTTGTTGCTTGCTTGCATTTTATTTTCTTTCTCATTTTTTTCATGTTTGATTTGATTTTTCTTGTGCATCAAGATAATTGTAGAAACATGTATGCATAGATTGGATTTAACATATATTTCTACCATGTTTAACATATAATAGGACTACTTGCCATCCAGGGATGGGGTTGGGGGAAGGAGATGGAAATTGGAACACAAGGTTTTGCAAGGGTTAATTTTGAAAATGTATCCATGCATATGTTTTGAAAATAAAAAAGCTTTAATAAAAAAATAAGGAAATCATCATGCATTTGTTTATCTGTGTATGTGTCTTTTGCCACTGGTTCAAATGGAAGCTCCTTGAAGGCAGGTACCATTTGATTTTTGTCTTTTTATGTATGTGATATATAATAGGTGCTTATGAAACCTTTGTCAAATTAAATTGAACTCAAATAAATTTAAACTCAAAATTGAACTCAAGGGCAAATTTTGTAAGGTTATCTTCCTTCACCGTTACCTCCCAGTTTAGCACCTAATCAAGGACTCTACCCTAAACCCTTAAAGGAGTACTTCTCTCCTCATTTGAATTTTTCCCATCCTCAATGTACTCCAAGCTTACTCTAACCACCTCAAGTCCACCAAGCTCCCTCCTGAGTCCTACAGTCCCTATCTGGTACTTCATGGCAGACTAATTTTAATTCACATCCCTTTCCTCACAATATCCCTGTGAAGGACATTCATTTTATAAAAAGGAACATGATATATGGAAATATATAAAAAAGGAGTGCACATACATAATCTATATCAGATTTCTTGCTGTTTTAGGGAAGGGAGAGGGAAGGGAGAGAAGGAGAAAAAGAAATTTGTAACTTAAAATTTTACAAAGATGAATGTTGAAAACTATCTTTATATGTAATTGGTAAACCTGTTAAGCTGAAACAGAGTAATGGGAAGGAAGATCATGGGAAATATGTCTGGAAGGGTCGGGGGGAACCAGATAATGAAGGACCTGAAATGCCAAACAGAAGACTTTGTACTTTTATCCCAGAGCAGAGATTCTCTCCCTTTCTTTGTGTCCTGGACTTCATGGCAGTATGGTAAGCAGAGAGCATGTTACAGCAGTGGAGCTGATTGTTAAATTTTCAGTGTAATAATCTATACCTTGGAAATGGTAAATGCTGCAAATCAAGAGCTTGATTTATTGTTTTGTTGATTATCCAGACTAAATGTAATTGAGAAAACGTTAATAATTTTTCCAATAATAAGGAACAACAAAAAAACTCCCCTCCCCTCGCCCCCAAAAAGGAACATGATCGCTTCAGGAAGCAGCCTAACATAGTGAGAAGAGCACAGGACATGCCTTTTTTATTTTTATTTTTTTATTAATACTTTTTATTTGCAAAACATATATATGGGTAATTCTTCAACATTGACCCTTTATGTTACAAATTTTCCCCCCCTGCTCCCCACCCCTCCCCTAGGTGGCAGGATATCCACTACATGTTAATTATGTTAAAATACTTGACAAATCGAATATATGTATACATATTTCCACACTTATTGTTGTGCAGGAGAAATCTTATCTACAAGAAAGAATAATCAGATAAAGGAAACACAATGCAAGCAAACATCAATAGAGAGCATGACAATGTTATGTTGTGGTCCACATTTCACATCCCTCTCTCTGGGTGTATATGGCCTTCTTCACTGAACAATTGGAAGTGGTTTGAAGCATTTCATTGTTGGGGGGCAGAGCCAAGATGGCAGAGTGAAAAGGTGACTTTCTGCCTCTCCTCCGATCTTCTCTCAAATCAACAATAAAATAAGCCTCTGAACTGATCTTCAAGTCAACGAACTCAGAAATATTTGGGCACTGCTCTCTGAAGAACTTCATATCAGGTTAGTCTAACTCGGACAGAGAGATAAATAGACGACTCCTGTGTAGGCCAGAAGTGAGGGTGGGACTCAGCTCAGCTCATCATGGCAGAAATTCCAAACTCCAAACTCCAAATTCCAAACATCTGGAGTTTATCTGAGGCACTTGGGACACTCTGCCCTGATTGGGGGCAGGTGTTCTGGCAGACTTGCCTTGTTTAAGGAGTAATTCAGACTTAGTCCTAGCCCCCACCGGCCCAGCACCTTAAGTTAACTCGCCGAAGTGCCCCAGGGCAAAGCTTTTCAGCCGCCATTTTTTCCCTACCTTAAAGAGATATCCACGCTGTCTAAAAAAAATGAAGACGCAAAAGAGAGCTCTCACCAAAGACAGCTTTTATAAAGAGAAGAAGAGATGATCACCCCAGATCCAGAGGTTCCTTTAGACAAAACTCAAGAGAAAATCAGCAAGGACCATCACTGGTCCCCTTTTTAAAAGGCCTTTCTGGAAGATTGCATAAAGAACCTCAAAAGAAAGCTGGAGGATAAATGGGAAAATAAACTGAAATCAGTGCAAGAAGGATACAATATCTTGCAAGAAGGATATGATGCCCTGCAAAAGAGATGAAAAAGACACAAATTTATTGAAAAATAAAATTAGTGAAGTGGAAAAAGAGTGCAATGAACAAATTGGCCAGTTACAAAAGGAGCTTAAAAAGGTAAATGAAGAAAACAACACTTTAAAAATAAGAATTGAACAAATGCAAATGAATGACTCAATAAGACTTCAAGAATCAGTCAAACAAAAACAAAAAAATGAAAAATTAGAAGAAAATATGAAATATCTCCTAGGAAAAACAACTGACTTGGAAAACAGATCTAAGAGAGACAATCTAAGGATTATTGGACTTCCTGAAAGCCATGATGAAAAAAAGAATCTAAACACTATCTTCCAGGAAATCCTGAAAGAAAACTGCCCTGAGATTGAAGCATTTCATTGTTGAAGAGAACCATGTCCATCAGAATTGATCGTCATATTGTCTTGTTGCTGTGTATAATGATCTCCTGGTTCTGCTCACTTTGCTCAGCATCAGTTCATGCAAGTCTCTCCAGACCTCTCTGAAATCATCCTGCTGGTCGTTTCTTACAGAACAATAATATTCCATGACATGCATATACCATAATTTATTCAGCCATTCTCCAATTGATGGGCATCCATTCAGCTTCCAGTTTCTAGCCACTACAAAAAGGGCCACCACAAACATTCTTGCACATGTGGGGCCTTTTCCTACTTTTATGATTTCTTTGGGATATAGGCCCAGTAGAAACACTGCTGGGTCAAAGGGTATACACAGTTTGATAACTTTTTGACAGGATATGCCTTTAAATACTACCTTTGTCACTTACTTGTGATCTTAGACCAGTCACCTAATAATTGGGCCTTGTTTCTCTCTGGTAAAATAGAGGTTGGACTAGATGATCTCTAAGATTCTTACCAGTTCTAAAGAGATGATCCTATGGTCTCATGTCAGGGGGCAGAAATAGGCCTGGACTTGGAGGCAGAATCCTGGGTATGAGCTCCCAGCTTGGTCACTTTGGGCAATCCCTGCGGTCTCCAAACCTCAGTTTCTTCATCTGAGAGATGAGAACAATATTTTTGGGTTGAATTTCCTGAGGGTTGTTTCTAGGGATCGTGAAATGTATGTAAAGGATTTTGTAAACCTCAAAATGCTTCAGAAATGTGAGCTTCAGGGACTGTCTCCTGCTCCTCAACGCCCACCCACCCCCCAGCACCTAGCACGTGGGTGGGCATCTCTCTCCTGTCTGATTTATAACCTGGAATTCTTTTATTGGTGGGAGTAGAAAGGAGTAAGAGGGGTGTGGGTGGTAGGTACATCAAACTATCTAATCATGGGAGAATTACAACCAAAAAGGAGCTGGCCCATCCCCTACCCCAGCCCAGGGAAATATTTCGGGAAATCAAAGTATGGGAATGGGGGCTTGGGATAGGGCAGGATGAAGGCGAGGGGCCCCTCAAGGAAGGGTGCTTTTGCTTTTAGGGTAGGAAAAACAGGTAGGCTTGCTGGAGGAAGTGCTTTTGCAAAGTCTGGGAGATAGGAGATGGGGGCAGTGCTCCTTCCTCAGGAGGAAGCATATCCCCTTCAATATCAGTGAAATGGGTACTGGCCTTGTGGCCCCCATGCTGCTTTTGCAGCTTATTTGCCTTTCTCCCTGCCACTCTTCTGGAAACTCTCTTCCCTAGTTTCTGTGATATGCTCTGTGGGTTTCCTTCCTAGCTCTCAGGGTTCCATCCACCGCCCTTCCCTAAGGTGGCCATTCCCACCTGTCCTTGCTTCTCTCCAGTAAGCCCTGGAACCTAAGTTCTTTGAGAATAGGGTTGTTTCATTCTCTGAATTAGTATCCTTAATAACTAATAGAATGCACAGCAAGAGAAGTGTGGAAATATGTATATGTATATTCGACTCATCAAGTATTTTAACATAATTACCATGTAGTGGACTTCCTGCCATCTAGGGGAGGGGAGGGGAATAGAGGGGAAAATTTGTAACAGAAAGCTTTGTAAGGGTCAATGTTGAAGAATTACCCATACATATGTTTTGCAAATAAAAAGATTTAATAAAAAAAAAAACAACTAATAGAGTGCCTGGCACATAGTAGGCACTTTGTAAGTGCTTGTTGCTTAAGAAGCTGCTATGTGCCAAGCATATTAGATTGTAAGCCTCTTTTTTGCTCGGATTTTTCTCTCCCAGTGTGATTCATAAAGCAATGTGTTTTAAAAATAAATAAAATTACAGTAAAAAAAAAAGATTGTAAGTTTCTTGAGGTCAGGATTTATCTATTGCTCCTTTTTGTATTTCTGTTGTTTGGTATAGTGTCTGGCACATAGTGGGCAATTAGTAAATATTTGTTGACTGATTAACTGTGCTAGGAAATGAGGATATGAAGGTAAAAAAATTGGGAATATTGTATGACCCTGGGCAAGTCACTTAACCTCAATTGCCTCAGCAAAAAGCAAAAAAAAAAGAAAAAAAATTGGGAATATGCATCTGTGTGCACACAGATTCTTCCAATACAGGCATTTCTACTTGAAATCGGCCCTTGCAAAGCTGGTAGGAGTGTAGTATTTATGCAATAGCTTTTGGGAAGGGGGGTTCCCATGTCTGTCTCATGGGTTTCTAGAGGATTACTTGCAGCTGAGTGAGGGCGTTTTGTTTTCTATATTGAGGTCCCTGGCATTTAGGAGATGGCCCTTCACACTGGAGAGGACTCCCCATTCCACAAGCCTGCCTCCACCCTGACCCAAGACCTGCTGCTGCCGCAAACTCAATGCACACCCAATCAAGCATCTTCCCTTTGCCCTCACCCTTTTTTTCATCCTCCTGATTTCCCCATCTCTCAAAGTGGATGATCATCCTGCCAGTTGAGCAGATTGGCAGAATTCTCAATTGCCTCCTTCCTGACCTTATTACCCATGATTCCTTTATGTGTCCTCTGTGCTCCAGCCAGACTGAAGTGCTAGCTGTAACCTGATTTTACCCTGCCCCCTTCTGCTTTTCATCCCCCCGCCCCAGGTCATCCTCCATAGCTGCTTGGCCCTTGTTCCATGGGCACATTCAAGGACAACTAGGTGACTCAGTGGATAGAGCTCTGGGCCTGGAATCAGAAGACTTGGACTCCCTGAGCAAGTCATTTAACCTCTGCCTCAGTTTCCTTATCTGAAAAATTAGGATAACAATAGCACCTACCTCGAAGAGTTATTGTGAGGATTAAATGAGATAATTCTAAAGTCTTTAGCCTGGTGCCTAGAACATAGCAAGTACTATGTAAATGTTAGCTGTTATTATTATTTCCCTTGTCTAACTGTTATTTAAAATCCTTCTTCTTCAAAGTCCAGCTGAGAAGCACTTCCTCCAGGAAGCCTACCTGTTTTTCCTACCCTAATTCCCTGGAGATGGCAGGATATCTCCCCTTCCTGAAATTTCTTATAGCACTTTACCTAGAACTCTCTCTGTGACCCCATCACATCCTCCTTTAAATCATAATTATCTGTTTATTCATGAAAGAGTCACAGAAAACAATCCATTTTAAAGATAACAAAACTGAGTCTGAAGGAAGTTAGGTCACACTGTGAGTAGGACCCAAGTATTTTGAGTCCAAGATTTGTGCTCTTTCTGCTACCTCTGCTTGTTTTTTTTTTTATAAAGGTGGGAACTGTGGGTTTATTTTTTATCTTTCTATCTCCCATTTTTGAGCACATGACTTGGTGTTTCAATTCAGCAAGCATTTATTAAGTTCTCTGAAGATGAGAAGATAAAAAATGAAATAAAACCTGCCCTCAAGAAGCTTACATTTAAGTGGGGAGGGGCAGTGTATGTGTATGTGTGTGTGTGTGTGTGTGCATTATCTAGCTCCAAATCCATGAGCCCATGAACCTATGAGCATGCACCCAGATAAATAATTTAAAAATCATACAAAGGATTATTTTCTTTTTAAAATTTTCTTTTCTTTTTCATTAATGAGCTTTTTCCCCTTCCTCCCAAAACATCTTAAGAACTGAGAAAAGAAGGGGCAGCTAGGTGGCAAAATGGAGGGTACTGACCCTGGAGGAGGATCTAATTTCCACCCCTGACACTTAAACCTTACTATCTGTGTGACCCTGGGCAAGTCACTTAACCCCAATTGCTTTGCCAAAATAAAACTTGAAAAAGGAGGGGGGAAATCTTTGTAATAAATAAACACTCAGAACAAATTTCTACATCAGGCATGTCCAAAAATTAGACAAAATAATATATATTTTTTTTTTTTGCTGAGGCAACTGAGGCTAAGTGACTTGCCCAGGATCACACAACTAGGGAATGTTAAGTGTCTGAGACCAGATTTGAACTCAGGTCTATCCTGACTTCAGGGCTGGTGCTCTATCCACTGCACCACCTAGCTGCCCCTAGACAAAATGATCTTAAGAAGTGGGTGCTCTCTGTTTTTGTCTCTGTTTCTGTGTCTTTCTGTCTCTGTCTCTGTGTCTCTGTCTCTATCTCTCTCTCTGTCTCTCTCCATCTCTCTCTCTCTGTGTCTCTATTTCTCTCTTTCTTTCTCTGTCTCTCTGTCTCTGTCTCTGTCTGCCTCTGTCTGTCTTTCTCCATCTCCCTCTGTGTTTCTGTCTCTATTTCTCTCTGTCTCTGTCTGCCTCTGTCTCTGTCTCTGTCTCTCTTGTATTCTGTGCTTTCTAAGGGAAATAAAAAAGATCTTATATAAGAGGCAGCACCTGAAATGAGCTTTGAAGAAAAGTGGAGATGCTTGGAGGCCCAGGTGAGGAGGGAGGGCATTCTAGGTATGGGGGAAGGCCTATGCAAAGGCAAAGAGGTGGGACATCGAATTTTTGGATGGCGAACAACTACAATTATTTGTTGAATTTCTAACGATTCCTCCTTTACATCCAGTCGAGTGCTCGATTGTATGGACTCGTTTTTTGTAACATCTCCTCTTCCTTCCCACCACTGCTGCTTCTATAGATAATTCTCTCTTGCTTAGATTACTCCAATAGCCTCCTAACAGACCTCCCTACCTCCAGGCTCTCTTTTTTCCAAACCACCCTCCATATAGAAGCCAAAGTCACTTTCCATCATTTAACAAAAATTTACCGAGTCCCAGCTATGATTGTTAAGGTTCCCTCCAACTCGAAACCCCATGATCCTATGGGTAAGGCACCATGTTGGGCTTGGAGACCCACAACTGGCACAGACCCAGAACGCATTATGAGGCTACTATAGAGAAGATCATAATATAAGTCAAGACAAGATGGGATAAATGTCAGAAAAGAGTCATAAGCGAAGTAATAGAAGAAAAGAGGAGGGCAGCATCCCTACCGCTGAATGGAGATGCTACTGCTGCTAATGGTAGTTAATAATAACAACAATATTCTAGTGGGGTTTTCATGGATCTTCAAGATTTACAAAATGCTTTACATATATTATCTCATCTGAGCCACACAACAACCCTGTGATAGGAACTATAGATAAAAGTTCCATTTTCAAGATGAAAAAATTATGGTTCAGAGAAGTTAAGTGATTTGCCCACTTATACATAGCAAGTGAACAACAGAAATTCAAAAGCTGATATCTCTGGACTCAGGGAAATTTTCATAGAGGAAGTTACACTCTTGAATGGGCCTCTGAAGCATCAGGGTGAGGGACATTGTGAAAAGACATGGCAACAGAGAAGCTTAAGGTACATTCAGAGAGTAGCGAGTCATTTCGTTTGACTGGGACACAGAGATCCTGTTGGCAGTGGTAGAAGGTAAGGAAGGATGGTAAGATAGGCTGGAGGCAGACTATGGAGAATTCTGAATGTCAGGATTAGAAGCTAAGACTTTGTTTTCTAGGTGGCGAGGAAGAACAGCATATATCTGAGAAGAAGAGAGACACGGTTGGAGCTCTGTGCTAGGAATATGATTCAGGAAGCCAATGGGAAATAGACTGGAGAGGAACAGACTGGAGGCAGGGAGACCATTAGGAGGCTACCTAAATAATTCAGGTCAGAAGTGAAATGAGTCTGAACTAGGGTGGGCCATGGAAACAGGGACAAAGAAAGGAACCTCAAGGACAACCTGAATGTTGAACCTAAGGAAGATTTAGAGTCTGCCTTGGACATTGGGAGGATAAATGAATCCTTCAATAGAAATCAGATTCATGTAGACCCCAGTTCAAGTTCAAGCCTCAAGTTCAAGTCAACAGACATATATTAAATAACTACCATGTGCCAAGCATTGTGCTAAGTACTGAGGCTACAAAGGGAGGCAAAAAAACAGTGTTTACCTCTCAAGGAGCTCACAGTCTAATGCTTATACCTATAACCAACTATATACAGAAGAAATATATGAGATAAATTGGAAATAATCATCAGAGGAAAGGCAATAGAATGTTTTTCTCAATTACATGTAAAAACAATATTTAACATTGGTTTTGAAAAATTTTGAGTTCTAAATTCTCTCTCTCCTCTTTGAAAAAAGCAGGCAATTTGCTATAGATTTTAGAGGTGCAGCCATGCAAATTTCCATTTTAGCAATGTTTCAAAAACAGATAAAAAGAACAAAGAAAAATCATGAAGTTTTAAAAGTATACATTTGAACTCCATCAGTCTTTCTCTGGAGGTGGATAGCATTTTTCATTATAAGTCCTTTAAAATTGTCTCAGACCATTGTATTATTAAGAATAGCTTCATTCACGCTGCTCGTTGTACAATATGGCTGTTACTATATAATAACTCACTTCACTTTGTATCAGTTCACATAGGTCTCCTCAGGTTTTTCTGAAATCATCCTGCTCCTGTTGGTGGAGCTGTGAACGGATCCAGCCATTCTGGAGAGCAATTTGGAGCTATGCTCAAAAAGTTATCAAACTGTGCATACCCTTTGATCCAGCAGCATTTCTATTGGGCCTATATCCCAAAGAAATCATAAAGGAAGGAAAGGGCCCCACATGTGCAAGAATGTTTGTGGCAGCCCTTTTTGTAGTGGCTAGAAACTGGAAACTGAATAGATGCCTTTCAATTGGAGAGTGGCTGAATAAATTATGGTATATGAATGTTATGGAATATTATTGTTCTGTAAGAAACGACCAGCAGGATGATTTCAGAGAGGCCTGGAGAGACTTGCATGAACTGATGCTGAGTGAAATGAGCAGAACCAGGAGATCATTATACACAGTAACAACAATACTATATGACAATCAATTCTCATGGACATGGCTCTCTTCAACAATGAGATATTTCAAACCAGTTCCAATTGTTCACTGAAGAAAGCCATATACACCCAGAGAGAGGGATGTGAAATGTGGACCACAACATAACAGTCTCATCCTGTCGATTGATGTTTGCTTGCATTGTGTTTCCTTTCTCTGATATGTCTTTCGGGTAGATACGATTTTTCTTGCACAACAATGATAAGCTTGGAAATATGTATACATACATTCGACTTGTCAAGTATTTTAACATAATTAACATGTAGTGGATATCCTGCCATCTAGGGGAGGGTGGGGAGTAGAGGGGAAAAATTTGTAACAGAAAGCTATGTAAGGGTTAATGTTGAAGAATTACCCATACATATGTTTTGCAAATAAAATTTAAAAAATAATAAAAAAAGAAATCATCCTGCTCATTTCTTACAGCACAATAGCCTTCAATCAGTCATATATCATTTCCCAATGGATGAGCATCCCCTCAATTTCTAATTTTTTGCCACCACAAAAAGAACTGCTATACAGATTTTTATATAAAATGCCCTTAAGGGGTATCAGGAAATATTTCTTGTGGAAATACGGATTTTATTGAATATTAGAAGAAAACCAAAAACAGACAGGAAGGAGACAGAGTGAAGGAGGGAAAGGATTACAGCCATGGGGGACAGCCAGTGAAAAAGTACAATCAAGGGATGAAGAATACCAAGGAGATCGATAATAATAGCTGGTACTTTAAGGTTAGCAGAGTGCATTTCATATATTCTCTTACTGTGTTCTTATAACAACCTTGTTAGGTAGATGTCACTATGATTTATTTTTACAGATGAGAAAACTGGAGTTAGGTGACATGCCCAGGGTCGTGGAGCTAAGTGTCTGAGGCAAGCATTGAATGAAGGTATTCTTGCTTCCAAAGTCTCACTTTCTATCCACTACGCCACCTAGTGGACATTCAAAACCATAGTTCATGAGTTTCCACTGTAGTTTAATTTTACCAGCCAGCCAGAAGACATACTAAGTTTTTTTTTATATTTTATTTTTTCCAATTGACACACTCATTTATATAATTACAATAGCTAATATTAATATAGTACTCTGAGGTTTCCAAAGTACTTTCCATGTGTCCTCTCATTTGATCCTCCTTACAACCACATTGGGAGGTAGGTGCTATTATTATCCCTATTTTACAGATGAAGAAACTGAGGACAAAATGGCTACATGATTTACCCAAGGTGACCCCAGAATATGCATAGGGCAGGATTCCAATACAGTCCTTCTTTGACCGCATATCTACCACTTTATCCAACCAGCAATTTACAGGTTCCTAGTGAAAATAATTTTAGAGACACATGCCAGCAGCCCAGATAGACAGGACACACACATAGGGATATGTGTAGTCAGAGTGCAGTGTACCCAGGACAGCTCACATTTTTGATCCTGCAGAGTCAGTCACATCAATATGATCTCGGATTGCCATCAAATCACATCAATCAATTGTTCTCTGATGAAATAGGCTGGTCTTCTGGGCTGTCATCTGTTGTCATTTACAGGTTAATAAACCTCTTTAAAACTCTTTTAATACATAGTCAAAGTCTATGGGTCATTATCCTCAGCCAGACAACTATGATTAGATAGAAAAATGACAGGCCAAGTTGTGGTACATGCACATAATGGCCTGTTACTGTGCTATAACAAATGAAACATGTAAAGAATATAGAAAAACCTGGAAAATTTATGAACTGACTTAAGTGAAGTAGAAATTACCAGGAAACAATATGCACAACAACAACAATGTAAATGAAAGAATGGCAAACTCAAAACTGAAGGCCAAGTAAATGTAATGGTCAAGCTAGAAGATCTGAGAAGA
Organism: Myrmecobius fasciatus; assembly: GCA_023553655.1. Classification (NCBI taxonomy): domain Eukaryota; kingdom Metazoa; phylum Chordata; class Mammalia; order Dasyuromorphia; family Myrmecobiidae; genus Myrmecobius; species Myrmecobius fasciatus. The sequence continues at coordinate 18,097 of JAJPUD010003342.1, read as the reverse complement.
TACCAGCCAGTCCTTCCTCCTCCTCACAGATCACTGCAGAAATCTGACCTTCTTTTCCCTCTTTTCTTTCCCAATGTGTCCTTCTCTTCATTCTTTCCCCTCTGGCTACCCTCTTTCCTTGCTTGTACTCTTCTTTCCTTTTCTACCCCCTCCATTTCTAGAACTAGAAACCATAATTAAATCAACTTGGCCATTCTTTCTTGATGTGGTTTGTTAGTCTTATGCAACTCTCACATTTGTAGGTAACTTTCTGACCCAAGGGCACTTTCCTTCCTGACCACAGCTCTCCTAAGTATGTTGTTTCCCCTGCTAAAATATAAGCTTCTCTAAAGCAGGGATCTGAATTTGCTTTTCATATTTATATCTCCAGAGCTGAGCACAGTGCTTGGCACTTAAGTAAGTGCTTAATAAATGCTTGTGAATTGTTAACTAATAAATGCTTTTTTCATTATATTCATTTATTCTTTCATTTACTTCATCCTCTGCTTTACAAAGGTAAGAAATTATGAGTGTGAAATAATGTCAGACTTTTTCAAGTGTTGAATGGTTTTGCAGAACATTTTTTTTGTCTTTTAGATTTAAAAAAAAAAATGATCACTTTCTGGAGGGGAGGGGGAAGGAACATAACATGCATCTAACTGCCACAGTAGGTAGAGCCTCAGGCCTGGAGTCACTATGCATATTGTTTTCTGATTCTATACACTTCACTTTGCATCAGTTCATCTAAGTCTTCCTAGGCTTCTCTGTATACCTTATATGCCTCATTTCTTATAGCACAATAGTAGATCATTACATGCAAGGCCTGAGTTCAAATTCAACCTTAGACCTGAGCAAGTCATTTAACTTCTGTTTGCCTCATTTTTCTTAACTGTAAAAATGGGGATAATAACACTACCTGCCTCAAAGGGTTGTTACAAGGATCAAAAGGAGATCGTATATGTAAAGCACTTAGTACGATATCTGGCACAATGTAGGCACTATTTAAATGTTTATTCTCTTTCCCTTCCTCTCATCATACTGGAAAATTTAAATAATATAATAACAAATACATTAATAAAATTTATTTTAAAAACTTTTTTCTAAACTTCCCTGTGCTATTGCACTAACCTTAGACATTATCTGTTAGCTTTGAGAGATGGACAGATCCTACTCACATCCATGGCACTTTAAGACCTGTATGTCAGAGATCAGCATAGAGGAGCCATGTCTCGAGTGCCAGGAATTAGCATCTGTTGAAAATCCCATGGACAAAAATCTAGGGGAAAGCTCCCTTTTTGACAGCAGATCCCTTGTTTTTCCTTTAATATAGTCATTGACCCCAAGAAAGGCCCCAGATGTGAATCCCTTTCTTAATCCTTTCCCCAAGCTGGATTGGTAGGGTATGTTCTGTTGGCACTCTGAAGGTGGAGAAGTTTCAGGAGATAGTTGGAGTAGGAGGGAGAGGGTCAGTTAAATTATATATTGTTTCATAAACTACATGGCCACATTATATCAAGTCCCTATTCTGCGAATGTTGGAGTTGGTTCCAAATCAAAGAAGATTCCAACTATGGAGTGGGAGCTAGAGCTATAATCTACTTTTTAATATTCTGGGCAGTATTTGTTATTTCAAATCTTGAACCCAGCCAGTATCCCCTTTAGAAGGGAAGCTGCTCAGCTCTTTGGGTGAATTTGGAAAAGAGGGAATAAAGTGTTTAAAGACTGACCGCCCTCTGGTGGCCAGTGGAGATGTTTTTGGAAAGTATAGATAGGCTAGAGAGGAACACTGAATTGGCAATTGGGCTGGTGGCCCAAGAAAGCACCACCTTGTGGATAACTCAGATACTGAACTCCCTTGTTAGATAACACAGAGATCCATCACTTCAGAATTACAGCCCAAAGGGAAATTTTCTGCTACTCCCCCAGTGTTCCAGGTATCTTTTGGTCACACTGCAAGGATCTTCAGCTAAAAGACACCTTAAAAACCATCCGGTCTGAACCCTGTAGCCCAAGGCTGAGGCTCTGAACTAACATAAATAGCAATTTCTCTGGTCTCCTTCTCCCAGAGAGATGATGGCTATATCTTGAGGTGAAGTTCATAGAGATCTGGGCCTGAAGTCAGGAAGATCTGAATTCAAATCTAGCTTCTTACTAGCTATATGACCTTACCTTCTGTTTGCCCCAGTATCCTCACCTGTAAAATGAGGATTATAATAGCATCTACCTCTCATGTTGTGAGAATCAAATGAGATAATTTTTTTAAGTGCTTAGCATAGTGTCTGGCATATAAATGCTATATAAAAAACTATTATTATTATCTCCCCCTCAAAGTTCTAGATTTATCCCTGAGAGATTGGGAGATATCTTCTCTACTGCTATCTCAAAACTCCACCTTGGATATATCTTTCCCACTCAGTTACCAGTGACTAGCACTCATATCCTATTTAAGCAATTAACATCAATTAGCTTTTATAAAGGGATATTTATTTCAAAGTTATAGCTAGAACAGAAGAATAAGCATCTCCAGGGGACATTTTACCTTATATCACCTCAAACTCTGGGATGACAGGGATCAGATTCAATGCATTAGCTACATGCCATTGGTACCACCAAGTCCAGGTCCAAATGGAGCATCATCTCAGTTGGGTTGGGTCTTCTCTTCCTTGAGGCATCAATGTTGGATTGGCTGCAAAACCTGGTGCAGATCCTAATTTCAGAGTCTTGGACCTCATGTGACTCACTCTCCTGATCCTTGGAAACTCATGAAGTTATCTTCCAGGTAATCTTCCTAGACTTAAACCAAAGGATAGACACTGAGATAAAGACCTGGGGTGTGTAGTCTCTGAAGCTCCTCACTGGTCATATGTTGCAGCCTGCTTATAAGCACCTAGGTACTTATCCAATAAGCAAGAAAGTGGGCAAGAAAGACTATAGGACAATAGCATCTGTAGTCAGGGAGACAGTTCCAGACACTTATTAACTATGGGATCCTGGCAAGTCACTTTACCTCATTTTCAGTTTCCTCATCTGTAAAATGGAGATATTAAGAGCATCTGCGTCAATAACTATCACACAGGAGGAGCAAACATTGATTAAGTATACTTATTATGTGCCAGGCATAGAGCAAAGTGCTTTACAAATAATATCTCATTTGATCCTCAAAACAGTCCTGGGAGGTTACAGTTGTTCAGCAGTACCTGGCTCTTCATGACTTCCTTTGGAGTTTTCTTAGCAAAGATACTGGTGATGTTTGACATTTCCTTCTCCAGTTCATTTTCCAGATGAGGAAACTAAGACAAAGAGAGTTAAAAGGTTGCCTAGAGTTACAAAGCTAGGAAGTGTCCGAGGTCAGATTTGAACTCAGAAAGAGCTCCAGGTCCAGCCCTCTGTGCACTTTGGTGCCATCTAATTGCCCTATTGATACAAAAAAAAAAAAAAAAAGACCAATCAGATGAAGGATGTGTCTTGTTCAGATTATGGTGGACATTTGGATAAGCACCCAAGAAAGCTATTGCAGATAGCAGTACAAATTGACAGCTCGTGTTGCTGAAGCTCCTGGATTGGCCCAGAAACTCCTCACAGCTCTATTACCAGCTCTCTTCATTGTCCTCTTCAGGACCACATAGCTCCTTGAGGGATGATATTGATTGAATGATCTCATTGAAGAAACTATATCTGATTCCCAGTACAGATCCTATTCTTCTGACCTTCTCAACTCCAGTTCTTTCCAATTTCCTTCCAAAGGCCCAGTCCACGAGTACGTGAATTGAGCAAGAAATAATCAATGGACCTAATATAGAGTTTCAACTCAGAATAGACCTGGGGCTGACAAGGCAAGCTTAGAGTTAGAAAGAGTATGGTAGGTTTTATTTGTTTAAAGCTGTATAGGTAAAAGGAGGAAGAGAATAGTAGAATCATAGAAAAATAGAGAAGGAAGGAATCTTACCTCATTGAACAGATGTGTGAACATCAGACACTGCTAGTGTCTGAGGCTGGATCTGAACTCAGGACTTACTGACCTCAGGTCCAGTGTTCTATCCATTTCAGTGATTAAAAAAAATTTTTTAATGCTTTTTAAAAACTTTTGTGTTCAAGTGAATAGATCAACTCCCAGTAGAACTCTCTCTTATAACAAGTAATTTCTTTGGTGGTAGCAATCCTTGTATCTTTCATGTGGTGTGCATTGTTATAACCCATCACTATAGTTAATCAGGCAGAGGTTAACAGCACTATCCCAATGTTAAGTAATTTTGTTGTGGTTGTTTCTAATGCTTGTTCAAGCAAAAAAAAAATCAACACATTAATCATAGATGAAAGTGTATGTATTCCATACATTGACTCTTGAAATCAGAAGGTGACCCTCTAGAGTCATACATTGACTCTTGAAATCACAAGGTGACCCTCTAGACCAAGATGTACCTGTGAAGTGTATCTGTGTTCCAACACCTGTTTGAAAGAGATCTCAAAGGCAACCTTCACCATCAAGTCTTCTGAGGTCTTATATTGATCAGAATTCTGAAATCTTTCAAATGTTTACTTTTTTTTTTTTTTGCTGAGGCAATTGGGGTTAAGTGACTTGTCTAGGGTCACACAGCTAGGAAGTGTTAAGTGTCTGAGGCCAATTTGAATTCAGGTCCTCCTGATTTCATTGCACCAACTAACTGCCCCCAAGTCTGTTTACTTTTACATAATTGGGGTAAATCATGTACTACATTCTTCTGTTTCCTTTTTCCATCATAAAAAGTGTTTCCTTTTTATCACTTCTTACACTGTTTGATTACAGCCATATACCACAATTTGTTCATCTATTCCCCAATTCCAGGGGTGACATGTTAAATAGATTCTTCTCAACAACTTTGAGGTACCACCTCACACCTCTCAAATTGGCTAAGATAACAGGAAAAGATAATGATAAATGTTGTAAGAAATGTAGGAAAAGTGGGACACCAATCATTGTGAACTGATCCAAGCATTCTGGAGAGTAATTTGGAACTATGTCCAAAGGGCTATCAAACTGTGTACCCCTTAATCCAGAAGTGTCGCTAGTTGGTCTGTATCACAAAGAGATGATCAGAAAGGGGAAAGGGCCTACATGTACAAATATGTTTGTGGTAGCTCTTTTTGTTGCAGTAATGAACTAGAAACTGAGGGGATGTCCGTCATTTGGGGAATGGCTGAATAAGTTATTGTATATGAATATAATGAAATATTATTGTTCTATAAGAATGAGTAGGCTGATTTCAAAAAAAGTCTGGGAAGACTTACATGAATTGGTGTTAAGTGAAGTGAGTAGAACAAAAGAACATTGTACACAGCAACAACAAGATTATGTGATAATCAACTGTGACAGATTTGGTTCTTTTCAGCAATGAGGTGATTCAGGTCAGTTCCAATAAGCTTGTGGTGGAGAGAGCCATCTGCATTGAGAGAAAAAGTTATGGAGACTGAATGTGGATCAAAGCATAGGATTTTCAGCATTTTATTGTTGTTTGCTTGTTTTTTTTCTTTCTCACGTTTTCTTTTTCTCCTTCTGATCTAATCTTTCTTGTACAGCCTGATGAATATGGAAATATGTTAGGAAAAATTGCACATGTTTAATCTATATTGGATTGCTAGCTCCCTAAGGGAGGGGGAGGGAGGAAGGAAGAGAGAAAAATTCGGAACACAAGGTTTTTCAAAGGCAAATGTTGAAAACTATATTTGCATGTATTTGGAAAAGTAAAAAGCTACTATAATTTTTAATAGACCTTTTTTTCTTCACTGACTGCCCAGTGGAAACAGCAAGACATTTACACAAGACAGAAACAAATAGAGACAGAGAGAGGAAGGAGGAGAATGAAGAGGAGGAGGAGGAAAAGGAAGAGGAGAAGAAAGAGAACAACAATGAGAACAAAAACAAGAAGAAAAAAACAAGAACAAGAAGGAGAAAGGAAAGAAGGAAGAAGAAAAGGAAGAAGAAGAGAAGAGGGAGAAGGAGAAGAAGAAGGAGGAGGAGGAGGAGGAGGAGGAGGAGGAGGAGAGGAGGAGGAGGAGGAGGAGGATGAGGAGGAGGAAGAGGAGGAGGAAGAGGAAGAGGAGGTGGAGGAGAAAGAGGACAAGAAGGAGGAGGAAGAAGAGGAGGAGGAGGAGGAGGAGGAGGAGGAGAAGAGTGCAAGTCAGAGACAGAGACAGAGAGAGACAGAGCTATTAAATAACAATTAGGGACATCAGGAAAGGCCTGCTACAGAAAGTAACTTTTAAGATGAATCTTAAAGGAAATGAAAGATGGATTAATTCCTCCATCCCTATCTCCCTACCAAAAATAGATTGAGTACTAAAAGTAAAGAAAAATATAGATGATTTTGACCTGGAGGAGAGCTTGGGACGCCTAATCCAGGCAATGACACTAAAGACCAGAAAGGTAAGGGATGATCAATCAAAGTCACATAGACAGAAAGAAGCTAGACCAGAATTCTCTGGTTTCAGGAAGCCTCCTGACCAGGATAGCCCAAGCCCCAGGACAGGCAGTCCAGAGAAGAGCTTCTACAGTTAAGCCCTTCCAAGAGAAAAGTGAAAGAGTGGATAGAGTTTCTTTAGTCTTTCAACTGTAGTGTCCTCCTGGCCATATCTTCTCCTCTGAAATGTGCTTGGGGAGGCCACATTCTGCTGGGCAACCAGCATCCAAACCTGGAGTTCCTGACTCTTCAAATCAGAAGGTGACCCTCTAGACCAAGAACATACATCTCAGGTTCATCATTCAATCACCTGTATTAGGGCAAAGAAACACAAACCAGAAGAGGCAGATGGGGCCTACGTTGACCCAGATGTGCAATGCTCAGGATGCTGGTGAGCCTTGGGAAGGGAGCAGATATCACTGGAAATCTGAGGAAGAAGAAGAAGAAGAAGAAGAAGAAGAAGAAGAAGAAGAA
>JAJPUD010003341.1:244335-255067 GCA_023553655.1 Myrmecobius fasciatus | reverse complement strand
AAGTTAGAGCAGCAAAATTGAGAGAATCAATAATTTCTAATTATTTCATGCAGGAAATTTAGTTGCATAAGCTGTGTTTGATTTACTGGGAAGAATAATAGGATTGTTGACTCTTAGTGTGAATAAGTACTTTAAAAATATGTTTTGTTCCTCATATTACCTAAGATAGTTTTGGTCTGCCTTTTCTAATCCTACTGGTCTTCCAAGGAAACTTTTACTTTGAAATTTCTCCATTAAGGGTCATAGACCTAGAGCTAGAAGAGGCCTTAAAGGCCTTTTAATCTGATCCCAGGCAAGGAGCAAATATAGAACTTCTCCAAGATCCTACAGGTAGTAATTCTCAGAGATGAAGTTGGAGGGCAGGTCTTCCAGCTTGCAGGACAGTGCTCTTTCCATTGTACCATGTTGCAGCTCTAAATGTAGCACTTAGTCATTTAATGCTTGGGTTTTTTAATAGTGTGATTTTTAGAATAAATTTCATGAGACAACATGGATAGAAAGGGGACCTCAGACCAAGAAACACGAGGTATAAATAATTTCCACCATAGATACACATGGGCTGTGTTTGTCCTTTGGCAAGTTTCTTTACCTTATCTCCAAAACTCTTAATTTCAAAACAGATTCAGGTCTACATTGTTAGGAATTTTCTCATTGTGAATTCCCTATTCAGGTGAGATCATAAGTCCAGTCATCATTAGAGGCAACATAGTATAGAGGATGGCCGAGTTTAGATTCAGCAAGACCTGTCTTTGACAAATAGCTATTACTATAGGCAAATCTTCTAACTCCCAGAGCAAGAGTTGATGGAATTGTCAGGCCTTGGTAACAGGTATCTAACTGTCAGGTTAGATAATAAGGTAAGTATTTACATTCAAAAATCAACTATATGCTCAATAATAAGATAATAAATTCATTTTGGGACCTGTAGAGACTTAAGTTGAGAGGGAGAGGCTGGTCTGGATCTCAAAAGAAAGAAATCGGGGCTGAGTGTATTGCAAAGGTGGCGATTGGAAGCTGTGATGGTTGCCATGGAAGCAAGTGCTTAAGGAAAGACTATTTTAGGAGAAAGGAGAATTGGGAGATAGATGTTTGAACTCCTTGTGTCTAAAGTTGAAGTCCGCGGCATCATCATTCTCCCAACGTCTATTCATTTTCCCAATTTCTTTGTTATTAATGGTATTTAACATTTTTTCAAATAATGGGTGAGGGAAGCAATACACACACAAATAATTACAGTTCAAGCTAGAATGAGAGTCAGACCTTTTTAAGGTTGAGGAGGGAGATTTCACTTTAATTTGGGAGAGGGCAGTTAGGAGCTTTTCATCTGGGCTGTGAAGAAGAGAAAGATTTCAAGAGAATGGAAGAAGAAGAGTGAGAATTTATGCTAGACATGATGATGGATGCCCAAATGGAGACTAGCCTAGTTCAATTGGAACAAAAGCCAGAAAGATTACCTGAAGTCAGATTGTAGAGAATCTTGGTTATCCAGCTAAAAGGTTTCTATTTTATTTGGGAAGCATCTGTTTGCTGTTGCAGATTTTTTGAAAAGATCACTAAGATTATGTAGGTGATCACTTTAAGAAAATTAAAGTTATATTTGATGTTACTTTACTACTGACTTGTAAATTTTTCCTTTTCACCTTAATATCCTCTTCAGCAGGCTGGGGCAGAAATTACTTTTATGTGTTCTCTTTTTGAACTACTGTAACTCCTAATAAACTTCTTTAATCTTTGGATTATTTACAGATATTTACTAAACATACAGTGACAGAGCTAAAGAACAGTCAGTTCTAGTGTTAATCATTCCTAGATGTGCTAATATTTTTTTCCTTCAACAACTCCTGAACCTTTTAGTGATTTCCTATATGAAATGCTTGTCTTACAGTTTTTTGTATTGTTGGAAGGAAAGCAGAACTAAGTAACTGCCATACTAGTTTAACTATAAGATAGATGGACTAAAAGCCGGGCACAAGGGGACACAGAAATAAGAAAATGTTCAAGCTGAAGAGGGAGAAGTTAAACGTAAGGATAGCTAACAAGTCAGTTGACAAGAAACTAGCCCTAGTGGAAAGTGTACTAAACTGAAGATAAAGGATCCAGATTTGAATGCTGTGAATATTACCTGTATGATTTGGGGCAAGTTGCTTAATTTCTTTGAAAAATGAAGCCATTGGATTAGATGACTCTCACCCATGAACCTTTGCCTATCCATCGAGGACCAAGTGTATTTTGTGTAAAGGAGGCTGTCTTGGCAGCAACATTTGCTATTTCAAAGGGGAAATTTGGTCTCAGGGTGAGAAATTGGAATTATGCCATCAAAACACTTTTTTGACTTTTCACAATATTGGAAAGAGAAAGTGCATGAATAAATTTAATATGAGGGACAAATACAGAGTACTAAGGTGGGTTTCACAAGATACACATGAAAAGAAATTTTTATTATTTACTATCAAACCTTCATTTTATATGAGTTTTGAAATGGGGATGATGAAATAAAAGATCACAGGTACTGAAAACTGCCGATTTTAAAGACTTATTCTTCTGTGTCCTTCCTTGATTTAATTAAGATTTGCTAGTGGATTCTTGTCTCTACCATTTAAAAATTGTGTAGCTCACTTAAAATTGTTTTGTCACTGTGACGTTTCTGGAAATATCTCTTATGTTCTGAAAATCTTTTATAGATTAAGATAAGTTTGAAGTGTGTGTATATTTTTAAATATGTATCTGGCTATTTTTGTTATCTAAATTTATTCATCTATTAAATGAAAATAATATTTGTACTATCTACTTCACGGGGTTCTTGGAAGGACAAAGCTTTGTAAAAATTGGGAAAAGCTATACAAATTTAAGTAGTTGTTATTATGGGTAAGATATGTGGCATCTGCCTTTTGTAAATCTTTTTAAGATTAACAAAAGGTATTTAAGTTTAGTTTTTACCAAGAGCTTAATTAAGAATTTTTTTTTCTACTTCTGCTCCCTTCTCTTGTCTGTTTTAGAATGTACAATGTTTCACCAGATCAAAAATCCAAATTCCTCCCTTTGATATTCGAGGTTCTCCATCAGCTGTTCTTACCACCTAGTATCATCTTTAACGCCTCCCCCAAATTTAGCCTTTTGTTCTAGTTGGGCAGATGTCCTTGCCCTCCCCCATATGTTCCCATGGAGTGCCCTTCCTTCTCTTCTGCATACAAATCCTTCACTTCCATTTTGACCCAGCTCAAGACTAATCTCTAAGAAGTCTCCTTAACTTCATATCTGCCTTGGAGAATACAACTACTCTTAAGTGCATATAGCTGCACTTTAAAAAAAAAAAAAAAAAAGTGTTGTTTGGAGACCTAATTCTGAGGCCCCAGTATAAGTGAAATAGGAAGGGCAAGCTGAAGGTAAACCCAATGTAAAATAGAAGGATTTAATTTGTCTTCAGAGCAAAGTAACTATTTCAACTTTCATGGGAACTGCTGCTATAAATATTCTGTGGCTTGTGAAATTGCATGGCTGAAGTCCTTATTGGGAGTAATAAATCTAAGTTAAATTCAGTCCTTTATTGGTTTAATATGTGATGAAAACCTTAATATTAGTGTCAGGACAGATTTTGTGCTACACTATTAGCCTTCCTGTTAGAGGAATGGAAATGTCCATGGTTGGAAGTTGAAGCAGTTCAAAACTATATGAAAACATTGCATTACTGGAACCAAATCTTGTTTTTTTAATTTGCAACTAGCAAAATAATTTGGCCTTTTTAAAATATCTCTTCATTGTATTTCATGTTAACAATGGCTAAGAAATCTGTGGCAGAACCCATTTGAATTTTTTTCCCCCTAAATTGTCTTCTACTTTTTAAATTCCACATCTTAACTGAAAAGTGGTATTTTTTTGAATTTTTTTTTTCAAAGGATCAAAGCCTTTGAAATTCCATTTTTGGTGATCTAGTGATGTGTACACAGGGGAATTTTGTATCTCAGAGAGTCGTATTTTCTGATGCTAGAGCTTCAGGTTATTGATCTCAGTGTTGGGTCTTTTTTACCTTTAGGACATTTAGGACCTCAGATTCTTGTAAGAAATCTTGTAGCTTTTCACCCATGATGCCCCACAATTTCTGTAGATGCTTTGTTGTATTCCTATAAGCTTTATTCACACATACACACACACGCACACACACACACACACACACACTTTCCTTTAACTTGAACAATTTATTTTCTGTTTTAAAAGAAGAAATTAAAATAAAAGAATAACTGGTTAAATGTTCTAGAGGCTTCAGACCATATTTCTTTTGAATGTAGTGTTCATAATTAGTTCCTAGGTCTTTGTTATCAGAATCACAGAGTGTTCAAAAGTTGATTTGAAATGGTAGGCTTAGGTGATTTTAAAAAAGTTCATTTCTAAACCACTCTGGATATTTAGCTAAATATTTTGGTAATTTTAGAGCCTGATCAAATGTTATACAATTGCTGATGAGAACTGTGATGAAGAAATAGGCCAGTCTCAGGCCAGACCTAAGCAGTTAGAAGAAATGGCATTGTCTATTTTTAAAATTGTCAACACAAACTTATCAGAAAAACTATTTATAAAAGATATATTTTTAGAGTTAGTAAGTGGCTCTAAATTTGGGGGTTTGGTTGACAGAACTAAATTTTCTTGAATAAGTCATTTACAAAAGGAATCTTCCACTTGCCATGTTTCATCCAAAAATGGATACACACTTTTCCACATCTTGCTGCTAGAGAAGAGTAGTGTTTTAAAAAATGCCTGCTATATTCAAAATCATTTAGGGATTCCCAAATTTTAATTCATGTCACTTGAGGTATCTATCTGCTATCATGTTCATATAAATGTATTGTATTTTACTATATCAAAAAATGAGAAGAAAAATAGTTTAAATATATGTTTTAAGTAGCAAAAGGAAAGGAGGGTAATTGGATGTACATAGAACAACCTAGCTTCTTTGCCCCTTCTCATTAACCTTGAATATAGAGTGCAGTAAAAGTGTATTTTAATTTCCCTTCCAAGATATGTTTATTTAAACATCCTTAAAATGGCAAGCCTTATGTAGAAGAGGAAAAAAAAAATCTTTTTAAACCAATTTGTAAAAGCATGTAATTTCATGCTTTAATTATCAGTACTGTATATGTTAATGCCACCAAATGGAAAAGAAGACTGGAAGGGTTTGGATGAAATGTAGAGTAATAGATTAAGAAAACAAAGAGGTCACCTGATTTATTCCCCTGCTTCTGGGCAAGACTAGTTAGATCTTGAATTTGCATTGTAAGTAAGCTCATAATTCTTTGCATTCCTGACTGAGCATTATAAATAAGAATCCAACCAAACAGAGAACAATAATGGTTTAGACTAGTGTTGTTGAAAGTTAGGTGCTGGAAAAGTGTCATAGGCAGCTGCTTTACGGGCTTTTTGTCAAGAGAAAGAAAAGGTGACGTTCATATGTGACAAAGATACTCAATTAAACTTCAGTATAATTAGGCAAGATGACTCTTGTGAGCCTTTTGTACTTGGGGGGGGGGAACACATTTTAGATGTGATTTTTAATTGTTCAGATCAAGTATAACTAATTAAGTCTCGGGATATAATTAGATAAACTATAAAAACTGATTAATGTTGAAATTGCAACTTTTTCTAAGATACTAGTGACTTACTCTGTACATATAGTGCCCCAAATTAGAATACTGAGCTAAAAATACTATTTTAAGCTTCTGTTTTCCCAAAGGTAATGAGAATAGTTTGACATACTTTCAAAAATAGAGCAACAAGCAAGTTAATAGGAATTTAAGCCAAAACTTAAATCATGCCTCTGTTGTTTTTTTTTTTTTTATATCTTAGAGGCCAAATAGTTCTTTCCATGTTTGCCTTTTCATGCATAAAGTGCATATTTTTAGCCTCTTTTCTTGTGTAATGATGCAAAAATGAGGAGGCTTTTCCCATTTTACTCATAAAACTTGACTAATCTGAGAAACATTTGAGGTAGTAAAAGATCTCTGCTTACAACTTAAGTTTATGGTGGTAGCTAGGTCTTGAAAGTGTTCAAAAGCCTGAAGTCAGACATCTAATAAGTGTCTGAGGCTACATTTGAACTCAAATCTTCCTGGCACCATTCCCGTGCCCTATCCTGTATTGCTTAGATATACCCCCTATGGATATGATTTTTACCCCACACAAATAAGAAAAGCAAGAGGCTAAAAGAAGTGTTGAAACAGTTTTGAATCCTACTTGTTGAGTCCAGATCCGGCACTGTAAATTCACTAAGCAATGGTGCCTCAGTATACTTTTTAAGGGAGCATTACATATACCAGGCTTTGTGTGGCCGTGATACATTGATGCTCATAATATAGACTAATCAAGGAGGTATTTGACAACAGAGTGAAAGTCTTAGCACCAGTGCTAGAATTCTTACATGAGAGTTTAAAAAATGTTTTAGCCATTGTCAAGGTACCTATCTCTGGTCTTTTTTTGTTATAAAAGTCTCCTGTTCCCTATTGATTAGCTCAGCTTTATTATTATAGCTAAATCTTCCTCGAAGATTTGACCACTCGAGTAATTTGAGAAAATTATTTAACTTTTTAAATTAAATTGTATTTGATTTTCAGTCAGTAAAAAACTGCTTTTTCCTTTTCCCACCGGACTTCCAAATGATTTTGGGGGGAAAAAAATTCCCAACAACCAAAAAAACTTTCACAAATATACTGAGTAAAACAAATTTCCACATTGGCCATATCCAAGAAAATGTGTCTTATTTTGTCATCTAAGTCACTTTTTCACCTCTCTATTGGAAGATAGGTAGCATCATAAGTTCTTTGAAATCATGGTTGTTAACAATACTGATCAGAATCTTTACAATATTGTTATATAAATATTTTGATTCCACTGATAGTCTGTATCAGTTCATACAAGTCTTTCTAGGTTTCTCTAAATTTAATCCCTTCATCAGTTCTTACAGCACAATTATATTCCAAAACACTTATTTACTATTATTTGTTTAGTCATTTTTTTCAGTTGATAGGCATCCCCTCAGTTTCCAGTTCATCACCAAAAAAGAGTTATAAGTATTTTATGCATCCTTAGTTAGAGTTTACTTAGGATTAATCCTTTCTTTAATTTATTCTTCTCCTTATTCTTTCTTTTACTCCCCTTTCCTTCCTATCTTTATTAAGTGAAATGTATTTTTTATATCCAACTGTATTATTTCTTCTTTTGACTAATTCAGATGAGAGTATGGTTCAAGGGTCAAAAGCTGGATAGAGCACCAGCCCTGACGCCAGGAGTTTCCTACCCCCAATGTATTTTTTTTTATTCTCCCTTTCATGAGATATATATCATTGCTCCATTTTAAATTGCAAACAGTTTGTCCTTACTTAGTGCCTTTTCATTCATATTTGCCTGTTTACTTTTTTTTTTTTTTTTTTACTACTGTGTTTACACTTAAAGGTTTCTACATACCTTTGGTCATTCCATCAGGAGTACTTAGATGTCCCACAGTATTAGATTCAATTTTGCTGGGCAAGTTATTCTTGGTTATAAACATCTGCCTTCTGAAATATTGTATTCCAAGTTCTTCCTTTCTTAAAAGTGTTGGCTGTTAAATTATGCATGATCCTGATTGTAACTTTTGAGTACTTGAATTATTTCTTTTTGGAAGTTTACATAATTTTTTTTCTTTGACCTGGGGTTCTAGATTTTTGGCTATGATGTATTTGAAAATTTTCATTGTGGGGTGCTTTTCAGGAGGTAGCTGGTAGATTTGTCCTATTTCCACTCTACCATCTAGTTCTTAAGAGATATGGGCAATTTTATGAACTCTTGACATATGATATCTGGGTTTTTTGTTTTGTTTTGTTTTTTGTCATGGCTTTCTAATAATCCAATGAGGCTTAAATTTATCTCAATCTGTTTTCCAAGTCACTTGTTTTGGTTTTGAGATACTTAATACTACTACTACTACTACTGCTGCTGCTGCTGCTGCTACTTCTTTCTTCTTTTTCCTTCTTCTTTTCTTCTTTTTTCAGTTTTTGGATTAAATACATATATTTCTTGTTGTCTTATGGAGTCATTATCCTTTTTTTTTAGAGTTTTTCTTGAGTGCCTCTATCAACATAATAGTTTTTTTTATGATTGAATTTTTTTATGTAATTGCTCACATTTCCAGCTTACTTTCTAACTTTAGACTTTGTTAGAACCAGGCTCTGCCCACTCAATGGAAGAAGTATCTAAGCTGGTCCTGCTGCTGCTTTCATAGAATATTGAGTATTGGTGATATTCTAGAATCTCAGGAGTTGTAAACTTTCAGTGCTACCAAAGTGTTCTGACAAAGTCTAAGTTCTGCAAGTTCCTGATCTGGGATTTGGGCATAAGTAACAGGCCCATTTGGAATTTCAGTATACTGATGGACTCAGCCACTATTAGCTAGCTAGCTGTAAAATTCTGCCAGTTTAGAATGATAGACCTGTAGGCTTCCTGCCCTTATTATTCCTCTGCAGGATTTAGAAGGAACTAAAAGCTAGAACCACCATTTCACTCAGCTCTTGGGGTCCAAGTTACACAGCTGCTCAACTTTTTCTTTGCTCACTTCACAGCCTATTCTTCTGCTCATTCTTGATCCTAGTTCTTTCCTCAGTACAAATCTTTGACCCAGAACTGGGAAGTGAGTGACAGCTGCCAGATGGAACCTGTTACTACACTGTTTGCAACCTTAGGACATTGCTTTGGGGACCTCTTCATGCCTCTCCCTGAACTGGAATGCTCCACTGAGATAGTCCAGAGTGTCCACATACTTTTTCGTCTATCTGTCTTATTATGTTGATCTGCCCTGAGAAAATGACTCACTGTTTTTTGTTGTTGTTTGTTTGTTTGTTTTGTTTTTTCTGAGATTTCCTAATCAGGATTCGATCTGGGGCATTTTCTAAATCTGTTGGAGGAAATGTGGGAGAGAAAGGGGGGGAGCTTACAATACTTCCTATTACCCCACTACTTTGACTCCCCAGTCATATAACTTGTATCATAGAGATAATGCTACCTGTTTACTCTACAGGCATATCTCATTGGTTGAGATCAAATGATAGGATGTGTGAAAACCTCAAAGCACTGTCAGGATGTCAGGTTACATCTTTAGTGCAAATCCCCAACCATTGCAAAATTCCAGAGCTAGGGGTGACCTTAGAGATTAGATTATTCAACCCAGTCCCTCTATTTTTACAGAAGAGGATTTGGAGTACAAAGTACCCTTCAAATCATGCAGTGCTACATTATATTCACTTTTTAACAGATGATGTATTTTAAGGAGAAAAATGAATTTTTTTTTTTTTTTTTTTTTTTTTTTTTTTTTGCTGAGGCAATTGGGGTTAAGTGACTTGCCCAGGGTCACACAGCTGTTACGTGTCTGAGACCAGATTTGAACTCAGGTCCTCCTGACTTCAGGGCTGGTGCTCTATCCACTGCGCCACCTAGCTGCCCCAAAATGAAAGTTTTTCATTAAACTTTTTAAGCGTATATTTCAGGTTTTCAAAGCTGTGGGGGAATGTTTTAGCAATTAATTGCTAAAACTTGATAAGACCTCTTGGTTAAAAACAGTGTCCTACTTTTAGATAAATCCCTTTTTAAGTTGCTTAAGTAGAGTACCTTTGTTTTATTTTTAAGATAATCTTAACACTGAAGACAAAATAGTAATGAATCGATTTTTGCACTGTCTCTAAATATATTGTGTAAAATAAATATTTTAACCTTCTCAACTTGTGGTGAAATTTAGATGCAATAAAAAGAAGAGAAAAAAAAAGGGGGAAAGAAAAAAGAAATTCAAGTGCAGTATTTTTTTTCTCTCTTGAAAAGCATGAAGTATCTCCCTATCTGGTGGAAGACAAATGTAAGCAAAGGATCATAAACTGTCTAGAATTGGCAGGAACTTTGAAGATTACCTAATCTAACCTCCTTGTTTTATACATGAGAAAATCAAAGCCTGGAGAGGCTAAATCACTTCTCACATGTTTCTAATGGTGGTCATACTGAAATTAAAACCCTAGTCTCATCACCACTGCAGTGTTTTTTCTGCTATGCCATACAGATCTAACAAATGCCAAAAGGAGAATTTCGTTTTAAATTCAAGAAGGGCAGAATAAATCAAATGTTAATTAGTGTTGTTTGTTTAATCCTCACCGTTCAGGGAAAAATATGCTTTGTGATTTCATTTTTTTTTTCCAATTGCCATATAAAGAAACACAAAAACATTTAAAAACCCAACAGATGACTGGGAAGTAAAACGAACAGTTAATTTTTGAAATGGCGGGTAGGTAGCTCAGTGGATAGAATGCTGGTCTGGAGGCAAGAACAGAATTCAAATTCAATCTCAGACGATTAGTAGCTGTGTGACTCTGAGCAAGTCATTTAACCCCTGTTTGCCTCAGTTTCCTCATCTATGAAATGAGGAAAATAATATATACTTCAAGGGTTGAGATGAGGATCAAACAAGAAATTATTAATATAAATATTAGTTATTATTGTTATTATTCTTGAATCTTAAAGATTTAATAAGACATTAAGTGATTTGCTGAGAATTAAATTAGCTATTATGGGATTTTTATTTATTTCACTTCAACAAATTTTAATTGATTCAATCAGTCAGGTGCAACAAACATTATAATGGGTTCTGGGAATGCAAAAGTTGAAACAAAATAATCCCTGTCCTTAAGAAGCTTATATTCTACTAGAATAAATATACAAAAAAAGAAAAATA
>JAJPUD010003341.1:181438-239335 GCA_023553655.1 Myrmecobius fasciatus | reverse complement strand
TATCCACTGCGCCACCTAGCTGCCCCAAAATGAAAGTTTTTCATTAAACTTTTTAAGCGTATATTTCAGGTTTTCAAAGCTGTGGGGGAATGTTTTAGCAATTAATTGCTAAAACTTGATAAGACCTCTTGGTTAAAAACAGTGTCCTACTTTTAGATAAATCCCTTTTTAAGTTGCTTAAGTAGAGTACCTTTGTTTTATTTTTAAGATAATCTTAACACTGAAGACAAAATAGTAATGAATCGATTTTTGCACTGTCTCTAAATATATTGTGTAAAATAAATATTTTAACCTTCTCAACTTGTGGTGAAATTTAGATGCAATAAAAAGAAGAGAAAAAAAAAGGGGGGAAAGAAAAAAGAAATTCAAGTGCAGTATTTTTTTTCTCTCTTGAAAAGCATGAAGTATCTCCCTATCTGGTGGAAGACAAATGTAAGCAAAGGATCATAAACTGTCTAGAATTGGCAGGAACTTTGAAGATTACCTAATCTAACCTCCTTGTTTTATACATGAGAAAATCAAAGCCTGGAGAGGCTAAATCACTTCTCACATGTTTCTAATGGTGGTCATACTGAAATTAAAACCCTAGTCTCATCACCACTGCAGTGTTTTTTCTGCTATGCCATACAGATCTAACAAATGCCAAAAGGAGAATTTCGTTTTAAATTCAGGAAGGGCAGAATAAATCAAATGTTAATTAGTGTTGTTTGTTTAATCCTCACCGTTCAGGGAAAAATATGCTTTGTGATTTCATTTTTTTTTTTCCAATTGCCATATAAAGAAACACAAAAACATTTAAAAACCCAACAGATGACTGGGAAGTAAAACGAACAGTTAATTTTTGAAATGGCGGGTAGGTAGCTCAGTGGATAGAATGCTGGTCTGGAGGCAAGAACAGAATTCAAATTCAATCTCAGACGATTAGTAGCTGTGTGACTCTGAGCAAGTCATTTAACCCCTGTTTGCCTCAGTTTCCTCATCTATGAAATGAGGAAAATAATATATACTTCAAGGGTTGAGATGAGGATCAAACAAGAAATTATTAATATAAATATTAGTTATTATTGTTATTATTCTTGAATCTTAAAGATTTAATAAGACATTAAGTGATTTGCTGAGAATTAAATTAGCTATTATGGGATTTTTATTTATTTCACTTCAACAAATTTTAATTGATTCAATCAGTCAGGTGCAACAAACATTATAATGGGTTCTGGGAATGCAAAAGTTGAAACAAAATAATCCCTGTCCTTAAGAAGCTTATATTCTACTAGAATAAATATACAAAAAAAGAAAAATAACATAGGGCTTGTTTTGAAGATTAGAGTGTAAACATTTATTTCATTTAAATTAAAGCTCATTGACTTCATTTAGAGAAATTGGTTCTTTTTGAGTTGGAGTGGTCCATTTCTGCTTTTAGTTATTAAGTATGCATCAAGTACATACATATTTGTCCTTCTACGTTGGTTCTAATGGGGGGGGGGTGAGGGAGTGGGATTTGTTTTTAATCTTTCTTGTAAATCATGTATTTATTGATCAATGGACTGGTATTTTGTTCTTGCTTCTATAGGAAATAGCTCTCCGGAGCCAGTTACCAACAATGGAACAAGATGGTGGAACTCCAAATCCAGTATCCTCTCCTGGAATGAATCAGGAACTGAGAACGATGACTACAAATAGTTCTGATCCCTTTCTCAACAGGTTTGTAGGAGTAACCACTAGCAAAAATTAGGAAAAGATCATGGTTTCAGGATCATTCTGCTTAGTATTTGTAATAGTCTATTTTGAACATCTGTGTGTGCCAGAAGCCACAGCTGTAAATGAATCGCTCCATAAATGGCAAGTCCACTAGAAGCTGAGGATTAAAAGCTGTCTCCTGTGAGAGGAAGTAAATTGTTCAGACTTGTAGAATGGATTTTTATTCAGAGTCAGAACATGTTTGCTGTGCCTAATCTGTTGACTAACAGTTATTTAAAATTACAGAATCATGAAAGGACATGTGAATGCCTTTCTAAGTGATCACATGAGCTGCATCCAAGACATAGGTAGTGCTGGATTTTGATTTTCAGATTCAATTGCTGGTGGGTTTTGTTTTGTTTTTGTTTTTTTTTTTTTTTAACAGAAATACAGCCTTTTAGCTTTTATTCTCTAAGGATTGTAATTCAAGAAGAGAATATGTAGGAATCTGTTTTTTGTTTTTTTTTTCAAAATGCATTAAGACTAATGGCAGGACTTGGAAATCCCTTAGCTTAAGTTTTTTTTTGTTGTTTGTTTGGTTTTTTTTGTTTGTTTATTTTTTGCTTAGTTACAACAAATCTAGTGTTTCGGACAGATTACATAAATGCTGGTAAATTGTACTCTTTTGGAATTAGACTGCAAGCTGAAACAGGTTGTGTTCTTTGCCTAGAAGGGCATTTTAAATCAAGATTTGACTAGAATCAATTCACCCTTTTAGGTTTAAAAACATCTGTGAAGTTTCAGATAGCTGTTTGGTCTTAAGAACATATTTCTGGCATTTGATCATATAATCTGGTCCTTATAGTCTTGATTTTTCTTATAAATAAATTTAAGCAACCAAAAGATTTTTTTAAAAGGTTTAGAGACTAGTTTTGCTTTCCTAAGAAAAATGTAGAGTTCTATCAGCTTTAACTTAGCACTAAATGATTAATTTCATATGAAAGACATAAATTGTCTAAAATTCCTCAAAAGAAATTTCAGTGTAACCACAGTATCCATCCCTGCCATTCTCATTAGTGAATTTTGTTGAATTGTCAGTTACCTATGTCATTTATCATACATAGATGAGAAATTCATATGTTTCTGTGTAATATTTTCTCTTTTTTTAAAACATCTTCCCTCAAATTTAAACAAGGGAAAGTCAAAACTACCACTTCCAATTTAATATCCTTGGCTCTTTTCAACAATGAGGTGATTCAAGGCAATTCCAATAAACTTATGGTGAAAAGTGCTATCCACATCCAAAAGAGAGAACTATAGAGATTGAATATGGATCAAAGCATAGTATTTTCACTTTTCTTTTATTTTTCTTCTTTAAATCTGATTTTTCTTACAGAGCATGATAAATATGGAAATATGTTTAGAAGAATTGCACATGTTTAACCTGTATCAGATTATTTGCTATCTTGGGGAGGAGAAAAGAAGGGAAAGAGAAAAATTTGGAACACAAGGTTTTGCAAAGGCGAATGAAAACTATTTTTGCATATATTTGGAAAAATAAAATAGTATATTTTGACCATAAGAAAGTAGTCCTAATTTAATTATTTATAGATTTAATTAATTATATAAATATAAGTTCCTAGTTTTATTGGGATGAGACAACTTTAAATAAATAGAAGGTGTTAGTTGTATGATGAAGAAGCTTCATTTCCAAAATGAAAATTGGCTACTGTGATTTTATGGATTTTGCAATTCTTTTGAAAATTATCTTGTACTGTCATAGTTGATGTAAGAGAGTTAAACCCTAGTTAAACAAAACTAGATAGTTTTGTCAATTACTTATCAGAACAACCACTTAATTACTGTAAAAAGGAATTTATTCCTGGAACCAAACCAACTAGTTTAGGTGCTGTCCACCAAAATTTGATCTCTAACACCAATGGGGACATATAAAAAGGCTTTATCTTCAGGATATCCTCAACTTTAATAGTTTATAACTGGGAGATTTAGGATTTTCTGAGCTTGAAAGTATTGTGCTCACAGCTATGCATTGAGTAGTATTTTAGCAAATGTTTGAAGGTTGCGTTGGAGGAAAAGCAAGGCTGACTGCCGAGAGAGCAGCAGGAAGCTTACCATTAGGTGAGGACTAGAACCTGGCAGTGTGAGTGGAGATAACAGGAAAAAAAAAATGGATGTTGCAAAAGTAAAATTGACAAGAAATTCTTGGGTTGAATGTGGACAGTGAGAGGGATGAAGATGTGTGAAGAGCCAAAGGTGATCCCAAGGTTTGTGATCTTGATACCTGGCAATAAGAAATGGCTAGTGTGTGTGTGTGTTTAAATAACAAAAATTTCAAAATAAAGAATTTTTTTTTTAAAGTAGCATTCACTCTATGGCATCAAAAAGAAATAGAACTAGGGAAGGACAAAATTTATGGAAATAACAGCAAGTTCAAAGAACTTTATTTCTTATTCTAAATTATAAGCATAAGAATTCTGGGTATTTTTTTTTAATGAGAGTTGAAATAAGCTTTTTTCAAAAACATATATATTTAGAAACTGGCCCAAATTGCTTCATTTTATGTGCAGTTGAGCTCAAGGGTTCATTTGTCTTTTTTTACTGGATCTGTTTGTAGACATGAATGTTGTGAAAATCGTTGAGGAAAATACTTTTCTGTAAGACATAAGTCTATTGTTGATTATAAGAGGAAAGTCTCTGTTTAGAGACAAGGGGGAAAAAAGGGATTCAAAAATGAGGATAGTTGAATGGATGGCTGTAGAAAATATTTTAGAGTGGTGCTTTTCATCTATGTGGTGCTTCAAGCCAGATTCTTGAAAGAAAGGTTTAGTGTACGTGTTTACTCTTCTAAGTTGAGTGGCTGCTCATCCATCTGATTGTGAAAAAATAGGGGTTCCATCTTCCTCCAGTATTCCTTGTCATTGATACATATACTTTTTCAAAGTATACTTTTTATACTTTTAAATTTACCCTAAAGAAAAATCTCTTTGCTTCACTGAGGAATTTTCCCATATATATTTAAATATATTTATTTCCATATGTATTTATATATACTTTGAAGCTTCTCTTTTCTGCTTAAAACCAAAAGGTGCATTATCTCCAACAAGAGATTAAGCTACACAGCTTCTTATCATTTCCCCCTACGGTAGTCTGAGTGACTCATTTATTTTAGTTTCCTTCAAGGAGGAATGATAGCTCTTTATTTAGGATTCTCCTTTTTTACTTTTGCTTGAACTCTACGTAAGAGTTTTTGAGTGCCAGCATAAGTCTCGTGCGGGCCTGTAGCACCTGCCACCTGTACCCCAATGTTTGGGGCTTCTTGTCTGGGCCACTGCCCCCCACCCCACCCTGGGGAGAAATCAGGACTCTGATGCCAGAGGGCTATAGCTCGGCCTCTCAGATTAGCTTAGTCTGCAGAAATTTTACTTAGTGAAGGTCTGGTCATGTGTCTAGGAAACTTAATTGTGTGATCTGCATGTGAGGGCTGGTCGGAATGGCAAAAACAAATGTTCAAAAATAATAACAATATTTTACTGCCCCGAACCCAAAACTTGGCCAGGGGCCGGGAGGCAAGGAGGCGAGCGTGGACATTTTGGTTTTCGTTTTGCCTGTTTTACCCCCCCCCCCATTAGTTATGTCTGGGTTCTGAAGGACACACGTTTCCAAAGCTGCTAAACAAAGTTTTTCTCTAATCCTTCTTCATAATGATGTTGATGTTTGTTTCTGTTTCAGAACCCCTCTGAAATAGCCCCCATTAACTTTGCACCCTTCTTATTTACAGTGGCACCTATCATTCCCGAGATGAGAGTACAGACAGTGGGCTGAGCATGAGCAGCTATAGTGTACCCAGAACCCCAGATGACTTCCTGAACAGTGTTGATGAAATGGATACAGGTTAGTAGGAAAAAAGATGACCAGAAAAGTCCTACATTAGTGCTGCCTTAAAATATATAGGCATAGTCTTGTTTCTACTCAATTCTATAACTGTGCTAGACACCAGGTATATAAAAACTTAAATTATCCCTGTCTCTGGGAAACACACAGAAGGTAAATGTCTAGTGCTCAGGAAAGTAAATTCAAAATAAATATACTGACATTTCAGGGGAGGGGCACTAATAACTAGGAAAATGAAGGAAGAACTCTTGTAGAAGATGGGACTAGAACTGATTCTTGAAAGGAGAAAGAATTATAAATAGATATCAGCTATAATGAGTTATACAAGGCCTTTTTCCAAACTTCTCTGGCAATTGGTCAGAATATGGGTGTTGTGGATCTGGTGAAATAGATTAGTGGAGCTACAACCCAAAGAGAAACAGCTTCTTAGAATAGTTTAACAATTGGCAATACACATTATATAATGTATAATTTTATACCTGGTACCTAGTATGGTGCATGGAGCAAATCTTTTTCTGGATCACCTGGTGGCCCTGTCACTAACTTTGTATTAGCATCTCTGATAGAGCATAAACACCAATAAAGAGAAAAACTAAAACTCAAGCTAGTCATTTCTGCCAACTGAATGTTGGTGGTTGGGGTTTGTTTCTAAAGTTTTCTTGGTCCTGACTTCAGGATTTTCCTCATGTAGATCTTCTGCTCATAGAATGATCTTCCCTCTTGTTTCCACTGATCCAAGCGATGTTTTGAGTTTTAGTTTGATTCTACCTTTTGAAAAGCTTAATTCTAGTCTACATCTTCTTTTCTTCCCTTTTCTAATTTTTAGCACTTGCTTTCTCTATCATTAATTTTTAACACTTAACCACACTGGTTTCTTGGAATGTTACACATGAATGGCTTGTCTCTCCTGCTATGTTATAAAGCATTAAAGGATTCACATTGTTTTTCTGTTTCCTGTTCCTCCCCATGCCCTTTATTCCTACTGGCGCCTAGCAAATATTAGGCATTCAATAAATATTTGTTGATTGAATGAATGCTTATAAAATCCAAAATGGACTCCAGGGATTACTCATAGATTTTGATTTTAATAAGCAATTTCCATTGGGAAAGAAGGTATATTTTAATGACCTAATAACAAATTTAGAACTCCAGACTGGATGTTCAGAGCTGCTTTCTACATTTGTTTGAAGTTGCCTGATAAGCTTTATTGCCTTGATATAATTACCTTTCTGGTACAACTCGACCATCTCTTTGTTGTTGTCGTCCCAAATAGGTGACAGTATCAGCCAAAGCAACATACCCTCACAGCAAAACCGTTTCCCAGACTACCTTGAAGCCATTCCAGGGACAAACGTGGACCTTGGGACACTGGAAGGAGATGGGATGAACATAGAAGGAGAAGAACTAATGCCAAGTCTTCAAGAAGCTCTGGGTTCTGACATCCTTAATGACATGGAATCTGTTCTGGCTGCTACCAAGCTAGATAAAGAGAGCTTTCTTACATGGTTATAGAAGCCTCAGGGAGACTGAATTCTACATCTGTGAAGGATCTAAAGAAACAAGACAATTGCATCTTAATTTTCCAAATAAGCCACTGTGGCAGACTTTTGGCTTACTTAGAGCTGAACCAACATCCAGCAAGATTCTTTCATCCCATTATTTTGCTCTTCCTTGTCCATTGCTGCTGTTATATATTGCTGACCTCTTTTACAGTTGGCTCTGAAGAATCAACAACTTTGGTTTTGATCTTTATTTCTATTGCTGTTGCAACTACTGTTCATTTTGGGGGTTGGGGGAAATGAGCCTGTTTGGCTGATGAATACCATTCCTTTTGCCCAATTATGTGTTCACCTATCATTTTAGCTAAGTGCTCTGACTTGTGAGTTAAATGCTACATGTCACAGCTTGTAGTTTATTCAAGTAGTTGTCTCTTCAGCTGCCTGTGGCAAGTGGAAAAACATGACTTACTGGTTTGACAAGCCAAAAGCGATGTATCTGATCAAAAGAACTCAACGATGACATGATGGAGGAGGATACAGCTCAAACCAAGAGTGAGCATTGTGTCGGATATTCAGTATTTTCCACTTTTAGCTCTGTCATAAGTCACATAGCGTCCTGGATTCTACTTTAAGGTATTAAAAGGCATGGGACAGTTTCTGTAGAAACACATGAATTATTGCCACATATTCTAGCTTAATTTTTGTCTGTCAGAAATGAGGCAATTTATCATATTAGTGAACATGGTAGTTTCTAGTTTGGGAGGGTTATTGTAGTTTTTCTTTATGGTGAAATCTACATTTCCTGGTTTCATAGTCTTATTTAAATCTTGATTTGTCTGCTCTTTTTATACATATATATTATATATACTTACAATATGTTTATGTTAGGCTGATAGCTGAAATATATAGTTTTATATGTTTTCCCTTTAACTTTTCAGTTTACTTTTTAAAAGGTAGTTTTGAATGTATCTATTTAGAATACCTGACCAGTGGCTAATTTTTTTCATGCCTATTACTAAAATGTGTAATTTAAATCTGTTTGGGGGGCAGTCCAAAGGTATGTATGTAGCTGGTGAGACGGGGTGTTCAAGACAGAGGTCTTGCATCAGCCTCCTGCACTCTGTGGGCACAAAACTAATACTATCTGATCAATTTGAGAGAAACAAGAAGAATGCTTCCCTCCAACCCCCTTCCACCTCCCAAATAAGCTCCAGCCCACATGGGCTCCTCAAAATCTTAGTGAAATCAGTAAGGAAAATGACATTCATAATAAAAAGAAGGCTTTATTAAAAGCTTTTCTTTACTCTCATCTTAGAAGACAGAGCTAATAAGAAAGCCTCATGCAATTAATTGAGCAATTGTTTGCTGAACCCACCTACAATATACAGAGAGCTGAGCTCTGGGGGAAGTCTTAAAGTTTGGACTATAAAAGGTCCCCACTTCACAATGCTTAGGGAAAATTGCCCGATATAGAATGTAGAAGACTGTAAGCTTATGTGTTAACTGGCAAAGGGATCAGGTAATTAATTCAGTGCATTTTGATAGATGAATTGAGCACAGCGGTAGAGAGAGATGGTTATATCTTTATTTTAACAGGAAGAGATATTAGACTGACTCATTATCTGCAAGAGTAATGATGGTTCCAAAGAGTATTTTTTTAATGAACAAAATGAGCAATGAATCAATTTTTCAGTATAAGCTATGAAGTAATTTTTTTGTTTATCATTTATAGAGATACCAGCTAGCACCTCTATAATCAAGGGTCTGTCAATGTTTCCATGATAAACCCTTATTTTCAAGGGTTTTATAACTTAGCCATTAAGAAAAAAAAATCCTAGCTGAAGCTTGGTTTGAAAAGTCTTGGCTCAAAGGATATATATATATAAATATACATATACATATATAATTTTTCCTAATTATGCATTCTGAGTAGTTTGGCCCTTGGACTTAGAGGAGTGCAAAAGTGAAAGCAGCAAAAAGTTCTATGTTAGAAAATGTCAGTGCTCCAAAAACCTCAATTACTATGTTGTACATAATGATTTCCAAGCTGATGGTTCAGAGTAGTTGACTTTAGGAATTTTTATTCAGCAAAAAAGCAGTGGAGAAATTGAGTATGGGGGAAATGCACTGTGTGTGTTAATCTTTTAGAACAATAGAATATTACTTAGAATGCACAATATAGTATGTAGATGGTATAGCATGTTGTTTTTTAATGTGCAGAAGATCAAAGCTACTCTGAAAGAGAACTAAAATTCTGTTCTGCCAGTGTCACAAATTAATGTTTCCTCTTCAGTAGTAGCACATAAACTTGGGGGTCTTGTAATGTTAATAGGACCTTGATAGAGATTTTAGGATTGTTAATTTTTTTTTTCTTCCCTTCCATAAAGGCTATCCTGTCTTGCCACTTGGTCATTTAAAAGAATATTATTCCAAAATTTAAGGTCAATTAAATAATTTGATGTAAAATCATAAAACAAGAAAGAATATCTAGATCTTATAATTTCCCTTCTACTTTAATTTGCCAATTTATACCTTGGTAGTAGCTTCTCAGCACACATCATTGTATACTGGTGTCTGACATCTAGTGTGCTAGAATGAGTAACAAGGCTTCTTTCCTTTCTGGAGCTCAAGCCACATCCATGATGTTACTTTTAATATTGTATTTTTCCTATATAGGTTTTTAAGACCACTTAAAATTTTCTTATTGGTAGAATGGGGATAGCATTGTGGTGGGTTCTGACCTTAACTGGGTATTCTTGAATTGTTTTTAACACTAAACCAATTTTTGTCATCCTTAGGTTTATCAACCTTTTAACACTCATGTTCTTTTTAAAAAGAAAAATTCTTCTAAGCTGTTTGTCCACTTGATGGTCCGAATTACTTTGGTTTTTCTGATCATTAAAAGAAAATGTTGATGAAGTCGATTTTTAAAAATAAAAGCATAAGCATAAGTATCTTTTTAAAGAAAGCTTGATTGATTAAAGCAATAATATTTTAATCAGAGAATTGAGTGGTCTTAAATACATGTTCAGCATTAAATGTCTGCACTGTGTACTGAACTCTAGCAGGCAGACTGGGAAATATCAGTAAATTAATTATACAACAACAACAACAACAAAAATCATACCAATCAGTGTTGGAGTTTAAGCAATGCAAAAAGGGGAGACAATTTCATTATGATTAACAGCTACATAGTTTTTGCACATCTTGGAAATGAGTACTCAGATGAATTTCACTTTGTAAGCATGTTTTTATAAAAGAATAGTGGGTGTGCCTATCTAAACAAAACTTTTCTGTATCCTGAAAAAGTACTCTCCACATTTTAAATGTTTTATATTAGAGAATTAAATGAACACTTGTCAAATATATATATATAGTACAAATGTTACATTTTTGTTTTAGATGTAAGAGCATGCCAGTATGTTAGGTACCTACAATACTGTTACATTATTTTTCCTTATGTAATACTTTTTCATTTGTTTATGTGGTATAAATATATACTTTATGCTTAAACTCACCTTCGTTGTTTTTAACAGTTAGTGATATTTAAAGCCATTTTGGTTCCTTAGGGTTAGAGAGCATTTGCATTTTCCAGTCCAGTTATACTGGTTTTTGTTTCGTGACTTTGCTGTTTTAAGCCTCTGTATTCATCACTTAGCTGCCTGTGCAGCCATGGGCGCTGCCACTTGTAACACAGCGGTGTCACTGTTCCTGTTCCCAGCATCCAGAAAACTGGGGAAGAATGTAATGAGGCCTCCGGTGGCAGCCTGCAGTTGCATGTCCCCAGCTGTACTCCTGGTGCCTTTCCTCACCCTCACGTTAGTGAATACCTCATTTTGGCAGATTCTAGGCTTCCGATGTCTGTCGCAGCTTTGTTAATAAAGACATTCCAGAACTCATTGACAGGCCCAGAGCTCTGAATTGAAAGCTAACTTGGCTGACGTCCTTGGGGTTGCCTCCATGTGGTGTGGGTGCATGTGTCTGTGGGCAGATTCTGAATTCGCAAGGAGAGCTGTCTGTTGTGGAAGTGCCTCCGCTGCTCCAAGCCTTCATCCTCAGGGATCCCTGAGTTTTGCCCAGAGTGACAGAGCTGGGGCGTGTCAGAGGCCCACAAAAACTCAACTCTTGCTCACCCAGCCCAGCACCCCTGCTTGCCTCTGCAGTTTTGGATGCTTTTGGAGTGGATCCGTTAGTTCAATTGTCTGACTCATTTGAGATTTTCTTCGCCAAAAAAAACCTGCTATTTCCTTTTCCAGCTCACTTTACAGAGGCAAACTAAGTGAAGTGACCTTCCAGGGTCACCCAGTTAATAAGTATCTGAACCTGGATTTGAACTTGGGAAGATGAATCCTCCTCACTTCAATCCCAGGGCTTTTGTCCACTGTGCCAGCTAGCTGCCCTATACTAAGTTTTAAATAAATACATTTTAAAAATCAATCAGTTTCATTTTGGTGCTGAATTTGAGGTAGCACCAGATATTTAGTGATTGGAGCCTACCCTTTCAGTTGCTAAGACCAAGACATCAGGCACATTTCCTTAACAGGCACAGACCCTGTTTGAAGATTTTATAAATTTCTTATTTGAGAGGAAATTCCAGGGCATGGTAGTGTTCTGGATGGAACAAGGAGAATAAAGACCACACCTGCATCACTGTGTCCCGGGCTTAAACTCACTTTGGTTGTTTTTATCATTTGAGCATGCTTAAAATTGTTTTGATGTCTAAGGTATGGGATCTAGAATCCCTAAGTTGGATTGCATTTTTATTTCTATTTTAAGCTAATAATAATTATCCCATGTAGCAGTTATCTAGATCTTTTTTTAGGATTACCAAACAGCCTACAAAAGTTATCTCATTTTATCTTCACAACAACCTGTGTATACTTGTTGCGTGGCAGTGCTATTAGCAGTTCCATTTTACAAATGAGGAAATGGAGGTTAAGAAAAGTGAGATGATTTGCTTAGGGTGTCACAGCTCATGAGGATCTGAAGCAAGATTTGAACTCATATTTTATTGTAACTTCAGACCAAAGACCAGTAGATAGATGTTTGATTTTGGAAAACCACTTTGGCCCTTTGAAAGGAGGTGGGTTGGAGAGAAACCATTAAAATATTCTATAAGTAAAATGATGAAGGCTGCACCAGGGTGGTAGCTTTATGAGTGGAATACCTTTATTTACTGGAGATGTTTTGAAGGTAGGGGGGAAAACACCAGGAATTAATAACAGATTTGATTTGTGGTTGAGAATGAATGAGAAATTGAGGATGGTTATAAGCCTGACTAACTGGAAGGATGGTAGTGTCCATGACACTAATAGGATACTTGAGGGAAAGGGAATATTTGAGAGAATGATGTGTTGTGCTTTGAATATGGTGAGTCTAAGATGTTTTATATCATAACCAAATTTCTCTGGGAGGTCATGAAACCCTCATGAACATTGTTTAGTTGACTACCCTTTTGTAACTTTTCGGTCCCGTGCACTTAATTGGCTCCTGTAACCAATAAGTATTTGGCAGAGTTTGCCTATAGATTGTTCCCAAGTTATGAAAACATAATAAGACTAAAATACTTCAAGGCACATTACCCTGAATAAAAGTCATGCTATAGAATTAGGACATTTGGGATAGTTTCTATTTTGTAATATGCAATTTAGTACATACAAGCCTTCAGTTTCAACGAAAAGGAAACAATTCCATGTGGGGATATTTAAGTGGCCCTGCTATGTCGAGGAGTTACATAAGCATTGTTGCTACCCAAACATGCTGACATCAGGAAATACCCACTCATACGTACATCCATAGTTTCCACGACAATGCATGGTACAACTGGGTGATCCTGAGCAAGTCCCTTCTAACCACTTTGGTTTCCACAATTACAGAGTCAAGATAACACCTAATTTTATAGACAGATGGGGACAGATCAATACCTAACAAGGAGTTTTGTAATATTCTGTGAACTCAAAACAAAGAAAGTATTTCCAGAAATCTTAAAAATAAATAAACCAACCTTCAGATGTAACCATTACTATTAGATTCAGCAGCATTAAATGGAAGGATAAGAAAAAAAACATAAAGAAGCAAGCTCTGTTGAATGGCCTTCAGCAGTACATACAAGTATGTCTATCTCCCATCGAATGAAGTCACAATTACAAAGGGCTTAGCACAGTGTCTGGCATAAATGCGATGTAAATATTAATTATATATCCACAGATGTAGATGGCAGCTAGGTGGCTCAGTGGAGAGAGCACCGGGCCCAAAGTCAGGAAGACTGAGTTCAAACATATCCTCAAGCTGTGTGATTGGGCAAGTCGGTTACCTCTGTTTGCCTGATCCACTGAAAAGGGAAATGGCAAACCATTCTGGTATCTTTGCAAAGAAAATTCCTTGGATGGTATGGTCCAAAGGTCATGAAGACTCAGACACAAGTGAACAGCAACATACATGCACCCCTCCTTCCATACAAACAAAATGTGGAATGGTCGACAAGATGGAGGGAACAATGGATTCATTCCTGCATCCACATCTTCCTCGCCACAACCTTTATTCTGCCTTTTTCAGCTTCTTTACTTAGGGCTGTTGATGACCCACCTTTCCAAGCTATCCCAATTCCATTTCCATTCTGGTGATACCTGTTAGAGGCTTGTGACCCAAGGACTTTTTATTTAGGAGACCCATGCACCCAATCTCCAGGCTTTGCTTTTGGTACCTAGATGCCTATGAGTCTTGGGTCCAGCGGCTCAAAGTCTCTAGTGTCCATCCATTCCCAGTTCAGAGGCTCTGGCCAGGTTACCTCAACCACAGCTGCTTCCACTACCCTAAACAGAGTTGGAAAATGCAGTGGGATAGAGAAATTTGCTGAAAGAACAAAAAAATAATAGTAATAAGTCAAAGAAAAATGCAATTAAAAATTTAGCAACATAGAAGATTCAAGAGATATTTTGCAGAAATGCATACTAAAAAAACTAAATAACGCAAGCAATAAGGTAAATTATATTGCATAGTAAATATTTAAAGAGCCACATAGGGAGGACCTACAAGTACCATGGGAAGAGAAAAACAGAAAAATACAAATCAATATATGAGAATTAAAATGATTACTGAAGGTAGCAAAAGATAGTCGAACAAAATTCCAGAGGTAGAATAAAATTGGTTGTTTTAAAAAAAAAAAATTGAAAGCAAATTGCAAATATGCAAGTGGAAGAAATAGAATTGGAAGATAAGAGGTTCCCCCCCCCCAAAAAAAAAAAAGGTATTTCAGACTAATTGGAAGATGCAATAACACAAGATTGTAAAATGTAGCAAAAGAATCACATTTAAAGGCATAGGGATAGGCCTAAAAATTACTTGTCCCCTACATAAGAACATTATGCAAAAGGAAGATGGTATCTTTCAAAAACCAGTAAGACATTAAAGACTTATCAGCAAAAACTTGCAAATGAAAAAATTTCAATTTGTAATTGTGGAGCAACTACACACACACAATAAAAATGGCATATTTTGAGCCTGTTACTACCTCCACTAAAGATTCTGAAATAAGGTATATAGGGATTTTTATTAGTGAGATTGGAGCAAACTTAAGAGTTTGAGGTGAAAGCATTTTTAATTTAAAAAAAAAAAGTTAAACTGATCCTACTTTGAAGCCTCATTAAGAGCATTCAGGTGACCCTAGCCTTCTAAAAGGGCATCCAAACTTGGGCAAATACTGGCAAGCTTTCTACCAAGGTGTAAAAAGATTTTATGGGCCGATGGTGTCTTTTCCCTAGTACCTGGGAGGAATAGAAAAGATCACAAAGTAAAGAACAGGAAGAGGCATCGGGGCCCAGTCCAAACTTTGCATTAGAGTTGAGCTAACATGTCTGGGGAGGAGGTTAAGTATGTTACCAAATACATGGTAAGCACCAGAATCTATATTTAGACCTAAGCCTCTGATTCCAGACCAGTGACATTTCCACCATTGCAACGTCTGATTAATTTGGTCCTGGCAATTCACAAATAAATAAAAAGGCATTTTGATATTCCAAATACAATCATGTGCATATTAATTGGGTAGGGGTGGCTGGGGAGCTGAAGGGGAAAACCTAGAATGTGAGCTCCTTGAGGTCAGCCACCAATGTCTTTCCCATTTTTAGCATCACCAGTGCTTAGCACAGTTCTTAGTATCTATACAAGGACTTAATGAATGCTTATTGACTTTCTGTAGAAAAAAAGTTATTGGAGAATAAGAATGAAATCAAGAAAAAAAAGGGGGAAAAGACAGAAGACATCTAATTTAACTTAAAATACTGCATGAAAAAAATTGCATGAAGAAACATTGAGAATTAAAGAATCAAGTCTTAAGTACACATGCACATACATACATACATAGTACATATAGATAAAATTATGGACATGGAAAATATGTGGATTTGTTTTACCTGACTTTGCATATTTTGCCACAAAAGTTCCTCCAGTGGAGGAAAAAGGTGGGAGAGGACAACAGGAATAGGTATTAGAAAGGAATGTAAACTTTGCTTTAATCTACATTTTGGGATATCAGTGGATTTATATGCCATATAAAAGTGGAAAATAGTGAAAATTATGTGTTTCTTTATTTTTTGATCCCAGCAAGGGAATATAATTATTATTTTTTTCATGTGAACTTTTTCTTTATTATGAGTTTCAGTAAAGATTAGAAGTATAGTTTTTAATCACTGAAATCTAAATTACTGATGAGGAATTAATTTGCTTTCAAATCTAGTTTCTTTATAACTACCAAAAGAAAGGGAGAGATAAAAAAAGTTTGTGGAAGCATGAGAAGCAAGAACTGAGAGGCAGCTTTAGTGCATAAAATATTAGGCCTGGAGACAGGAAGACTCATTTTTCTGAGTTCAAATCTGGCTTCAAACAATGTGTGATACTGGGCAAATTACTTACCCCTGTTTGTTGTTTCATCATCTGTAGATGCTGAAGAAGGAAATAGCTCCAATATCTTTGTCCAAAAAAAAAAAAAAAAACAACTCTAATTGGGGTTCAGGATGTCCAATGTGACTGAAAAAAATTGGAACCAGAGCACCTGAGCCTGAATTCTTGCTATTCCACCATTTTTCTATTAATTTAGGCAAGTTATCTTCCTCTCCCTGACTTGAATTTTTCTCCTTTGTAAAATGAGGAAGTTGAATTTGATCCTTTCAATCATCTATCTGTTCCAGTTCTCAGTGATTATGAACAGAGCCTACAATCTGTCAATCAATAAACATTTGTTAAATTTCAGACTATAAAAAAAAATTTTTAGGATGGTTCAAGAGCTTCTGCCTTCTGGGAAATCAAAAGAATCTCAAAAGACTTGATTATTCTATTGTAATGCAGTACAAAGCTACACTGGCTGTAGAGTCAGAGAATCTTTGTTTGAATTCTACCCCTTACATTTACTTAAGTCACTAAACTCAGCCTCAGTTACCTCATTTGTAAAATGGAGGAAATTAACTAGATGACCTTATATCCAACTATAGATCTATGATCCCATTGATATCATAGTTAACAACTTGAATTTTTCAGTGATTATTCTTAAGAATAACCTGGTTTTTATCAAAGTTGTTCTCTCAGTTGCTCAAAAAATTTCCCATTCTCGTACTTCTAAGTCTGCATATTTATTATTTCATAGATTTTACATTAAATACTGTTAGCATTTAAAAAAAAAAAATCACTCAGGCCCTGAAACGTTGGTTGATCTTGATGCTTACTTTTCATCCAAACAAACAAACAAAAAAAAGCACATTGTGCTCAATGCGGATGTGAGTTTGTTGCAAAACAGTATTTGCTGAAGGAAAAGTAACTTAGTGATATCAAATTACAAAAGCACAAGATTCCAAAGCACACCCAAAAGAGAGCAATTCAAGCACTTCTTCACTGATAGAATTTGGCTGTGTTTTCTGTCAAGTAGCCATCTGTGTATAAACTGCACATATAACAATTATGTTTCCCTTCAAGCTTTGTATAATCCTCACTTGGTTAAGATAGTTGTACTACAAAGACAAAGTTCTAGTCATGATATGTACTGTAATTATTTCTATCCTTTCCTCATTATGCTATTTCCCTTACCTTTTTTTAAAGAAGAAAATCCAGAAAAGTGTTTTCCCATATAATTCCTTCTCTCCACCTAGCCCACCCTAGCCCCCATTCTTCTTCAAAATAGCTACCACAGCTGCCAGGAATCTCCTCTGGGCTTTTAATAGCATTCATCATTTTTACAGCTCGAGGCAGAGGGATCAACAAAGAACACAGTAATTCCTCTTTAATGGACTTTCCTTTTACTGTCTCAATTAATTCTTCAGAGAGACTTAGTGCTTTTTTACATAAAATTTGTGGTTTTCCTCACATTGGAGTTAAAATATTGAATTAAAGAGTAAGCTACTAACTGTTCATCACTGTGTAAAAGGAACTAGAAGGTAAATCTATACTCAGACCTTTACCCAAAACCCTACTCAATTAGGCTTTCTCCCTCGTTTCTTTTGATCTCAATCTCCTTCCTGCTTTCTCAATGTCGTTTCAATTATGCACAGCCAGTCATAAACACTGGTCACTAACTTTGAGCAGAGTAGCCTAAGGACAAGGTAAGTAATTGTACTTCCCTTGAATAGTTGGAGGTCTAATGGACCGGCAATCCCATTAGGACCCATTGGAGCCAAAAGCTGGGTCTGTAGTAGCCAGCCAATCAAAATCTGCTTTAACCTCAAACTTACAAGAAGAGAAAATAAATCCTCAGAGTAAATCATCTTTTGAATCACTTCTTGACCATTCACAATGTACTCCCTCCTGTTCTCCTTCCTTTTTTTCTCTCTCAACTCAATTCATTAGACATTGAAGAGTAACTAGAGAGACATCTAGTACTGATGAAGTCCCACTATGTGCTTGACATTGTGGAAGATAAAAATAAATGCCTTTCCTCAGTTGGAGAGACTGGTATTAGGGAGACATTGAAGAGTAATTATAGAGAGATCTACTTTTGATGAAGTCCTACTGTGTGCTTGACACAGTAGAGGATGAAAACAAATGCCTTTCCTCAGTTGGAGAGTCTGGTATTAGACACTGAAGAGTAACTAGAGAGACATCTAATATTTAAGTCCTACTGTGTGCTTGACATAGTAGAGGATGCAAACAAATGCCTTTCCTCACAATTGGAAAGACAGTGAACTCCCAAATCCAGTAGAGACAACAGAATGAACAGCCCAAGAGGTCCTTTATCCAGAATAGGAAGTTCCCTCAGAACTCTGAAGAGACAAAACCTCCCTCTCTCCCCCACACACCCTGACCCACAAATAGGGCTCCCTAATACATCCTGATGAAAGCTTTTCCTTTTCACTTGGCTCTGGCTGCATACCGACCTTCTCCTTTCTCAAATACTTACCTAAGTCAGGAGAATAGAGGGGGGTGTAGTGAGAGGGGGGGGCTTCCAGTGGAGATGTAGCTCTGGCTGGCATCTCATGTATAATGGAAGAATTGTTTTCATTTTCCTTTGCCTTGCAGATTTACTCCCCAAAATCCCCTTTCTATTTACTCCTTGGATGTCTTTTTGCCTTTTGGGGCTCTTTCAAGGTTTCTTGCAACTCTAAATTTATAGATTCCATGTTTTGACTTTCAATATTTTGAAATGTTAGAAAAATGGAAAAGGGTTACAGAGGGGGAAAAAAATCTACACTGACATCTTGGGAAATGATGGGGGCAGTCTTATTTTTTCTTTTGTATCTCTTGGTTTCATCCTGTAAGTTTCCAGAGTTTGGTTTTGTTGGAGGGGGTTGTTGATGTTTGAATAGCTCCAGGGATGATTGGGGCTTTCAGAAGGAAACTGGGCTTGGGGCTGAGCAGCCCCAACCACAACAGCAGGGATTTCCTAAGGGGCAGGGAGCTTCTAACACACAGACTCTCGACATCCTAGTCTAATCCTGGCAGTAGGAGAGAAGGGCCAGATCAAAGTTCCTCTGGAGAAAAGGGAGGGAAGGGGGGTGAGGAAGCCAAACCTGTTCTTTTGAAGTTACATTAGGCCATTAATATACATCACATCTGTTTAATTTAAAACCCTTGCCCAGTGTTGGAGAAAGTTAATTGCACACTTCTCAAGACCCAGCATTAAGTTTCTGTGTATTTGGATGGGAAACGTGATTTGTGCTGGAGTTAATGACAGGGTTCAGAACGGAGTCTGCAGTAATGGACTTTCTGTAACTCACCACTGATGTGCCAGCATCCATGCTCTACATAAATAGGATTATAAATCTGCCCCCAAATGGGTCCCCTGCACCAGCTCCTTTTCCATCTCTGTATAACTGCCTTTTTCAGAATTCAAGTTTACCAATGTGTTTACACTTTTCTCCCTTTCATCCAGCTATAACTTTTCCTCCTGGCCTGTTTTCTTTCCCCTTGTGGCTGGTTAGGTTTTTTTCACAGGTATTTTTTCCACTGGCCGACAGTCTAAAATATAAATTTCTGTTAATTTTTCAGGAAAGTAAGGGTGAATCAAGGACAACCCTGCTAGACTTTCCAAGAGATGATCCTTGCTAGGAATTACAAAGAGCTTTTCTTACTATGATAGCAGCTTTCTGGCTAGAACTGGAGGAGAAAACATGTATATAAGTTGAAGCATTTCTTCAAAGGGAGAAATAACTTGAAAATGTACATGAAATATTGCTGCTCACTGAGGTTTATTTCTAGCCAGTGTTAAGAAATAAAATAACCTAGAATTCCTGACCTCTCCTTATCCTGTGAGGAATGGAATGGCTAATGATACTCTGGTACAAACTAAACAGAGTTCTGAAAACTGCAGAGAAGCAACACAGGAAAAAGCACAGGATTGGGAATTTTTTTTTCATCTTGAATAAGTCATTTCTCTGGGTCTCACTTTACTCAGCTGTAAGATGGGAGAATAAATGGATACATTATCATACCTAAAATCAGGAGACTGAAATTCAAATCTAGTTTCAGACACTCCCTAGCCCTGTGTTCCTAGACAAGTTATTTAACCCTATTTACTTCAGTCTTCTCATCTGTTAAATGGGGAAAAAAACAACATTTACCTTCCAGGATTCTTGTGATGATCAAATAATAATAATTGTAAATTATGTAGCAGAATGCAAGACTAATAATAATACTATATATATATATTAGTTTTTATTGTTATTTTCTAGATGTTATTGTTATTATTATTAGATTGTTATTATCTAGATCTTTTCCAGTTCCAAATCCTATTTAATATAATTTCACAATATAAATTCACAATAATTAATACAATTTAATATAATTTCACAAATATTCATTAAACACCTAAAATGTGTAAAGTCTTTCCCTAGGCACTATGATACAAGACCAATTTGCTATAGGCCCTTTAAAATTTGTAGCAGTAATAAAAAGCTGCAGCAGTGGGTTCTGATCATAGAGTGGGAAAGCCTTGGGAGCTAGTAGACTCAGGTGAAAGAGAGAAGTTATTGTATATCCAGGTTGATCCAGTGATATGCAATAAACATCACAGACAACTCAGAGTTGTTAAAGAAAACTCTCTGCAATTCTTAAAGGATATTTTAGGGATAGAAAAAAATAAATCATGATGCTTTTTTAATCATGAATTTCTGATATCTAGTCTTTAGGCTACTGAAGTACATGTGTGTGTGCATTATGCAGTACAAAGATTAAATTTAAGGTTAGTTGGATAACCTTAAATTTAGTCAGTGGATTTTAGGTATTACCATTAGCCAAAAAAATTATTATGATAATGATAGTTTATCCATTTAGTCATTCATTCAATAAAGAATCCCAAATGCCCACTCTGTGCTAAGGCACTATCTGAGATGGTAGGGAAGATCCAAAAATAAATAAGGCATAGTTCTTACCCTCAAAGATCTTAAGATCCCAGGATTTATTGATAGAAAACATATTTTAAATTACCTGCTCCAGCCCCATACAACCTCAGAAATCATACAAGTGTTGAGTAGGAGAGTTAAAACCAGGTCTTCTGATTCTAGACAATAATAATTCATATTTCTATAGTATTTAAAGATTCCCAAAGCACTCTTTCCACAGAAACTTTGTGGGATAGCCATGAAATTATCATCCTTATTTTATAGTTCTAGAAAGAGCTTTTATACCAGTTTAAAGTCTAGGGAAGGAGTTAAGACATGAACATATTCTATTGGGCTTATATCCCATAAGAGAAGGAAAGGGCCCCACATGTGCAAGAATGTTTGTGGCAGCTCTTTTTGTAGTGGCTAGAAACTGGAAACTGAATGGATGCCCATCAATTGGAGAGTGGCTGAATAAATTATGGTATATGAATGTTATGGAATATTATTGCTCTGTAAGAAACGACCAACAGGACAATTTCAGAGAGGCCTGGAGAAACTTGCATGAACTGATGCTGAGTGAAACGAGCAGAACCAGGAGATCATTATTCATGGCAACAACAATACTATATGAGGATCAGTTCTAATGGACATCACTCTCTTCAACAATGAAATGCTTCAAACCAGTTCCAATTGTTCGGTGAAGAGAGCCATATACACCCAGAGAGAGGGATGTGAAATGTGGACCACAACATAACATTTTCATGTTCTCTATTGAGGTTTGCTTGCATTGTATTTCCTTTATCAGATTATTCTTTCTTGTAGATATGATTTCTCCTGCACAAAAAAATGATGCAATAACTATACATATATTCAATTTCTTAAGTATTCTAACATAATTATCATGTAGTGGATATCCTGCCATCTAGGGGAGTGGTGGGGAGTAGGGGGGAAAAATTTGTAACAGAAAGCTTTGTAAGGGTTAATGTTTAGGAATTACCCATACATATGTTTTGCAAATAAAAAGTATTAATAATAACAAAAAAAAGCCTTGAACAAAGAAATAAGAACACTGAATTTAAAAAATAAAACTAACAGAATTAGAAAAAAAAGACATGAACATAAATAACTTGAATATAGGCAGAGGGTGTGCTAATACCACCTTTAACTGGCTGGAGAGCTTACTTCTTTTTTAGAGAAGAATGGAGCTAGTTGTCTAATTTCAAATTAAGATAGTTTTCAACATTCATTTTTGTAAGATTTTGAGTACCCAATTTTTCTCCTTTTCCTTCTTCCCTTTCCTCTCCCCAACACAGCAAGCAATCTGATGTAGGCTATACATGTACTGATTGTTAAATGTTCAATGTGAGTATTTATATCTAAGAAATCAACAAAAATTACAAATCAGGGTTTGATTTATTGTATTATTGATTTTCTAAGCCTAAGAAAATGATGGAGTAAAAGGTAGAGAAGAATAGAATTTGGAATTTAAAACAAAACAAAAAAACCCAAATGTTAAAAATGATTTTAATATATAATTGTGGGAAAAATGAAATATTATCTTTTTAAATGCAGATTAAACTGAAAAAAGAAGTATTTACAGTATTTTTTCAGGGGACCATATCTCATCATAATGCTTCATATAACTACCTATATCTAAGGCACTGAGGTTGATATTGAGGATTTTAAGACAAAGTCTAAACATCTCTTTCTTTCTAGGAGCTTACTTTCTGCTGGGGAAATCCAACATGTATTCAGATAAATCATCATATTCACTTCAAGAAGGAGAGACCACTTCAGCCAGTGGGAAGGCTTCATGAAAGAAGTAGTAAGTGAAAAGAGCTCTGAGGGAAGGGAAGGGCTCCTGAGGAGTACAGATAGGGATGGACTGTATTCCAGGAACTAAA
This sequence comes from Myrmecobius fasciatus, assembly GCA_023553655.1. NCBI lineage: Eukaryota > Metazoa > Chordata > Mammalia > Dasyuromorphia > Myrmecobiidae > Myrmecobius > Myrmecobius fasciatus. The sequence goes on along the minus strand of JAJPUD010003341.1, from coordinate 216,541 downwards.
CAGTTCTTGCCAATGCACAGAAATTGAAAATAGAATGTGAGGCTTAAGAAATACCAATTTTGATAGAACTGAAAGCTTGTGAAAGGAAATAATAAGAAATAAAGTTGGAAAGATTGGAGGAAGCCAGATTATGGAAAGCCTTAAATTCCAGTCTAATTAGATCATAGAGATTGAGTAGCATAAGAAAAAAATTAGAAAGGTAGATTGGAACTAGATTTTGTGCAGCCTTCAATACCAGACTAAGGAATTTGATCTTTACTAGACAGAAAAAAGCTTCTTAACAATTAACTGTCCAAAAGTAAAATGTGCCACCCTAGGGGCTGAAAGATTTTCTTTTATCAAAGGTCTTCTCCAAAAGTTGACCATTTGTCATAAGGAATCATTGTTCACATACAGGTTGGACTATGGTGACTAACTCTGAGAATCCATAGTTCTATGAGTAAGGAGGGGCTAAAAATGGCAGTATCAGTTACAAGGTTATTGATATAGTCCAGGCAGGACAATGACAGTTTGAATTAGTGTGCTGGTGGTGGGGATGGAGAAGAGGGCACAGGAATAAATGATTTGGGGAAGATGGAATACATAGGATTTGGTTTGTCACTTAGATATTAATTAAATTCAGTCAGCTACATTTGCACATTATCATATGTATTCTAATTATTATACTGCATGAAAAAATAGAATTTTTAGCTGTCCCTTGTGAGTTGAATTAGAACCAACCAAGTAGATTTTCTTGATTTCTCCTTAATAGGGTGAGACTGCAGCCAATGGCAGAAGGTTCCATTAGTGAAAGGAGTATAGATGGTATCACAGATTTAGAGGAAAGAGACCTCAAAGCTTATTTAACTCAATTTTTTATTTTATAGATGAGTAAACTTGAGCCCAGGAAGTAAAATGTTTTACTGAAGGTCACATAGATAACAAGTGGAAGAAACAGGTTTGAACCTACTTCCTTTGACCCCAAAGAGACATTCCACCACTGGAATTCTCATAGGCCAAAAAGTATTTTCAGATACGTGCAATATTTCATTTTGACCTATTCTATGCAGTTGCTATGTAGGAAGTGTGACTTTAGAAGAAGAAAAAAAGCCTTCCCACATCATAGAGAAGTTTCCTTCTGTGTTTTGTTCTTTTTTAAAAGAAAATTCATAAACATCATGCAGAAACCAATGCCATGGATTTTTAAAAGGTCAAGTTTCATAGCTCACTTTGAAGTTCGAGTTAGGAGGGGCTGGTGGAAGGCCTAACTTTGAAATCCCAAGCACCTTGCCAAACAGCCCTTTTCTCCTGGTCCTGACCCTCCTGGGGCTCTCAAGAACTCTGTGTGCCCTGAAGGAGGCAAGGAGTGATAGTGGATGGAGGGCAGCTCCCAGTTCACAGAAGAAGTACCATTCCCCCCAAGAAGCCCAGGATTCCTGAACCACATCCAGCCCTTGTGGAAAAGATGCCTTTTGGGCAGAGAATCAAGTAAACTACTGATGAGCTTGAAAAACTCAGACTTGGCAATGCAATTCAAAAGACCCTTCCAAATGCCGACCTAGCAGAAAATTATGAGGCAGGCTCATTGTTTATGGCCCAACTGAGCTACAAAGATCCTGGGGATAACAGGCTGGCCATGTTGGGGACAGAAAAAAGTGTCCAAGGTCTAAAAGTGTGTGTGGTATCTCCTGGGTGGCAACCTGACCTGAGCTCTTTGTCTGGATGCAGAAAAACCGTGGGGCAGGAAGCATTTGGGGAGGTATGAAGGATTTCTTTGCTCAAATGGGCCCCTCCTCCAGCCCACCCTGGAACTTCTCCTTCTTCCCCCAGCAGGTCCTTCGGGGCTAGGTTAGTCAAGCTTGCCTCAGGTGTAAGAGTTGCTCTGGGCATTGCGGGCCACGTGGTCTCAGGCTGCTCTCCCCTCCCCAGTTTGAGTCCTATCTCCAGCTGGAAGGGCCAAGAGCACAGGGAGGGGCAGGAGGAGGGAGGCCTGGGAGGAAGGGAGGCTCCCGTGACCCAGAACAGGTATGCACCTGGTGCAGCTGGGCCGGTTTCTGCCCTTCTGGTTATGGAATTGAGTCCTTTGGAGTTCCCTGCAGGGAGGCCTGTAGTATCTCACCTAGCATGATTTATAACTTGACGAATCCTGAATAAGTTTGGAGTGCCTTTTCAGAGTACAGGGATTCTTCTGGGCTCAGGAAAGCCTTTCAGTAATCAGTGGTGACACCCCACCTAAAGAACGAACTTCACCCTGCTCCTGCCACCCCTGAGAGAGAGCTCTGTGTGAGTAGTTCTGTCAGACCCGAGCCAGCTTTTGGGCTCCTCGACAAATGCAGCTGTACCTGAGATCACCTCCCCCTTCCCAGGCAAAATTTCCCTGGGAGCCAAAAAGCAGGTTAGGATTCTCCAAGTTCCAACATGTCACTGGGCCATTTCATTCTTCCAGTCTGGGGAAATTCTAAGGCTGCTGGCCTAAATCCTCTGTGTGAGCATATGGAGCAGCAGCAAAGTAATGCAGCCTCCGGCTCTGTCACTAAGTAACGTGTGCCTTTGGACCAGTCACCTCCAGAGTCTCTGGACTTGGGTTTTCTGACTCGTGATAAGCTTTTTCAGTTCCTGGGGGAGTGTTTCCTCTTCCTAAGAGCTGAATTGGGTTTCCACATGGGCTTTTCTGGTTTGGAGCTAGGCCCTTTTCCAACACTAATACTTTTTGCTCAGTTGCAAAAATACAAAACAAAGCAATCTTTTGGTCCATGACTCAGCATGGCACAATGGAAAGAACACTGGATTTGGGCTTAGACACAGGAAACAGACAGTGGGTTCAGGTCCTGGCTCTGCTATTTACCTCTACCTCCCAGAGTTGCTGTGAGGATTAAATGAGATTATATTTGTAAAGCATTCAGCATAGTGCCTGCCCGGCAGACACTGTAGAAATGTTAACTATTAGGATTATTATTATTTATTAGGCAGATCACCATCTCTATGGGTCTTGGCTCTAACTCATCTGACCTATGTCATTTGGCTGCTTTTTCCTAAAATTGCCTTTCTGTTCACCTTCACTCTCATGTAAAGGAGTGTGAATTACTTCCTGTAATTTTTTAAAATTTTTTAAAGTAATTTTTTAAGTAATTTTTAAAAAATGTTATCCCTTGGGACATTCTGCACCAAAAGCAAAATACAGTGTACACTAGCCAGCCCCAAGGCTTCAGGCCCAGGCATGTCTTCTGGACTCAAACAGGGCAATCTGAGTTTTCTTCCCCCTTGGTCCTACCTTAGATGGTATCTGCTTTTATTATCTGTTTATCTGAATATTATCTGTTTATCTTGCTTGTTTTTTAACAATGGTTGGGAAGATTAATCTAAGATGGTGCCCTTTGTCCAGATTTTACTCTTGTACCCTGGTCTGGTTTGATATAACAATAATTATTGTTATGGTTATTCAGGTTCTGAGCCCAGTCTGTCAGTGTCAGTCTTTCTTTCTAGCTCAGCTCCTTAGGACATTTCTTTTTAAGTTTTAAGCTTTTTAAGTTTTTAAGTTTCCCCATCCTGGAATGGAGTCAAATTCAGAGCCCAGCATTTTGAGGTTACGGTCATCAGTCCTGAGATTCTTTTACCGGAAGATCTAAGGAGGTGAGGAAAATGGTACAAAATCTGCCATAGTTCACCTGGGAGGCAAGGAGTAGGGAGAATACCTGATTTAAAATCAACAATACTCTTGCCATGACCTACACATGTCACACTGAGAAAAGCCTGTGGCCTGGCCGTTTCTTCCACAGGAAGAGCAGCATCTATTCAGTGGTACACATGCTGCCCAGGGATCTCTCCTGGCCATATATGTATGTAGTACGTGACAATTTTATCACATTATTTGAATGGTCCTATTAGACCTCAGACACCTACTAGCACTGAGTAAGTCACTTAACTGTTTGCCTCAGTTTCCTTATCTGTAAGCTGAGCTGGAGAAAGAAATAGTAAACCATTCCAGTATCTTTGCCAAGAAAACCCCAAATGGGGTCACAAAGAGTCGGATGTGACTGAAACTAGTGAACAACATTAGGCCCACCTTCCCAAAAGCATCTCCACTACTGACCTGCCAAAAACTCGTCTTCCATGGTCTCTGATGAAAATGTTTTTGGGAGTGAGGAAGGCATTGTTCAAGTCAATTAAACATGCAGGATCCTGGGTCCAGTCTAGAGGATGCATAGATGACTCAAGACATGGTTTCTGCTTTCAGAGAACTTGCATTCAATCAAACTGCTCTCCTTCACCCGTAAGAGTCAGGGGGGCTGCCATTGCCACATCAGGGACCAGTTGGTAACCATTACCTTTTCAGTTTTCCTTAGAGTACATATTTGTTTGAAGATGTATATCTTAGGTTTCCTATGGGTAGAGATACTTTTGCTTCTCTTTACATCCCTTAAACAAAGTTGGCTCATAAATATTTTAATCAAATGGAGATGCCAACAAAGGGAAATGGAAATAGACAAGGAATTATCCCTCTTTGCTTACTTATTCCCTTTTCCATATTACTTCTTTTTCCCAATCTACCTTTCTGATTAGCTCCATTGATCTGTGGAGAAGGGAGAAATTTATGATAAAAAAAGAGAAGATTATAAAATACAAAATGGATAATTTTGTTTACATTGAATTAAAAAGGTTTTGCACATACAAAACCAATTCAGCAAAGATTAGAAGGGAAGCAGAAAGTTGGGGGGAAATTTTTTACAGTCAGTATTTCTGATAAAGGCCATTTCTAAAACATAGGGAATTGATTCAGATTTATCAGAATATAACCAAATGGTCAAAGGATATGAACAAATAATTTTCAGATGAAGAAATTAAGGCCATCTCTAGTCATATAAAAATGCTCTAATTCACTATTAATTAGAAAACTGCAAATTAAGACAACTCTGAGGTGCCACCTCACATCTCTCAAATTGGCTATGATGGCAGGAAAAGATAATGATGAATGTTGCAGGAGATATGGGAAAACTGGGACACTAATGTATTGTTGGTAGAGTTGTGAAATGATCCAAGCATTCTTGGGAGAACAATCAGGAAATATGCCCAAAGTGCTATCAAACTCTGTATACTCTTTGATCCAGCAGTGCCACTAGTGGGTCTGTACCCCAGAGATATTATAAAAAAGAGAAAAAGATCCCCATGTGCAAAAATGTTTGTGGCAGTCCTTTTTGTAGTGGCAAGGAACTGGAAACTGAATAGATGCCCATCAATTGGAGAATAGCTGAATAAATTATGGTATATGAATGTCATGGAATATTATTGTTCTGTGAGAAACGACCAGCAGGATGATTTCTAGAAGGACTTACATGAACTGATGCTAAGTGAAGTGAGTAGAACCAAGAGAACATTTTACATAATAAATAAGATTATGTGATGATCAACTGTGATGGACTTGGCTCTTTTCAACTATATGGTGATTCAAGACAATTCCAATAGATTTGAAGTGGAAAATGCCATTCTCATCCAGAGAAAGAACTTTGGAGACTGAATGTATATCGAAATAATAGTATTTTCACCTCTTTTTTTGCTGCTGTTGTTTGTTTGCTCTTTTTTTTCCTTTCTCATGGCTTTTTTTGATCTGATTTTTCTTGTACAACATGACAATTATGGAAATATGTTTAAAAGAATCACATATTTAACCTATATCAGATTGCTTACTGTCTTGGAGGGGGGGGGAAGGGAAGGAAGAAGAAACACAAAATTCTGGGAACACAAAGTTTTACAAAAAAGCATGCTGAAAGTTATATAAATATTTGGAAAAATAAAATATTATTAAATAAAAAAATAAACTATTATCCCCAATTCAAATTGTATTCATCTGGACAGATACATTGTCTGTATAGCCCTCCTAAGATAGACCTTTTTCAGTTACTAATACTCTTGAGAAAACTCTATTGGCAAATAAATTTTAATTCAAGTTAAACCATGGAAATATATGTTTAAAAAAGAGACAAAACCATGTTTGTAAAAATGTGGAGGTTGCCAGTGTTCAGTCTGTTCGACACAGATACAAATGTAATCCTTTATTTGGGTCTCTTTCCTATGGCATAGGATTAGTGGACTACAAAGGGAGATTTCCTTCTGTAGGTCTATTTCTCTTGCTTCCACCTGCTTGTGTCTATGCTGATATACTCTCCACTAAGTCTGTTTCCTCCTGCTAATTTTCTACTTAAGGACAGGTATCATGTGCCTTTCCCCACTCAAAAAAGTCAAGTTCTCAATCTTTTGAGTTTATAATTTCAATGATATTTCAGCTCTTTTGTCATTCAGCCCTTCAGCCATTCATCCATCCAGAGAGTCTTTCTTTAAGTTACTTTTCTTTTGCTGCAGTTGCAACAATAGAATTATCATCTCCACTGTCCTGGACACTGTCTCTCAATGTATTCTAGCATTATATTTGGTTTTTTGTTTTTGTTTTTGGTTTTGGTTTTTTTGTTTTTTGTTTGTTATCTACTACTAACTTACTTTGAGTACTTGGCAGTACTCAAAATCGTTTTTCAGATGAACTACTCTTAGGGCTTGCCTCACATTTTTTTTTTTTTTTTTTTTGCTTTCTGCTGAGGCAATTGAGGTTAAGTGACTTGCCCAGGGTCACACAGCTAGGAAATGTTAAGTGTCTGAGACCAGATTTGAACCCAGGTCTTCCTGACTTCAGGGCTGGTGCTCTATCCACTGCGCCACCTAGCTTCCCCTTGCCTCACATTTTTAGATTTGGAGAAACTGATTCTTTGAGCCAAATCATAAGACTTTACATTTGTCTCTCTTCTATTTTAACTTTAGATTTAAGCTTGTTGTTTTAGCTTATCAAGATCTTTTTGGATTCTATTATTTAGCCTCTTGGTTATCCTTCTAAGTTTTGTTTTGTTTTTAATTTCTCTACCAGTGCTAATGTCTATCCAACATTACCCTATCTTGTCCCTAAAATATGCAACTGTGAACTAGAGTGCTAAAAATCTGTATCTCAGGCCTTCTCATCTGCCTATCAGTCTAGGAACATGGTCAACAGAGGAAATGGTGATGTGCTTTCTTTGCTGAAGATGTGCTATCTCTTTGTGACTACCACTTTCTTTTCTAGATGATCACTAGCTAATCCTTTAATAATAATACATTCTAGAATTTTTCTGGAAAACAAAGTCAAGCTTATTGACCAATAACTTTCAAATTATATACTTATGTTTATAACTTACTTAATATTGAGCCAGTTTTGCATTTGGTCCTGGGGCTTTTTATTTGAGAATTTATTTGTAGCTTGTGTAATTCCCCCCCCCCACCCCGAGATTGGGTTATTTTAATTCTCTATTTCTTCTTGTTAATATATTATAATTTATTGACAACTTTGGCTACTTTTCAAAAGTTTGGTATGTTATCTCACTGTCATTTTCATTGGTGAAATTATCTTTTGTTTCTATAGTGTGTTCTTTATCCACATATTCTTTAAAGTTATATGATTGTCTCCATTTAAGTTTGAGTGCTTTCTTTATATTAACTATATTTATAATAACTTTTCTTATACTATGATCACTAAAGAATAAATTTAGTACTTCTGCTTTCCTGCATTTGTCTATGAAGTTTTTATGCCCTGTTACATAGTCAATACAAAATTAAGAAATTTTTTTACTCTATCCAATTCTCATTTGATAATCACTAGAAAGTTAATATATCTGACTTTTGTAAAATCCTATTCAGGTTACTAATGTGGTTACAGGGTGCAGTCAGACTCTTCCCCGTGGGGCAGGGACTGATACCCAAAAAGTATATTGGAGTTATGAGCCAGTATCATGGGTTGTCTGGAAAGAATTTGAAGGCTTAGACATATTCCAAATCAAGGGACAAAGATTTTATTATGCTGCTTAGAGAGGTCTAAATCCATAAGGGTTCCTAGCAAGGAAAGGGGTCCTAGTAATTAACAAGGGGGAAGACAAATTCCTTCAAAGTAACAAGGGGGGAGAAGCCTTTAAGGAGGAAGACTCCATTAAGGCAAGTAGGGAATTATGCCATTGGCAGGCTAAGCCTAAAAGGTAGATATTTATTACCCTAAAAAGACTTAGCTATAACAAGGAAAAAGATGCCATGAAATGGGAGAATGCTATTGCCTGGCAGGCTAACCCTAAAAGGATTTGGTCCCTGAGGGAATAACAGTAGAATGGGTCTTCTATAGGAGAAATAGAATCAGAAGAGAAGTTTGACCTCATAGCTTGGCTTTCTGATTGAATATAATAACTGGGGGTTATTAGGATTTTGTCAATGCAAGATATTAGGCCAAGAATTCTACCTGGAACCTCTACTAGGAGTAGGGCTGTAATAAAAGTCCACTTGAACAACAGGCCTAATCAAAATCAAAAAGCTCCATTTATAATCCAATCCTATCAGTGTTCTTCCTTTCTTGACTCAAGGAGTAGTTAGACTTCTAGAATGTTATATTCATTCAGGCTCTCTCAGTCAAGACCTATCTATCCTGGACTTCTTCATTAACATTGGTTTGTTTTATTAAATTTGCCTAGGTCTAAAATGTGCATTTTGAGATTCCCAACTAGGGTAGTTTTATTATCAATTTCTCCCCATAATTTGATAAGCTTTTCCTATAAATATCTAAATAAAATTCTATTTGATGCATATAAGTTAAATATTGATGTTATTACATTATCTTAGGTGCCTTTAAGCATAATGTGGTTTTACTCATGATCACTTTTAACTATATACATTTTTGCTCTTGCCTAGTCAGTATGTCCCACTCACACCTGGTGGACCTTTAAAAGTCAGTTTGGTTGGAAGCAGCTAGGTGGTGTAGTGGATAGAGCACCAGCCCTGAAGTCAGGAGAACCTAAGTTCAAATATGGTCTCAAACACTTAACATGTCCTAGCTGTGTGACCCTGGGCAAGTCACTTATCCCCAGTTGCCTCAGGAAAAAAAAAGTCAGTTTAGTCAAGGGAGACAGTTTTTGATGAAACTGAGGGGAGGCCATGAGAAGCCATAAGAGCTAGAAGGGCATAAGTCCCTAGCAAAGGCAGCCATCACAAAGAAGGAGGACATGGTTCTTGGATCCAAGGTGATCAGGCCTCAAATTAGATAGAGAGAAGTATAGATCCTTTGATACAACTTCCCAGAGCAGAGAGTGTGTTTATACTGGGAAACCCATCCGGGCATTGAAGCCATAGTAGAATGGAGGGAGGGTAAAGCAAATGGGAGCAGCTGAATAACTCTGCTTATCACCCCCCTCAACCACAAGTACAAATACAAGTGAAAAGAACATCACAGGAAAACCAAAGTCTGAATAATTATAATTACCAGTCTTGGTCTCCAGAGAACAGATAATGAAACATACCTTCCTCTGTCAGTAGAGAAGCTGGCACTATTGAACGAATATTGTTTTTATTGTGAGAAAATCATTGTATTGGGTTTTTTGCTTAAATGGTAAGGGAGTATGGGGCTATATACCAAAATGATTATAGAGTAAATTAAATATATAAAAAAATTTCATTTTCAGAAGTAATGTATTGAATCCCTCATTCTACTTAGCTTTTACCTTTCAGCTCTAGAGTTTGTTAATTCCAACCCTAAACAAATTTCCTAGATTCTGAGAATTTAATTAAAGCAGTTTACATTGTAGAAGAGACTTAACCCTCTCTGCAGTATTTGTATCTGTTAGAAAAGAGATTTAGTGCAAATAAAGTTCTTATTGGTGGCAGCTGGTGATAGTGGTTGTGACAGAGGAGAAGAAAAAAGGAAGGTGAGAGATTTGAAGGGAAGTGGGGTTTTTTAGTTCTGTTTGTCTAATCCCATCTTTTACCTCCACCCCTACCTACTATTGGTTTTTGCTTACATAGCCTAAGGAGTTCCTTAAATATTACAATTCTTTGCTATTTATTCTAAATCCCATCCCTAGCCTTTGCAAGTGGTCCTGAAATTCTCTAAGACCTCCTTAAAACAAAGCATCTTTGCTTCTGGGTGTCTGGGGTGGAGAAGGAATGAAGGGAGCATACATAATTAAGTCCTCAAGTGTCTGATATTACAGATCAGTGGTCCTTAAAAGTGAAGGAGCCCCATATTTAATTTTAAGATGCCAGAAAAGTTGATATTTGATTGTTTATATTTCAAATCAAAATACAGTATGACTCAAATTCTGAATATGTTTGGGCAATATTTCTTTAATTCCTTCTAAGTAGGCTACAAAAGCTTATTGCTAATGAACTGTCTCCTTGGAAATTTTACATCTCAGCCATTGTCTAGTTTTCAAAATCTGCAGCCAACTAGGGGTAAGTTTAATTACACACCCAGGCCTAGAGTAAGTTGATATTTGGGTAATACAAGATTAACCTTCTGTTTGCATTGGGTAGTGGAACAGACTCTTAAAAGTATGAATGAACCCTTTCTTATTTGCCAATAAATACAGGCTGAGTGCTTGGGGATGTTTGTTTTACTTTTAATGGCATAACTGAAAACACTATTCATTACAAGAGAGAAATGCATCCTTCCTTCCTACATTGATTGAATGCTGTGATGAACCATCAATTGTCAAAGAAAAAAAGAGAAGAATTGTGAATTGGATAGATTGTGGGCCAACAAGGAACCCAGCCAGGGCAAAACAGTTGGGACTGGTGGCATGACCCTACCCAAAGAGTAATGATAAAGATATTGATACCATTTGGCCTCAGACACTCACTGAGTAACCCTGAGCAATTATCTTTACTGCTCTTTGTATCAGTTTCTGTAACTGCAAAGAAGGGATGATAATAGCACCATAATGGGGAATTTGTAATGCAGATAATAACAGCACCCATCTCCCAAAATTGTTGTGAGGATCAAATGAGATAATATTTATATAGTATTTAGCACAGTGATTGGCACATAGTAGGTGGATATAAATGCCAGTTATTATTATTATTATTGTCATCCTAAAAAGAGCTTGTTATTGGAATATCCCATGAATACCCATGTTATTGCTGAGTTGTTCCAGTTGTGATTCCATTTGGGATTTTCTTGGAAAAGATACTGAAGTAGTTTGATATTTCCTTCTCTAGTTTATTTTATAGATAAGGATGCTGAGGCAAACAGGTTAAATGTCTTGTCCAGGATCACACTGCTAGTGTCTGAGGCCAGATTTGAACTCGGGAAGATGAATATAAGTCAGTTCTGTGATCTGGCAGTCAAAAAATGAACTAATGAAATTTCAGGTTGCAATAAGAGAATCATAACTGAAGAATGAGGGTAATAGAAGCCCCAATATTCTCCACTGTAAATATATAACAACTGCATATTGTGGTTAGATCTGAGTGCCACATTTTGTGAAGGACACTGATAAGCAATATAAAGAAGGACAAATGAAGAGAGTTAAGGGCCTAAGGATCATTTAGAATGAGTATCAATTGAAGGAACTGGGGACATTTAACTTGAAGAGAAGGTTTAGGAAGGGAGATGGTGACCATCTTCTACTGTTTAAAGGGCTATCATGTGTAAGAGCCATTAAGCTTTTACAGCTTGAATACAGAAATCATAAGAAATAAAGAAGTAAAAATTCAGGAGAAGCAGATTTCAGTTCAATATAAGGAAAAGACCCTAACAATCAGAGCTATCTAAAGGTCTCTTCTAACTCTATACCTTTGATCCTATTCTAACACTAATTAATCAATGGTAAGTCCAAAGGGCTGGGCCATTGAGGCCTCTTTACTGGGTCTTTGTACTGGATCCATGCACTTAAAATGGTTAGGTTCTTAAATGAGGAAGCTTGACCCTTAAAAAGGGTCATTCCTTTTCTCATCATCTTTGGCTCATTATACTCCCATTCATGAACCCTGGAGAAAAATTATAACATAAGTTTGTTTAATTTCTAAGTTTTCTCCAAAGAGAAGAGCAGAAAAGAATTCGGTGTTCAGTATAACTCAGAAATAGTGGACAGTTATTTATTTCTGTTTTACAAAGGAAATGATTTAAACAAAAAGTTTTAACAAGGATTATTAAAGGTTGGGGGAAAGGGGAAAATTGGATCCGATAGACCGAATTATTCAATTACCCCGTCCTACTTAAATAACTAACTTAATGGTGACAGCTTTGTCAGGTGAGAGAACACATGTATTGATTAGCCAATCAAAGTATCAAACCAATATATGCCAATTCACAGTGGGTTTTGTGTACAATTAACTAGCATTCATTTGTCTGGCAGCTTCAGAAGTCAGAGTCAAATTCTCCATGAAAGTGATAAACATATTTTGGCAAAGATTCTTAAATCAAGTCAAGACTCATTTCTCAGTGTTGGAGATGGAAAAAAAGACAAAGTCTTTGCTCTCAAGGAGCTCACAATTCAAGGACAAAGTACAAAGGGAAGGAATCCAAAACTCAAACAACTGTGTACAAATAATATCTTTGTGTGTTCATGTGTACACATGTAAGAAACATAATCAGACATGCACTTTAAAAAGAAAGTGGTTATCATTTTGAGAGCTGCAGGGAAATTAATCAGAAAGCTATTGTAATAGCCAAGGCATAAGGTGATCTATGTCCCACTTACTATCTAAAAACAGAAGGATATTAAACAAAAGAAAAAGATCTCTATTGTTCTAGTTTTCAAGGATTTTTAACATATACAAGGCAGAAACCTAGTTGGAGGAAAGCTTTTAGGTGACATCTTGCTCTGTCATGTTAATTTCTTTGAATAGAAGTAGTAAATACAGTGTGATCTCATATTTTCTGAACCTTTTAAGTAAAAATGTGACCTAAAAATGTAACATGTAAAAAGTTACATGTTTTTTCTTTCATCTTAGACACCCTTGATGCCCATAAAGATTTTGTAGAAATGAGTTTAAAAAAAAAAGTCAGAATCAATCAGTCCCCTGAGGGACAATAGATGGGGGGGGAAGGGGGATGAGTAGAACTTTTCTCTTCTCCTGACCCCCATTCTTTGGCCAGAGGATAGCTTTGTGCACTTTGGAGGATTTCCTCAGAGATCTAGCAGACTCTGAGGGGGAGCAATTCTGGAGTACATGGGATGCTCAGGAGAATGAGCACCTTTGGTATGAGGATTTGCCAAGCTCTTTTCAGGGCTGCTCATCCACATTTGGTATTGATCTGATTTATCCAACTTTCATCTATAGCAAACTCAGTAGCCACATCCAGATAAACCTTCTGGTAGTTTAGGTATGAAAAAAGTTTTAAGTTCAATCTACAACCTTTTGAGAATTAACTCTATGCAGCAGCACCGTGTTTAAACACAGAATAAAATATTCTAGCAGTCCTTAGATTAAAACCTAAATCTATTGATTCCCCTAGTTCTAAAGAGGTTCTATGATTATATCAGCCAAATGAAAGAGTTCATAATTCAGCAAAGGAACTATAACAACATTTATGCCAGTAAATATAGACCTTGAATCTGTCAGTGAAGTAGGGGGATGTCTGCCCCAAGCAGGTGAAGACTTTCCCAGGCAGAATGGCAGATGAGAACACATTATTCCAGGGACCCTGAAAGTGGCTGAAGGGGGTGCTCTGGAGCTCTCAGAGATTGATCAGATATCAAGCTGTCAACGTTGTCTGAGTCATTACTGGTCCTCTTGACTCTTGTCTTGGCCCTGGACTTACATGATGACTCTGGGAGAGAGTGAGACTAATGATTTTGTGCCACAGTGCCTCACTTAAATCTAATTCATGTAAGACAAGACATCACCCACCATGTCACTGGTCCATTTTCAAAATACAGGAAAAAAACAAGAGCAGATTCTACATTAGGTGCCAAGGACAAACAAGATGCAATAAGAGGAAGCTTTAGGACTCAGCAAAGGCGGGGCAGAAAACTAAGCCATACCCACAGGGAATATCACTAGGACTCAGCAAAGGACTTCCAGAAATTAGGAGTTATGCCTTTTGGCAAATGCACCTTAAGCTGGAGTCCAGTTTTCTGTAGACATTGTATGGGAGAGTGTGCCATGGATTATTGAGAGGGCATTTTGTGTGAGCCGTTCTTATCGTACCACCTTCCTGGTGTCTATGTAGAGAATAGTCTGTGTGGGGCAGAGGGTGTGTTCAGGAATGACTAGTACCTCTGGGCTAAGGGCTTGAGCCCTTTACAAGACTACTTCCCACCTTTGGTGCCCAGCTGATCCACCTAACTTTGACCTGTGGCTCCAAGAAGCTGTAGCGTACATGCACAGGGGTCTCAAACCCTCTGATAAGTTGGGGGGTGTCTACTCCAAATATGGGAAGACTTCCCTGTGCCAGATGAGAATAGCCAGGAAGGCAGATGAAGCAGGTGTTGTGGAGCTCTTAGAGCTGTCAAAGACACCCTTGACTCTGTCTTGCCACTGGATAGTGATGACTCTGGAAGAGGGAGGCTGATGACTCCATGCAACTCTGTCTCACTTACACCCAATTTGTGCATGAATCAAAAAACATCACTATACCATTTTAGCATTTCTACCCATCTCAAAGTCCTGTGGCATGAGGCAGGGTGCAGATACATAGGGAGCTGTAGTCACAACCCTGTCCAGACCATAGGATCATCTTCTCACTAGAAGCAGCGGTGGAGTTCAGCAGCCCCTTGAGCATCTGAACAGCCTTTTAAGGATCACCCTGCTCACCTCCAGGTGTGAGGAAGGGCTAGAAGAGGTGCCCTAAAGTTGTCTGCTTGTCCAACCCTGGCCTGATTGCTATGGCAGGTGGGGATCCCTCCCACTCCCCCCCCCATGTGGTCAAAACAACAACAAAAAAAAAAGTGCTAAAACTTCTGCAAAGTTGATGCTACTTACAGTCTGTACATGGAATGTACAAATCCAACAGACCTGAAGATTGGATCCAAATAGGAGCCCTGAGTGAAACAGTATTAGCAAACGAAGACCAGCTTACTGAAGTCAGAGCTGGACACAATGACAATGTCTGTTCATATCCTTTGACAATTTATCAATTGGAGGATGGCTTGTATTATAAATTTGAGTCAATTGTCTATACATTTTAGAAATCAGGCCTTTATCAGAACTCTTGGATGTAAACAATTTTTCCCAGTTTACTGATTCCCTTCTAATCTTGTCTGCATTAGTTTTGTTTCTACAAAACCTTTTTAACTTAATATAATGAAAATTGTCCATTTTCTATTCCATAATGTACTCTAGTTCTTCTTTGGACACAAATTCCTTCCTTCTCCACAGATCTGAGAGGTAGATTATCCTTTGTTCTTCTAATGTGCTTATAGTATCACTCTTTATTTTTAAATCATGAATCCATTTCGACCTTGGTATAGGGTGTTTAGATGTGGGTCAATGCCTCATTTCTGCCATACTAATTTCCAATTCTCTCAGCAATTTTTGTCAAATAGTGAATTCTTATCCCAGAAGCTGGGGTCTTTGGGTTTATCAAATACTAGATTATTATAGTCATTGGGTAGTCATTTTTTCTAATATAGAAACTCTCTGCTATGAATCAGCTCTAGCCAAGGTATCCAAGATCTCCAACCTCTGTAACTCACAAGGTTACCCCCCCAAGACGCATCCACCTCATGAACTTTGAAGTTTAGCTATGTCCAATTCAAGAAATACATAGAAAAAGAAGATTGCCAGAGCCCCTCTGGAGTCATTGCAACACAGCTCTGGTTATCTCTTCCTATCTATTTCTTCCTATCTCCTTAATTATAAATTCAAATGGTACTGATAATTCAGTCTGATTCATTCAATAAATTAAGTCCTTACTATACTCAGCTAAAAGCTGAAGATACAATTAAGAAAAAGAAAAACATCCCTGGCCTTTAAGGAGCTTACAATCAAAGGGGGAGACCTTACTCCACCTAGAAGTTAGAAAGGTGGGGAGATCAGGGGAAACCCAGAATGGGGGCATCATGTTCCACAGAATTCAAACTAAGCAGAGCTGCTGATTGAAAGTGGAAAATTTAATTAGAAAATTCAGATCCTGGCACCTCTATAAAAGAAAGCTTTGGGAGGTTAGAACTCTTTCTTGAGAGGAAGAAGTGGGGAGAGGTAGGAGGGTGCTGAATATTCAAAGTTGAGTTAGATGATGAGAGAGACAGACAGACAGATGACAGACAGACATGCAGAGTAAGGGTTTTTCAATGGGACTGCTTTGCCATTTCAAAGCACGTCACTGGAGTCACCAGTTTTTCCTGCTGCTTTGTAGTCTGATGTTCTTTGTTTTTGAAGAGGATGGAGACACCATTGAGCAATGTGTGAGCTTGCTAATGGTTTGGATTTAGGTGAGCTAGAGTTGCATAAAGTCTCCAGCCTCTCTATTCCTGAGAAGTCCAATGGCAGGACAAAAGTCAGGAGGACTGGTGATGGCCCAGGGGGCAGTCAATGACCTTAGCATCTTCAGTGTTTGACCAAGCAGTCCCTGCTTCAGCCACCTTCCTGGCCATTGGAACAAATTCTTCTCATCAATCTGTTCTGCTCTTCACATGCTTGGGGTAGACATCTCCCTAACTTACTGACCAGTAGGAAGCCTGTAGGTTACCCTCCATCTGTTTTAGCCTCTCTGCTGGCATGGTTTTACCAGGAAGAGGCTGCTAAGCATGCTACAGCCTCTTGGAACCACTTGTTAGAGTTTGGGGGACAGGTGGACACAGGTGGATAAATAGCCCTAAAAAAGGCTTGGCAAGCCCTTACACCGGAGTTGCCAGCCCTCCCTAAACATCCCATGCATCCCGAGTCACCACCACTTTTGGAACATAATAATTGCTTGTTTGTCCCCTAAGGGACTGAGTCTCACTAGTGGGATCAGACAAACTATAGGATTTCCAAGAATTTCTTGAAAGGGGCCCTATCAAAACAGCATTTCCATGGATTGTTCTGGTATATTTAGGCCCTCCCAGTGAGTGGTGACAAGGGTATTTATGCTTTGGACCATCACTTCTGGATGTTATCAATAATGACTCTTTGCCCTCTGATTTTGAACCCCCCAGCACCTAGCTCAGTACTCGTCATATACTTAATAAATGTTTGTCAAATAAATTAACTTCTGCCTAAAAATTTGAAAATTTATAGAGAGCTGTACTGAGTCTTCAGGGAAGTAGTTTCTATTTCCATGGCCCATTGGTCCTTCTCCTTCCCTGGGTATTTTCTTTGACCTCCACAAGCTTGGATCAGTGGGGAGATTATCAGATGAGGGGATAATCATGGAAAAGGCCTCTAAATTGAAGAAACTGCTTTTCATGAACCAGATGTGTACACATGAACAACACCATATGAAGTAATTTTTATGGTTCTTTTTATTTCTTTATTTCTAAATGTGACTTACCTAGGGCAATCTCAAGGATATCAAAGTAAACAGTACTATCTGTCACCCTCATCTCTCAGTGTCAGGAAGCCTCCCCCAA
The DNA here is from genome assembly GCA_023553655.1 of Myrmecobius fasciatus. Lineage (NCBI taxonomy): Eukaryota > Metazoa > Chordata > Mammalia > Dasyuromorphia > Myrmecobiidae > Myrmecobius > Myrmecobius fasciatus. The sequence continues at coordinate 199,238 of JAJPUD010003341.1, read as the reverse complement.
AGCAACCTCTGAATCTCCATTCTGTTCATAGATTTAGAGCCAGAAGGCCTTTGAGCCCAAGGCTCTTATTTATTTGATGAGGAAATAGAAATCCAGAGAAGTTAAATAAATTGATAATATATGTTTTTCAGTTTTCAACATTTAATTCCTTTTTTTTTTTCCTTTCCTCCAAAGAAACCATGTCAACAGCTTCCCTGTGTAGACAGTCCCGAGAATGCACTACTATTTCTGGTATGAAGTCAAGTCAACAACATATATTAAACCCTATTCTGTGTCACCTACTATGTGGATAAAAGTAGCTCTCCTTTTTATAACACTTTAAGGTTTATAAGAGACTTTCCTCACAACAACCCCTGAAATAGGTACTATAAATATTGTTACCCCATTTTACAGATATAGCCATTAAAGGTTAGCAAAGAAAAGTGAGTTGTCCAGAATTATCCTGCTAGTAAGTGTCAGGAAGGAGTATTCTAACAGAGTTTAAATCCAGCACTCTTTCCATTACCTCACAGTTTCTGGATCCAGATGAGATCTGGGGCCCTGAGGAGACATGCCAGCACTCCAGGGAACCTCTCCCACCTTTTTTCATTCTGGAAGAACACCTAAAAATAAGTTCTTATGAGTTGGAGCCAAAAGCTACTGTTTAGATTTTAGAGAGTGTTGAACAGTTTAAATTATGAAAAGAGTAGATAATTATAGTTTTTTCCCTCTTGGTTTATTTTATGTAGTGATGACAAATGTTCCCTTTTCTGGACCCAGAGGTTTAGTGTTCTGGTCTTTGCCCTCCTTTTTACCTGCTTATGCCTGGTTTTATGTTTGTGTGATGGCATCCCTTATATTTTTTCACTAATCAGAACATTGTAATTTCCTGTCATTGTCAATTTCATAGGATTTTAAACTCATGGGTAGCTTCTGGACTTATAGGCAGAAAGAAAGAGAAATTATGAAGGTTGAATATTGTGCCAGAATGGTAAATGTAGATAGTTTGATTAATTGAATTCATGTTTGTCAGATATACTCTGATTGCTTTTCTTTCCTGGTTTTGAAATAAACTAAGCATGGCATTTAAGGTCCTTCAACCATTAGCTTCCCATATATGACATCCATTAATCATGTGTTCATGTGTACTATGATCAACCAATGTTTCTTGAACCTTCAAAACTAAACTGAAGGTAAAACTTTTGGTGATAAATTCTGTCAGAAGAAAGATATGAGAATTGCCCCAATTAAAAATGAGCAGAGGTCCTAAATGTCTAGAAATTGATTATTTGAGATTTAGATAGTAATGTTCTAGATTCAGCCCATACCAATTTACAAGAGCCAATTGTTAAATTTTCAGGGTATTTATTTCCATCTCAGAAATCTGCAAGCACTACCAATCAGAGCTCAATTTATTTTGTATGATTTATTGGCCAGGCTTATGAAAGTGATGGGAAAAATCTCAGTAATGCAAATTAAATGTAAAAGTGTGTTGTGCACATTGCTTTTTTGGTTGTTGCTTGGAGAAATGATTGTTAAACATCTACTAGGACAACACTAGATTCAGATCACATCTTCCTAGAGATTGGATGGGAATTGAATTTGTGATTTCATTTTTATAGAAAACTCCCAGAAATTCCCTCTATCAAGGCAAGTTAGAACTTTTTCTGCAATTTACCATATTAGAAAGTTGTATAGATTATGAGATGGAGAGGGAAAGAAATGGTTATTTCTAACATATTAATAATCAATCGCTATTAGGGAAATCAGGGATTTTTTTTCCTTCTTATTTCTTCCTATATCAGCCCCTGAAGAATAGAGCTGTTAATAAGATTGGATTTAACATTCTCCTCAATCCAACTGGAGAAGCCCATTGTCTTTCACTGAGACTTGGGTAAAGGGGAGATGCTTTGTCTAGACTACTCTGGGCTGGGAGTAGTCTGGGAGTAAGAATAGCATAATCAAAGTCACAGTTCCCCCTCATCAGAAAAGGTCCACTTCTCATTATATTCATTAATTGTTAACCAATAAGAGTTTATATAAGAGTTTAGTGCTGTCTGATTGGAGCACCCATTCTTCCAAGGGCACTTAAGTGTCAATAGCCTGCATCTTTTGGTTTTTGAGAGCCAGCCAAATGATAATCCTTTTATTCATTATTAATTAGTCAAAATTAATAAAATGATTAATTAGAGGCAGCTAGGTGTCACAGTGGATAGAGCACCAGCCCTGAAGTCAGGATGCCCTCAGTTCAAATCTGACCTCAGACACAACACTTCCTAGCTGTGTGACCCTGGGCAAGTCACTTAATTCCCAGTTGTCTCAGCAAAAATAAATAAATAAATAAATAAATAATAAAGAAAGATTAATTACCCAGAAATTATGTCTTTCAAACTTTTTATACATCACAGAGATGTATGATGGACTGGAAGACAAAAGATTTTCCAGTCGGTCTACCACAGGGTTGGGAGTAGTTTTTCCATGGATTGTAAAATCAGCAACTACAAAAGGGCCAAGTTAGCCCTGGCCACAGCTTTGCCTGTATTCCCATCTGAAGGAGGGAGTTCTCATTCAAGGATAGTGAGAGCATGCAATTAAGGGAGAGATTCTTTGAGCTTCTTTCTCCCGCCTTTTTTCTCCTTGAGGTCAGATGTCTCCCAATACATTGCTCTTTTTGCTTGGCTTTTTTGTACTTTTTTTTTTTTCATTCTATGTGCAGGGAATGTATTCTCTGATCTGGACTGGGCAATGTATTTCAGCCAGCCTCACACTGATGCTCTGTGGAGTAAGGGTCTGTTTGTATATAAACGTGGTGGGACCAATGCTAAATAAGAACTAAACTTAATGGTGAACCCAATTCTTCCTTCAGAGGCCACAAAATGTCTTGGGGAGATTAAGCCTCTGAAATGTTAGATGCAAGAAGGGAAATATATGTTTGTTCTTGGTATCTAAGCAAAGTAAATATCTCTTTGTAAAAGCCAATTGATGTTAAGTGGTTAGATCACTGGATCCCTAGAAAAATGAGAGGAAACACAGCCAATAAGGTATTTAAGTTAATAGCAGAAAAAAAAGAGATACCCTAAACCCCATTTGGTACTTGAGAATCCTGACAGGCATGCCCCTGAGAGAGGAGGGCCAGAGTAATATTTTATTTTTTCCTAATTACATGTAAAGATAATTTTCAACATTTATTTTTTAAAAAATTTTGAATTCCAAATTCTTTCCCTCCCTCCCCACTCCCTTTTCCCTGAAATGATGATCTAGTTTGATACAGGTATACACACAAGACATATTTCTATATTAGTCATGTTGTACAAGAAGACAGACAAAAAAACAAAACAAAACCACACACACACACAAGTGAAAAATAGTATCCTGCATTCAGACTCCATCAGCTCTTTCTTTGATTGTAAATAGCAGTTTTCATCAGAATTGTCTTGGATCATTGCATTGTTAAGAATACCTAAGTCATGTATAATTTATCATTGTAAAATATTGCTGTTACAATGTCTTCTTGGATCTGCTCACCTCACTTTGTATCAGTTCATGTAAGTCTCTAGGTTTTTTTTAAAGGATCCTGCCCTTTATTTCTTATGGTGCAATAGTGTTCCATTCCAATCATCTATCAGAACTTGTAGCCATTCCCTGATTGATAGGCCTCCCCTTGATTTCTAATTATTTGCCACCATTAAAAAAAAATACTACAAATGTTTGTACAAATAGGTCTCTCTCCCACCTTTTTAAAGAATCAAAGTAAATGATGTTACATTTTTATAATATCTAACATTTGTATAACATTGTGCTAGGTGCTAAAGGAGAGCACCAAGTCCAGATAAGGCACCAGTCTAGTAGGAGGCTACATAAATGTTTGCATTATATAACAAAATGCATGAAAAGGGGCATATGAAGCCCCCTCTCATTATGAACAGGAATCAGGGGAAACTCTGAAGAGAAGGAAGATATATGAGTTGTGCTTAAAAGGATGGATAAAACTCAAAAAGTGAAAGAGATTGTAGGGAAGGCATTCCAGGCATGAGAAATGCGTAAATAAAGGCTTGGAATCAGGAAAGCATAGCATATGTTCAGAGAAGAGAAATTTGTTAAGATGAGCTACATCAGGGGCAACTAGGTGGTGCAGTGGATAGAGCACCAGCCCTGAAGTCAGGAAGACCTGAGTTCAAATATGACTTCAGACATTTAACATTCCCTAGCTGTGTGACCCTGGGCAAGTCACTTAACCCCAACTGCCTCAGCAAAAAAAAAAAAAAAAAAAAAAAAAAAAAGAAGAAGAAGAAGAAGAAAGAAAAGATGAGCTACATCACAGAGTATAGATTGGAATTGTATTATTGAGGTCCTGGGCAGCTAAGTGAACATTATCAGAGAAAACCTGAATCACTGTATGCAATCTGGAAGCCCATCTACTCCCCAAGACAAACTGGAGGAGCACATCATTCTTTGACTGACTATCAATGAGATTGTTTGCAGATTGTAGAAGGCCTTGAATGCTCTAGGGTGGAAGTGGGAGGGGAAGATTATTGATAAGGCTATAGGAAAATATGAAGATTTTTAGGCACAGGGGAGAAATGATCAGATCTACGAATAAGAAGGGAGGATCTAGATAGAAGAAATTAGAAGGAAACATGGGGTCCTTTCCCATCACTAAGCAATGGGTTTATCAAACAACTCACCTTTAGAGAGCTGGCTGTGATCCCGATCCCCTAAGGAAAGAAAATGAAAAGTTCCTATTAAAGAAAAAACCTCCTGTGGTGAAGGAAAAGGCACAATCAAAACTCTAACACACAAAAGGGTGAGTCTGAGTCTGAAAATAATCCCCTCCTCACCCTCAGGGCCCCAGTAAAAATTCTCAACTTGATTTGATCTCAGGGCAGGAGAGACTAAGAACTCCACTCTTGGAGGCCTCAGCCACAAATATAAGCAAACAAATGAATGTAGAGAGAGGGAGAGAAATAGAGAGAGCTGAGAAAAAGGACTTTTAAGATGCAAAGAGAGACCCAGATACAAACCTTAAACAGTAGAATATCACAAAAATCCCTGCAACCAAAACTTATAAAAACAGAACAGCTTGCTCCAAGAACAATTAGAATTCTCCAAAAGAAATGATAAAAGTTCTTAAAAAATATTATCAGAGAAATGAAAGGTAAAGAGGAGAGGCTTAGAAAAAAGGATCAATAGCTTAACAGAAAATATATAAAACTTCACCCAAAATACAAACTCCTTAAAAATTAGATTGGACCAAATAGATTAATGACTTCAGGAGAAAACAAAAATTCTTAAGACAAAATCAAAATAATAAAGGAATATAGACAAATGTGAAATATCTCATGTCAAAAACCAACTTATCCAGGAAACTTATCAAGGAGAAATAAGAATTACAATATTACCCCAAATCCATGACCAAAAAAAAGAACCTACACAAAATATTTCAAGAAATCATTAATAATTGTTCAGACATATTAGAACAAGAAGACAATGTGAAAATAGAAAAAAATCAACTGATCACTTCCTGAAAGAATCCTCAAAATGAAAACTCTCAAGAATATTATTACCAAAATCCAGAGCTTCCAGACAAAAGAAAAAATACTACAAGCAACCAGAAAGAAATAATACAACATTAAGGAAGCACAGTCAAGTTTCCTGGAAGTCAAGTTTCCACAGCTAGCTATAAAAAAGAGCAATCCCACACCCACACCCACATTCCTCCTCCCCCCCCCAACCAAAAACAAAAACAACAATAACAACAAAAACCTACAGTGAGATATTCCAAAATAAAAACGATTAGGTAGCACAGTGAATAGAGCACCAGCCCTGAGAGTTCAAGTTTGGCCTCAGACACATAATACTTCCTAGCTGTGTGACCCTGGACAAATCACTTAATCCCCATAGCCCCTCAAAAAAAAAAAAAAAAAAGGATAAAGGTCTGCATCAAGAATAACTAACAGAGCAAGTTTCCTACAAGGAAAAGGCAGATGATTAAAATATATTCCCATTGAAAAAATAAAAAAAGCTGGAGCTAAAAAAGTAACTTTGAAATACAAATACAAATGTCAAGAAGAATAAAAAGAAATATAAATACAAGTGAATAATTCAGAAGGTATTTTATCAGGATAAACAATTTACATTCTAATGGAAATGGGGGGATTTTAAAAGGATTCTTCTAAAATCACGATATTACAAATAATCAATGGAAACAAAAGATATATAAATTGTTTTGTTACATTTTAAGTAAAAAAGAAAATGAAGAAAGATACATTAAGTTTGGAAAAGTGAAGGGAAAGTTGGGAAATGTGTTAGCAAACCTAATTAAAGTTGTATCCAAACATGAAAGGAATAAGGGGGAAAGTGTCACTTAAGTTTCAATTTCATCTAAACTGACTAAAAGAAGGCAGAATACATATTCATTTACATACACACATATTTAGGATAAGAATACATTCAACTCAACAGAGTATGATAGGAACCGGATGGGAGGCAAGAGTATATGAGAGGGAGGGTAAATTTAAGGAGGAATCAATGATGAGCAAAACAAAGCCAAAGTTTGGAGAGGGAATAGTGAAAATAGATTTAAGAAGGGGGAAGGGAAAAGATAACAACTAGGAATTAAACAAAAAGAAAGAAATTAATGATCTGAAAAGAATTTAAGGAAAACCAGGCCTTCAGCAATTATTGAATAGAAATAGAAGTATACATATTTCTCAATTTTGTATGGTGACTTTACAAAAATTTATCATGTCTTAGAGGATAAAAATTTCAAAAGCAGTACAGAAAAGCAGAAATATTATATATATCCTTTATTGACAGTGCAATAAAAAATACATTAAATGAGGTTTACTAAATCAACTGGAAATGAAATAACTGAAATAACTGATGGGGATAGATATAGATATATATTAGATATTTTCATTAATAATGATGACAATGAGAAAATACACCAAAATCTTTGGTATGCAACCAAAGCATTCCTTAGGGAAAACTTCATTTCTCTTATGTGCATTTATTAAGCAAAAAGAGAAAGATCAATGTTCAATAAAAATAAAAACATTAGAAAAGCAATGCATTAAAAACTCCAGTTATATGTCAAATTAAAATTCCTAAAAACCAAAGAGATGATTAACAAAATTGAAAAAAAAATGAATTAATAAATAAAACTAGAAGACTTGGGGGCTAAGAACAATGAAATAAGTAAATCATAATTATGTTGTTTTAAAAAAGCATATATTTTAAAGATTAAAAAAAGAATTCACAACAAAAATGAAATAAGGGATGTTATTAATAACTTCTTTGCCTATGACAATAAGAAACTTAAATGAAATAATTTTATATGTATAAAAGTATAAAATATTCCAATTAGAATAAGAAATAGAGAATTTGAATGATCCAATTTAAAAAAAGGACATTGAACAAACCATAAACTGAATTACAAAAGTAGGGTGGAACTCTTTGGGAACAGATAGAGTCAAAAAGTAATTTCCATCAAGTATTTAAAGTACAATTCATTCTAATATCACATAAACTGTTTGCAAAAATAGCAAAAGAAAAGATCCCATTAAATTTCTTCCATGTCACCAACATTTAATTAGCCAGATTAAAAATAATATGAATAAGATCATATGATTACATCAATAAATACAAGAAAAGCTTTTGGCAAAATTCAACATTCATTTGTGACATAGGAAAACATGGTCCTTTTTTTCTTTTTTTTTTTTATTAATACTTTTTATTTGCAAAACATATGTGTGGGTAATTCTTCAACATTAACCCTTACAAAGCTTTCTGTTACAAATTCCCCCCCCCCACTCTCCACCCTTCCCCTAGATGGCAGGATATCCACTACATGTTAATTATGTTAAAATACTTGACAAATCGAATATATGTATACATATTTCCACACTTATCTTGCTGTGCAAGAAAAATCATATCTACAAGGAAAAAAAATCTGAGAAAGTAAACCCAATGCAAGCAAACATCAATAGAGAGCATGGAAATGTTATGTTGTGGTCCACATTTCATATCTCTTTCTCTGGGTGTATATGGCTTTCTTCATCACTAAACAATTGGAACTGGTTTGAAACATTTCATTGTTGTAGAGAATCATGTCCATCAGAATTGATCATCATATAGTCTTGTTGTTGCTGTGTGTAATGATCTTCTGGTTCTGCTCTTTTCACTCAGCATCAGTTCATGGAAGTCTCTCCAGGCCTCTCTGAAATCATCCTGCTGGTTGTTTCTCACAGAACAATAATATTCCATAACATTCATATACCATAATTTATTCAGCCACTCTCCAATTGATGGGCATCCATTCAGTTTCTAGTTTCTAGCCACTACAAAAAGAGCTGCCACAAACATTCTTGCACATGTGGGGCCCTTTCCTTCTTTTATGATTTCTTTGGGATATTCCTTCTTTTATGATTTCTTTGGGATATAAACCCAATAGAAACACTGCTGGGTCAAAGGGTATGCACAGTTTGATAACTTTTTGAGCATAGCTCCAAATTGCTCTCCAGAATGGCTGTATCCGTTCACAGTTCCACCAACAATGTATCAGTGTCCCAGTTTTCCCACATCCCCTCCAACATTCATATTTATCTTTTCCTGTAATTTTAGCTAATCTGACAGGTGTGTAGTGGTACCTCAGAGTTGTCTTAATTTGCATTTCTCTGATCAATAGTGATTTGGAGCACCTTTTCATATGACTATAAATAGTTTTAATTTCATCATCTGAAAATTGTCTGTTCATATCCTTTGACCATTTATCAATTGGAGAATGGCTTGAATTCTTATAAATATGAGACAATTCTCTATATATCTTAGAGATGAGACCTTTATCAGAACCCTTAAATGTGAAGATGATTTCCCAATTTGATGCTTCCCTCCTAATCTTGTCTGCATTAGTTTTGTTTATACAGAAACTTTTTAACTTAATATAATCAAAATTATCTATCTGGTGTTCAATTAAGAGTTCCAGATCTTCTTTGGACATAAATTTATTCCATCTCCATAGGTCTGAGAGGTAAACTATATTACATTCCTCTAATTTACTTATAATATCACTCTTTATATCCAGATCATGAACCCATTTAGATCTTATTTTGGTATGTGGTGTTAGGTGTGGGTCCAACCCTAATTTCTTCCACACTAGTCTCCAATTTTCCCAGCAGTTTTTGCTGAATAGTGAGTACTTATCCCACAAGCTGGGGTCTTTGGGTTTATCAAACACTAAATTGCTAAAGTTATTACCTAGATTGTCCTGATATCCTATCCTATGCCACTGATCGACCGCTCTATTTCTCAGCCAGTACCAAATGGTTTTCATGACCGCTGCTTTATAATACAGTTTTAGATCTGGTACAGCAAGGCCACCTTCATCTGTCTTTTTTTTCATTAATTCCCTTGAAATTCTTGACCTTTTGTTCTTCCAAATGAACTTTGCTACTATTTTTTCTAGATCTGTAAAATAATTTCTTGGGAGTTTGATTGGTATGGAACTAAATAAGTAAATTAGTTTGGGTAGTATTGTCATTTTTATTATATTCGCTTGGCCTACCCCTGAGCACTTGATGTTTTTCCAATTGACTAGGTCTGATTGTATTTGTGTGGAAAATGTTTTATAGTTTAGTTCCTATAGTTACTGACTTTTTCTTGACAGATAGATTCCCAAATACTTTATGCTATCATCCGTTATTTTGAATGGAATTTCTTTTTGTATCTCTTGCTGCTGAACTTTGTTGGTAATATATAAAAATGCTGATGATTTATGTGGATTTATTTTAAATCCTGCAACTTTGCTAAAGTTGTGAATTGTTTCTAGTAGTTTTTTAGTTAAGTCTCTAGGGTTCTCTAAGTATACCATCATGTCATCTGCAAAGAGTGATAATTTGGTTTCTTCATTACCTAATCTAATTCCTTTTATCTCTTTTTCTTCTCTTATTGCCAAAGCTAACATTTCTAATACAATATTAAATAGTAATGGTGACAGTGGGCAGCCTTGTTTCACTCCTGATCTTATTGGGAATGGTTCTAGTTTGTCTCCATTACATATGATGCATGCTGATGGTTTTAAGTAGATGCTACTAATCATTTTAAGGAAAAGCCCATTTATTCCTATACTCTCTAGTGTTTTTAAGGAATGGGTGTTGGATTTTATCAAATGCTTTTTCTGCATCTATTGAGATAATCATATGGTTTTTGTTAGTTTGGTTATTAATATAATTGATTATGCTGATAGTTTTCCTGCTATTGAACCAGCCCTGCCTTCCTGGTATAAATCTACTTGGTCATGATGTATTATCCTGGGGATAACTTTCTGTAATCTCGTTGCTAAAATCTTATTTAAAATTTTTGCATCAATATTCATTAGGGAAATGGGTCTATAGTTTTCTTTCTCTGTTTTCACCCTACCTGGTTTAGCTATCAGCACCATATCGGTATTATAGAAGGAATTTGGTAGTATACCTTCTGTCCCTTTTTTTTCAAATAGTTTGTATAGTATTGGAATTAATTGTTCTTTGAATGTTTGGTAGAATTCACATGTAAAACAATCTGGCCCTGGAAATTTTTTCTTAGGGAGTTGATTAATAGCTTGTTCTATTTCTTTTTTCTAAAATGGGGCTATTTAAATAATTTATTTCCTCTTCTCTTAACCTGGGCAATCTATATTTTTGTAGATATTCCTCCATTTCATTTAGATTATCAAATTTATTGGCATAAAGTTGGGCAAAGTAACTCCTAATTATTACTCTAAATTCCTCTTCATTGGAGGAAAGTTCTCCCTTATTATTTTTGAGACTAACAATTTGATTTTCCTCTTTCCTTTTTCTGATCAAATTAACTAAAGGCTTATCTATTTTGTTGGTTTTTTCATAAAACCAACTCTTAGTTTTATTTATTAATTCAATAGTTTTCTTATTTTCAATTTTATTATTCTCACCTTTTATTTTCAGAATTTCCAATTTGGTATTTAATTGAGGGGTTTTTAATTTGCTCTTTTTCTAGTTTTTTTAATTGTAAGCCCAATTTATTGATCTTCTCTTTCTCTATTTTATACAAATAAGCATCTAGAGATACAAAGTTACCCCTTATAACCGCTTTGGCCGTATCCCACCAATTTTGGTATGTTGTCTCATTATTGTCATTCTCCTGGATCAAATTATCAATTGTGTCTATAATTTGCTCTTTCACCCATTCGTTCTTCAGGATTAGATTATTTAATTTCCAAATAACTTTTGGTCTATTTTCTCCTGGCCTTATATTACATGTGAGTTTTATTGCATCATGATCTGAAAAGGATGCATTTACTATTTCTGCTTTTCTGCATTTGATTTTGAGGTTTTTATGCCCTAACACATGATCAATTTTCTTATAAGTTCCATGAACCCCTGAGAAAAAAGTATATTCCCTTCTATCGCCATTCAATTTCCTCCAGAGATCTATCATACCTAACTTTTCTAACATTTTGTTTACCTCCCTAACTTCTTTCTTATTTATTTTGTGGTTTGATTTATCTAATTCTGAGAGAGCAGGGTTGAGATCCCCCACTAGTATAGTTGTACTGTCTATTTCTCCTTGCATCTCTGTTAGTTTCTCCTCTAGGAATTTGGATGCTATACCACTTGGTGCATATATGTTTAGTATTGATACTGCTTCATTGTCTATGGTACCCTTTAGTAAAATATAGTTTCTTCCTTATCTCTTTTAATTAGATCTATTTCTGCTTTTACTTGATCTGAGATAAGGATTGCTACCCCTGCTTTTTTTTGTTCACCTGAAGCATAAAAGATTCTGCTCAAGATGGTCCTTTTCTTAAGTGATAAATAGTAAAATCTAAAACTAAGAGCTACTACTATATGTAACAGAGATAAACTAGAATCTTTTCCAACAAAATCAGAAGCAAAACAAAATGTCCATTGGCATTAATCCTGTTTGACATAGTACTGGAAATGGTCATTGTCATAAGACAAGAAAAATAAATTGAAGGAATGAATACAAATAAAGAAGCAAAATTATTGCTTTTTGCAGATGATATGATGGCACACTTAAAGAATCCTAATGGTTCAACTAAAAATTAATTGAAACAATTAATAATTTGTTAAACAGCTAATAATAGCAAACTTGCAGGATATAAAAGAAATCCACACAACTTTTTAGCAATTCTATATAATATCAGTAAAATCCAACAGGAAGAGATAAAAAGAGAAACTCCATTTAAAATAGTCACAGAATGTATAAACTATTTAGGAGACTGGCTTCTTAGATAAACACAAGCATTATATAAATACAACTATATGTCACTGTTTACAGAAATACAAGCCTAAATAATTAGGAAAATATCAATTGTTCATGGGTATTCTTGGGTTCAAAGATGACTGCAGGCCGTGAATGTAGCCATGAAATTAAGATGCTTGTTTCTTGGAAGAATAATTATGGCAAATCTGGACAGCATACTAAAAAGAAACAAAAGCCCATATAGTCAAAGCTATGCTCTTTTTAGTAGCAATATATGGCTGTAAGAGTTGGACAAGCTAAATGCTGTAGCATTTTGGTACTGGAGAAGACTTTAAAAAACACCTTAGACAGCAAGCTTAAATACTTTGACCACACAATGAGAAGACAGAACTCATTGATAAAGACCATGATATTGGGAAAGATTGATGACAAAAGGAAGAGCAGACAGAGGATGGATAGATAGCATCATGAAAACAATGAACATGAACTTAGATTTTAAGAGATAATGGAGGATAGAAGGACCTCTAGTCCTCTAGTGCTATTGCCTATGGGGTCATGAAGAGTTGGACACAATTGAATAGTAACAAAAGAATGCCAATTTAATAAAAACATCAATGCTAAATTGATTTACTTATTCCATGACAAATTAATCAGACTATCAAAGAATTACTTTATAGAAGTAGAAAAAATAAGTAAATTAATATGGGAATCAAAAAGGTTAAGAATCTTATGAAAAATAATGGAAGGAAGTGGGAACAAGGCAGGTTTAACAGTGTCAGATCTCAAACTTACTACATAGTAGTAATTCTCTTTTTTTTTTTCTTTCTTTTTTTTTTTTTTTTAAGGCAATTGGGGTTAAGTGACTTGCCCAGGATCACATAACTAGGAAGTGTTAAGTGTCTGAGATCATATTTGAACTCAGGTCCTACTGACTTCAGGGCTGGTGCTCTATCCACTGCGCCACTTAGCTTCCCCATAATTCTCAAAACAATATAATACTATTTTAAAAAATAGAATTCAATGGAATAGGTTAGCTATACAATATCCAGAAGCAAATATATTTTCCCCAGTACTTGTCAAATACAAACACTCTAGCTATTGAGAGAAGAATTTACTATTTGACTAAACTGCTAAAAAATTAGGTAAAAAGTATGGAAGAAATTAGATTTAGATCAACATCTCCCACCTTATACCATGATAAGCTCTATGTAGATACCTAAATATGAAATGTCACATCAGAAACAAATTAGGGGAATATTATCTATAAAAATCTAAGGATAATGAAAAGTTCATGACCAAATAAGGAATAGAGAAGATTGCATAAGATAAAATGGATAATTTTGATGATATGAAGTTATAAAGGTGTTCCATAAGTAAATCAAAAAAGTTAAGATAAAAAGGAAAATAATTCACTTGGAAAAAATCTTTGCAGGAAGTTTCTATGATAAAAAAAATAAGGAATTTAATAGAATTATTTAAAAAAATAAAACAAAACAAAAAAACATTTCCCACAATTGATAAATGGTCTGAGGATATGAAAAGGCATTTCACCAGAGGAAAAACCCCAGATTATCTAGAACAATATGGGAAAAAAAATGCTCCCAATCATTACCAATTAGGAAAATTTGTATTAAAGCATTTTTGAGATTCTATTTCATATCCGTCATATCGACAAAATGACAAAAAAAAAAAAGGAAAATTATAAAAGTAGAAGGAGATGTGGGAAAACAAGCACAATTGCTTTACATGGTAGACCTCTGAATAGATACCACTATTCTAGAAAGCAATTTGGAATCATATATGAAAAGTTACTAAACAGCACAAGCCCTTTTATTATACCACTGCTAGACCTAAACCCTCCCAACCCCAAAGATCACTGAAATAGAGAAAGAAAATGTACAAAATATGTATAATACATTTTTTTGGTAGCCAAAAAAATGGCAAACTATCAATTGAGGAATGGATAAATAAATTATGGTGTTTGAATATGATAGAATATTATTGTACTGTAAGAAAGGAGGAAACTGACATGGAAAGAGATATGGAAAAATTAATATAAACTAATACAGAGCAAGTAAACAGGAACAGAAAATTTTATACTATGACATCAATATTACAAAAATGAGCAATTTTGAACTTTTATAATATCAACACTACAAAAATGAACCATTTTGAAGTCTTTTATAAACTGATGAAAAAATGAAATAAGTAGAATTATAGAACAATTATACAATGACAACAACATTGTAAAGAAAGAAAACTTTGAAAGCTTTAAGATTTATGATAAATGCAATGCCCATCCATGATTGCAGAAGACCATACTGAAAACATACAATCCATCTCCTGATAGAAGTGATTTATTAAGTATACAATGAAACATTTATATTTTTATATAGAGTTAGTGAAAGCATTTGTTTTGCTTGACTAAGCATATTTGCTACCAGAAATTTGTTCTTCCCTCTCTCATCAATGAGGTGGAAGTTGAGGGAAAGAAAAAAGATTTCTTTTGCTTTAAAAAAAATGTAAAAATAGAGAGTTTGGGGAGATTCTACAGATATGTAATGTTGCATGTACTTTCAGATAAGGTCTCTATATAACTAGATTACTTTATTGTTTTACAAGAGACCTCTCAGAGCAGTGGTAATCTGTAATATAAAAATAAAACAATAAAATGAAAAAAAGAAAAAAAAAGAAAGTATTAGAGAGAAGGAAAAAACAGGAATGTTCTATCACTAAAATCAAGAGATGAACAAGTATCCTGCAAAGTTAATAAGGGATTCCATTCAAGACTCAGAAGTGTCAGCTCTGGCAAGAAGACTACAGAATGTGAAGATGCATTGAAATTTAGCAAATAAGTCTTTGATTACTTTTAAAGGAGGAGATAAAGTAGAATGATCCCATCCTTTTAAAATGTCATTCACTACACCATAGGGATTATTGTAACTGAATGTGGGGGTTGTGAAAATATGACTTATCAGTAAATGCTTGATTTGTATACCTATCTTATATACCTATATACCTGGGGAAATGTAAATTTTTCTTGGACAAAAAGGAGTCACAAGTTTAAAAGTTTAAGAAGCACTGAACAAAGTATTGAAGAGACAGTATGTGGTGAGGAAGGGGAAATTTCCAAATAAAGTTTCTTTTATCTATAGACTCTATGAGGACAAGAGCAAGACATTGAGAACATATAAAACTTTCCCCAGAATTGGGCAGTGAAGAGGAGTATAGAAATGGTATAGAAGCTTATTGGATAAGAAAGGTCAAAAAAGGTTTTTGTGTCCATAGGCAGGTAGGAAGAAGTCAATCGCAAGAGATGCTAAAGATACATGAAATAGGTTGTTTATTGAAGCAAATGTTAGAGGGGAAGCTTTAGCATTTGAGAAGAGAGGGGAAACTTTGGAAGGCTTGTTCTGTGAAATGAAATAAGTCAGCAAGAATAAAAAGGATTATATGTGCAAAAATGTTTGTGGCAGCCCTTTTTGTAGTGGCTAGAAACTGGAAACTGAATGGATGCCCATCAATTGGAGAATGGCTCAATAAATTATGGTATAAGAATGTTATGGAATGGTATTGTTTTATAAGAAATGACCAGCAGGTTGATTTCAGAAAAGTCTAGAAGGACTTACATGAAATGATGCTAAGTGAAGTGAGTAGAACCAGGAGATCACTGTACGCAGCAACAAGACTATACGATAATCAATTCTGAAAGACATGGTTTTCTTCAACAATGGGCTTTTTCAAACCAGCTCCAATTGTTCAGTGAAGAAGAAAGCCATATACACTCAGAGAGAGGGATCTGAATGTGGACCATAACATAACATTTTCATGCTTTCTGTTGATGTTTGCTTGCATTATGTTTCCCTTCTCAGATTTTTCTTTTTTTCTTGTAGATCTGATTTTTCTTGTGCAACAATGTAATTGTATAAATATGTATACACATTTGATTTGTCAAATATTTTGACATGGTTAACATATATTGGACTTCCTGAGGGGTAGGGGGAAAAATTTTGTAACAGAAAGCTTTGCAAGGGTCAGTGTTGAAAAATTACCTATGCATATGTTTTGCAAATAAAAAACTTAAAAAGAAAAAAGAATAAAAGGATTGCTGAGCAAGACTAGCTGAAGTTATATACCATAAATTCATAGTGGGAGAAAATACTTTGCTTTTGTGACTGATCTCTTCAACACTCAAAAACTCATCAATAAGAGTAAAGAGATCAGACTATGGTGGTTACCCAGCATAAGAATTAGCAGATGGGGATGGCAGAATATCTTGGGATCACAGGATGGTGATATAAGGCTCAGAAACTTCAATTCAGTCAATCTATCAAATGCATTTGATAAGTTTTAAACAAACCTACAAACAAAATGGCTTGCACCCAATGATCCCTTTACAAAATGTAAATTTCTTTGATTGGGTCAAAAAGAGGAAGAAAGGGTGATTGGTTGAAAGGATCAATTAAATCTTTTGGGCCTAAATAGTCCAAGGCACTCAGGAGACAAACCAGTCTAATGGGGGAAGTGCTTCAGTTCAAACGATTTCAGTTGGAAGAAGTTGAGGTTTGAGGGGTAGGTAAGAGAAGAGTTTCTTTCTTCCTTCCATCCTCACCCCTCCAACTATTGGCATGGGGGAAATAAGAGACAATATAAGCAGTCAAGAGCAAAGAGAGACCTAACATGGACAAAAACGCATGCAAAAAGTTTGCCACTTGAGGGAGGGAGTAGTTTTAAGGAGCATCATCCCTTGATTCAGAGAAGTAGCAGCTGTAGACTGGTATTTACAGCAAGGCCATAACCCTCAGAGTTGAGCAGAAAGCTATACCTAAGGGAAACCTGAAGAGAATTCTATGAATAAAAAATTAAGAAACCTACCTCTGAGGGAGACCCCTAAAATCTAAGAGAGTAGATAACAGTAGCTCTCTGGGTACACAGCCTAGCAATGAGTGTAAGAGTTGGGAAAATAGCCCCGAGGGTGTGATCCTACAATAGGATCACAGATTTAGAATGGAGCAGGACCCTCTTAGTTACTTCTTCCCTCCACCCCCATTTTGGTGGCCAAAAATGGTGAATGACTTGCCCAAGTTTGTACTAGTACTAAGTAATGGGCAGAATTTGAACCTAGAGTTGTGATTAATACTGTTATTATTGGCTTTTTTATTGATCAGTCTCATAGGATGCTGTGACTCCACCTCATGATTCAAGGTGTAGTGGATGTGGGAACTTTTGCCTGGAGAAGTATGATTTTGTAATGGACCAGATCCCTGCATGAGATTGCAACCATTTATTGTTTATTCCATGCTAAAACTATGTCAAATCCTATTTGGGTAGATTTTCTCCTATTACATTAAGTGTAAAATATTATAACCCTTTTTACTTACACATTAAGAAGTAATGGGATTTTTTTTTTGGGGGGGACATATAGTGACTTCTAACTTAATAGTTTAATAGTGTTTTCCTTTGGAAACTTTTGTAACAAATCCTACTACACTTTTCTTCCTTTCTTCCTTCCTGAACCCCTTCCTGCCATACATACACACACACACACACACACACACACACACACACACACACACACACA
>JAJPUD010003341.1:167449-181428 GCA_023553655.1 Myrmecobius fasciatus | reverse complement strand
ACACACACACACACACACACACACACACACACACACACACACACACACACACACTTTAATGATAGCTTCTTCCAAGGTCATCTTCAAGATAATTAACAATATATCCAGGACATTCACTATGAGATAACAGGGTTACTAAATATGATCATTCTTAAACTGATTATGAGAAAATGATCAGTATAGACATCCCATCCAGAAAACAGCCACTTATGTCTAGCAATCTTGAGAGTGTTGGATGTATCTAAGTAGCCCAAGAGACTAAAATATAAGTTAATAAAAAAAACTATCCATAAATTCAGCCTTGTTGTACTCTGGCCAATCAATGCTTCCAAAACCTTCAAGGCTAAACTGGAGGAAAAACTTTTGATGATAAATTATTTTAGAAGTAAAGCTTTTAAGCTAGAGTAACCTGTTTTGTACCAGAGATAATGCTGTTGGGAATCTATTGAAGTATTTAGAGAGCATTTACTCCTAAATATTAGGGCATGAGTAAGAGAATATATTATGTTTCCAGTCTCCCAAATTATGCCCCTAATCCAGGACATAAGACTTGAAGGCAGGTAATTGTGGGCAAAATAAACAAGGGAGAATAGCAATAACTTAAGGAAATGGAGATCATGATAAAAATGAAGAGTAGTTTTAGTGCAAGTGAGAGAGTGGAAGACATGGAGAGATGAAAAGCCTTTGGTGAGAAACTAGAATTTCAAAATTCAGCATCTTGGGAGTGTTAAAGTTCTATAACTAAAGTAGAATTGATAAGGAGATTATTGTACAGGTGAGTTTAAGAAATTGGATGGCCTGGATGTTGAATGAGTCATCAATTTGAACATTAAAATTTGAAGGATAAGGACAGGAAAGATTGTAAACAAGTTCTAAAGTTATTGAGAAATCTGGGAGAGGGACCTGGAGACCATTAAGTGACAATCAGCCTGAGGGGGAAAAAATGGCATAAAGTCAGTTTGGTTTGGTTTCAGGCCAACCCTATCAAGCTAAAATAGAGGGGGGAAAAAACAGTTGTATTGGTTATTATATTATTGGTTATTATAGTGAGAGTCCAAACTTCCTGCTATAGAGGCAGGTTATTGGGACTGGGTTTGAGTGAGAACAGCAGTGGTGTAGAAATTATTCTATCCATAGTAGGAACTCTAGCCATGGAACAGCTTAGGTTCCTGCAAAAACAGGGGTAGATTTCTTATGATGGCAGCTGTCTACATGTATAGGGCATTCAGAAGTCAGGTATTCCTATTTCAAGGTTGCCTGTTCTTCCTTTATGTGTTTTCTACCTCTAGCCACAGAGGTTCTCTTACTAAGCAACTCCATATTCTCCTACTCTATCCATTTATAGGTGTCCTCCTATGTCAAGAAATAAGAGATAATGCTTTGGGAACACTATAGTTCTTGAATGAGAAATATCCCCAAAGGGAGACACATCCATATTGACACTCTAAAACCATTGCAGGCAGGCAGAAATTAGGTGAGTGGGTTGCCCTGAGCTGTGCTCAGAGGCAACCCATTGCCAGAGAAGAGCAAGGAGATTTTCTAGCCTCTGTGTACAAAGTGGCCATTTCCCCATATCCCTACCCCCAGTGATTGTTTTCAGTGTCTCTGATTTGTTTCCATGGCAGACTGCCTTCGACAGAGTGACTTTTCTGTGGAATTCTTGTGGTTAACTGCCTTCATCCTTTTTGCTCTCCTTCTGTCTCCTTCACCCCCCCCCCCCAATTATTTAAGTATGTGATCTTATGTGCCTGGCCCAGAGCCTTGAGAAGATTGTGTTCTCTTTGTGCCCCTCCACCCCTCCACAGTGGGATTTCACCTTGAAGCCCTCATTGACAAGCCTAAGCACATTGGTAGGATGAATTAGCTTAGGCGAAAAATCTGTGACAAATTTTGGGGGAGAAAGCAGCAAGAACTTGGCTTTGGCTATTGCAGGAGAATTAAAAAGTTGTAAGCAGTCTCATGGATGGGAATAACTACAGACATCCAGAAGCAATCACAGCTGATTTGGGGGTGCCTGTTGGGCTCCATGCAGTATTTCCCCACTAGGAACGATTAAATCTGCTACTTTCCTAATGAGAATTTCCCAGGGAACAGGCTTGTAGGTACCATAATGACCAGCAGTGTAAAGGTGAATCAAAGTGAGTGGTGGATGGGGAGGGATATATCTTTCAGGTCTTGAATTTCTGCAACTAATCATGTTTAGCTTATTCAGCTTTCCGTATCTTAATTATTAAGTTATATTTGATTACA
Organism: Myrmecobius fasciatus; assembly: GCA_023553655.1. Taxonomy (NCBI): domain Eukaryota; kingdom Metazoa; phylum Chordata; class Mammalia; order Dasyuromorphia; family Myrmecobiidae; genus Myrmecobius; species Myrmecobius fasciatus. Next base: position 179,178 of record JAJPUD010003341.1, on the reverse strand, counting down.
TCTTTGTAGACATTACTAAGTTTTGTGTTCCCTGGACCAAGTTTTCTTTTAAAAATAGTTTTATTTCTCTACTATACTTCCCGAGGGCAGGAGTTTTATTTATTCTTGCATTTCCCTCTGAGCCCGGTACCCTGTCTTGTACACGTATAGCCTCAATCAATATTATCAGTCAGCAGGCCTACTCTGTGACAGACACTGAGGATACAAGAATGAGCTAAAACATTCCCTACCCTCCAGGAGCTTACAGTTTTAATGGAATGGGGACTCAATAGTGGCAGTTTAATAAATATTTATTGAACCAAATTGCACCGGGAATGGCTATTTCTCAATATCTACCTTCGCTACAAGTAAAATAAATCAAATTTATGAAACCGAAAAAAGTGAAGATCTCAACGAATAGTCTTCTTTAATCTTAAAGAATCTGGCAAAACAATGCCAGGAATGTCAAAGGTGGAAAAAAACAATTCCCCCCCCCTTTTTTTTATTGTCCTTATCCACCTTTGCCCATCTCTTTAAATCCCGCCACCCCGCCCTTTACTCCTCCCCTCCTCCTCCCCCTTCCCCCCCCCCCACTAAGGAGGTCTCGAGAAGTCAGCTAGTTAATTGCAAACTTTCCAGTAATGTTTTACTCGCATTACGGATTACTTTGGAAGAACAAATTTAAGTTTTCCCTCTTGAACAATGAATGGTTTATTTTAAACTGGGTGAAAGGTAACGGGGGGCGGGGATGGCGGGGGAGAGCCAAGAGTGTTTCAGAGATGTATATTTTAGAGTTTGCCAAGTGCTTAGTAAAGGGTTACGCCAACTTCAAATGGTTGGAAAATAGAATGTAATGTGAGAACACCGAGGTCCTGTTCCTCCTTTAAAGTTTTTCCTCTCGCTCAAGATGGAAGGAAGGGCCAGCAGCTTCAGAGAGAGCGCCACCTAGCGGCGGACACCGGGAAACGGAAAATAGGAGAGGGGGAAATAAATGCAGGGAAATGCGGGAGCTCTGCTAGTTATTTTTAACTGGATTAGGCTGTCCTTGGATAAGAAAGTTATTTCTCATTGTCTGGGAGCCCGTTTGCACCCTTTGCACAGGCAGAGCAATAACACAAAGACTAGGATGGGTAGTGTACAGAGCTTTAGTTCTCTGGGTTTTTGGGGGGAGTGAGGGAGCTATTTTATATATTTCTGTAACTCATATAAAATAAGGCAATATAAAGATTAATTGAAGTTTGTTTTTTTTTCCCCTCGCGGAATTTGCCAGTCAGTTGCCAGACATTTCTGGCTTTTCAGTTTATAGGTGATGGAACTGAAAAATTGAGTACAGAAAGTTTCTTGGGCTGGAAGCATTTCCCCTAAAAGTTATAAGAAAGCCCCCTATTTTCTCTAAAATAGAGACCAGCAAATTGGTGCTTTTTGTATTATGGTATATTACTGGTCTTGTTCTAGGGTTTCTACAGTTTACTCCTGGAACAAGACTGGCAAAAATTATGTCTGGTAGGTATCAAGTCAATAAGTATTTACCTCTTATATACCAGGTTTGGGAATTTTTTTAATTAAAAAAAAAAAGATAAAAATGAAACCAGTTACTGCCATCATCATCAAGGAGTTTACAATTTATTGTTTCAAAAACTTCTCCATCACAGACTGCTTAAGAATATTCTGACTGGTGTAAGGGATTGCCTCTATGATATGATTTCAATTCAGTTATTTTGCAAATAGGGAAATTGAGACCTAGAGAGGTTAAGTAAATGACTTTCTTCTAGTCACACACTAGCAAATGTCTAAAGAAGGCTTTAAACCCAGCTATTCCTATCAGCTCAACATTCTATCCATTTAAGTTCCCATTCTCCTCTTTCAAAAATATCTCTTCTATTTTAAAGTTGATGATTGAAATTAAACCTTTATTTTTTAGGCATGGATCTCTGTTAAAAACAGAAACACTTTTCAAAAAGTAAAACCAAATTGTTATCAGTATTTTAACCTTAATGTGAATGATAAGATCCTTTCCTGAATTCCCCTCCCCCAGACAATTGAGGTTAAGTGACTTGCCCAGGGTCACACAGGTAGGGAATGTTAAGTGTCTGAGACCACATTTGAACTCAGGTCCTCCTGACTTCAGGGCTGGTACTCTATCCACTTCGACACCTAGCTGCCCCCTGAAAATGTTTTGAAAAGGAAAGTAGAAAGGTGCAAGAAGATACAGGCATTATCTGAGGATAATGGGAAGAACAACTTTGACAAAGTTAAGGACTAGGTGTGTAGGGTACCACGGGATGGAACAGACTACCTGAACCCCACTGCCTTATTTTTTTTTTTCCACCAGCAAGGCCAAGTGGGAGTTCCCTAGTGTTCCTTTACATGTCCAAGGGACCTCATTATTAAAGATATCTTATATCCCTTGTATACAGCATCTTCCTGTGTTTACCTACAGCAGGTATTGTACTACCTTGTTGCAGTTGGTCATAACTCACAGAGTTACCTGTGTTGGAATGATTGGTCCCTATTGGATTATTCCCTGGTGCTGACTAATTAGTATCTTTGTGCTGATTCATCATGCTTATTTGTACAAAGATTTGTACCCACAATCATCCCAGGTCATCTTGATCAGAGTTGGATCCAAAGGCAATTTTGTATTTCCCTATTGGTAAATAATAGGTCAATGGCAGCTGGGTGGCTCAGTGGCTATAGTACTGAGTGTGGAATCAGGAAGACCCGAGTTCAAATGCAGATTTAGACACTTACTAACCAAGTGTCTTAAGTGACTAGCTAAGTCACTTAATCTCTGTTTGCCTTAATCCACAGGAGAAGGAAATAGCAAACTATTCCAGTATTTTTGCCAAGAAAACCCCATATGGGATCATGAAGAATTGGGTACAACTGAATGACTGAACAGTAACAAGAAGTCTGGTGACATTTGTATGGCTGCCTGTGCATACCCAAGTTCATCAGTGCTAGGACCTGGAGGAAACTGATAAAAACAGCTCCTTTTTCTGTATGTAGACTTTGCTCAGTAACCAGAATCTCAGTTCCATTTCTATAACTACGGAATTAACTGGCTCCCTCCCTCACTCTAGCATACAGGACACTATGCCCAAGGAGGATATTTCCCCAGGTTCTCCAACTGGTGCAACTTTGCCCTGATCCCACTTCCCAAGGTTTGGGAAAGCCTATCCTTTCCCCATCCTAAATCCAGTGAGAATGGATCATTTATCGAGCACATATTAAGAACCTACAGTGTGCGATGCACTGCAGATAGAAAGATGAAAATGAACAAGTTCCTGCCTTCACGGAAGTGGGATGAGGAAATAAATGTAGCCATGTAGGATACAAAGTAAATACAAGATAATTTGGAGGGAAGTGGCTAGTTCTGAGCAATTGTGGGGGGTTGGAGTTGCCAGTAAAGACTTCCTGTTGAAAGCAGCCACATGTTGGCTGCACTCTGAAGGATGCTGGGGGTCCTAGAGAAAGAGATGAGGAAAGAAGTGTGGCAGGAATATAGTCCAGGCACTCTTGGCTCAGCTTGTTCTGGTGTCAGACAAGATTGTCTGCTGGGCCCACAATGATGGGGAGGATGAAGAGGAGTAATGTATAATAAGCCTGGGAAAGCAGGGAAGTAACTTTTCTCCCTCTGGGTTCCAGAGGTACCTTTCCCTGGGTTCTAGCCACCATTCTCTTCCCTGCTGACCACATTTTGGCCCACTGGATGCTGTTCATCCTCTTGCTTGGCCTCTTGTTCTGACTGGTCCTCTGAAGCAGACTCTAATACAGAAATTTGGGCCAATTCAGTCTTTACCTGTATTTTGTAGATTGTAACCCAAGTGACCTAGGTTGTCCAGAGAATCTCACTCTCTCATTCTAAACTAATATCTTCAAGTGTGGGCTTGTCCTTAAGTGAGATCTCCTATTGCCTGAACTAAAGCTGACAGATGCTCTTGAAGAGGACCAGTAGAGACTAAACAAATTTTCCTCATCCTCAGAGATCTAATAACTTTCCCACATCAAGGTCATGAGTCACTGCCTGGCACCCACTTCCTCTCTGCTCTTCAACATCTTTCAAACTATATGTTGTTAATTTAATTATAAGTAACAATCCACAGGCACATGAAGATATCAGCTTATTCTAGCCTCTCCTGCCCCAGTAATTAAATGGAACGATTTTATAATAGAATACTAAAAGCTCTTAGCAATTTTATCCTAGGTTATTTCTGATTAGTTTAGCCATAAAGAAAGAGAATAATATTAAGGAATTCTGTCCTACAATAAGGGCAGCAAGATGGTTCAGTAGATAGAGTACTTTCCAGGACTGAAGTCAGGAAGACTCATCTTCCTAAATTCAAATCCGACTCACAAGTTGTGTGACCCTGGATGAATCCCCTAACTCAGTTTGCTTCAGTTTCCTCATCTGTAAGATGAGTTGGAGAAGGAAGTGACAAATCACTCTAGTATCTTTGCCAGGAAAACCCCAAATGGGATCAAAAAGAGTCAGACAACTCAAAAATGACAGAACAACGACATCTTGTAATAAGTGTATATCTGTCTGCCTAGTTCAGTCAATAGGAAATTGAATTTAAGGACAAACCCACATTCGAGACACTTAGTTTAGAATAAGAGTGAGATTCTCTGGACAATCTAGACCACTTGGGTTGCAACTTGTAAAATACAGGTGAAGACTGAATTGGCTAAAATAAGTAGAATACTTGCAAATATAGAGGATAAGAGTTATGATGGAACAGGAAAGCATTCAAGTGTTCCCTATGTGACAAAAATTTCACAAAGAACTGAGGATCTGGGGCAACTAGATGGTGCAGTGGATAGAGCACCAGCCCTGGAGACAGGAGAACCTGAGTTCCAAAATTCAGCCTCTCACACTTAATACTTACTATCAGCAAGCCACATAACCCCAACTGTCTAAATAAACAAATAACCCCACCAAAAAACAAACAAGCAAACAAACAAACAAAAATAACTGAGGATCCAGGTAGAAAACTGAGGCAGTCTTTGTTCTTAAGAAACACAAATTCTAATTAAAGAAAAGGACAAATATAGAAGAATTTAATTTCAGATTGGGCAGAGAGCCATAGCTGTCCTTGGAATTTCTTGGCAGGATAAATATAAGGGCTAAGTTATCTTTCATCTTCCAGGAAGGAAGGTGACTTTCTGCTCAGCCAAAATGTTATATGTGCCCATGTCATTCTACATCTCAGTACCTGGAAGCACCCAGGGTCAAGATTCTTGGAAAGGAAAGCTACTTACTGGTGAGATAAAAGCAGGAGATGGCTGAGGAAAAGCTCTAAGGTAGCTTGGTTGGCTCTGCCATCAAGTTCTGGAGAGCTTGGATCTAGCCTGCAGGGAGAAGGTGAGGCCTTGGGAAATGGGGTCCCATATGATCTGGACATTTGATCAGCCAGTAGTAGGATGGGACGAGGGGGGCACATAGGCTGGAATGCTGGATGAAGGGTTTGGAACCCTTGTGCTCTCAGTGGGGTGAGATAATCAAGTAGCTAGCTATATAAATGGAGAGGAGTACAATAAGACTTTGGGCAAGACATAAAGCTTTTTCATACCTTAGTTTTCTCATTTATAAAATGAAAGGACTGTTCTGCCTAAGTCTAAGATCCCTTCAGTCTCTAAATTGTATGCTCCTGTGATGATGTCACTCTTTGGTCTCTAAGAGGTAAACTTAACTACTTCCACTAATGAGATTAGCCACCTCATACATATATGCACCCTTCTTGTGCATATGACTATATTATCATATATATAAGATATGTAAGACATGTCATATATATAACTATGTAAGACAGATCATTGTATAGTGTTAAAACTATATACCACATAACAATCCCCATGACTTTGAAGAAGGAGGATCTGGGCTTCTTGGCTCCTGTTGTGAACATCCTCCTGGACCAAAAGTACTTTTGGCATCATAGAGTCAGAGGAGTCAGAATAATGGACTGTGGCCAATGGACTGTGGTCACATATGGTAGCCACATTTAACAAGTATGATGACAGATGGGGATGGGGCACATGCATAATTAACAATAAAGAATAAACTCCTTGAGGGAAGGCAGTATTTCCTTTTTGAATTTGTGTCCTATTAAAATGCCTTTTGCCCCGGCACTCCATACATGTACATTAAATTGAATTGAATTGGACTCCTTGTTTTCCCAGCACTGGATGTGATGTATGAATAGAACACAGGCTGTCTCCAATGGTCTCTGCTTCCCATTTTGAGACTCTATCCTTTAAATGTGGCCTATTAAAGACTTGGACCTCATGTCTTATTGTCTTTACCCATTCAGAAAGTATTTATTAAGTGCCCACTGTGTGCTAGGCACTGAACTAGGTATGGGTTCCACACAAAGATGGAGTATCTTTTTCATGGAAGAGACAGGAGGCCAGTGTTTCTAGATTGAAGAGTACTTAGTGGGGAATAAAATATAAGACTGGAAAGGGAGAAGGGGACTAGCTTAGAAAGAGCTTTGGATGCCAAACAGAATTTTGTATTTGTTTCTGGAGGCAATGGGAAGCCACTGGAATTTATTGAGTGGGATGGGGATGTGACATAATTGGACTAGCATTTAAAATGCTGAAATCACTTTAATGGCTGAATGGAAGATGGATCAGAGTGGGAAGAGATTAGAAGCACACAGATCCAACAGCAGATTATTGCAGTAATCCATGTTGGAGATGATGAGGACTGCTTCAGAGTGGTGGTAATGTTACAGAATAAAAGGGGGTATATTCCAGAGATGTGGCAAAGGTGAAACTGATAGTTCTTGGCAATAGCTTGGATATAGCCGGTGAAATACAGTGAGGAACATGTGCAAAAAATGTTTGTGGCAGCCCTTTTTGTAGTGGCAAGGAAGTGGAAAGTGAGTGAATGCCCATCAGTTGGAGAATGGCTGAATAAATTATGGTATATGAATGTTATGGAATATTATTGTTCTATAAGAAATGACCAGCAGGATGATTTCAGAAAGGCCTGGAGAGATTTACATGAACTGATGCTAAGTGAAATGAGCAGAATCAGGAGAACATTTTACATAATAACAAGATGATGTGATGATCAACTGTGATGGACTTGGCTCTTTTCTTTTATTTATTTATTTGTTTGTTTGTTTGTTTATTTATTTATTTATTTATTTTATTTGCATAACATATGTGTGGGTAATTCTTCAACAATAACCCTTACATAGCTTTCCGTTACAAATTCCCCCCCCCAACTCCCCACCCCTCCCCTAGATGGCAGGATATCCACTACTTGTTAATTATGTTAAAATATTGGCAAATCAAATATATGTATACATATTTCCAAACTTATCATTGTTGTGCAAGAAAAATCTTATCTACACAAACGATATATCAGATAAAGGAAACACAATGCAAGCAAACATCAATCAAGGAGTATGAGAATTGTTGTGGTCCACATTTCACATCCCTTTCTCTGGGTGTATATGGCTTTCTTCAGTGAACAATTGGAGGTGGTTTGAAACATTTCATTGTTGAAGAGTGCCATGTCCATCAGAATTGATCATCATATAGTACTGTTGTTGCCGTGTATAATGATCTACTGGTTCTGCTCATTTCACTCAGCATCAGTTCATGTAAGTCTCTCCAAGCCTCTCTGAAATCATCTTGCTGGTCATTTCTTACAGAACAATAATATTCCATAATATTCATATACCATAATTTATTCAGCCATTCTCCAATTGGAGGGCATCTATTCAATTTCCAGTTTCTAGCCACTACAAAAAGGGCTGCCACAAACATTCTTGCACATGTGGGGCCTTTTCCTTCCTTTATGATTTCTTTGGGATATAAGCCCAATAAAAATGCTGCTGGGTCAAAGGGTATGCACAGTTTGATAACTTTTTGAGCATAGCTCCAAATTGTTCTCCAGAATGGCTGCATCTGTTCACAGCTCCACCAACAATGCATCAGTGTCCCAGCCCTCCCACATCCCCTCCAACTTTCATCATTAACTTTTCCTGTCATTTTAGCTAATCTGACAGGTGTGAAGTGGTATCTCAGGGTTGTCTTGATTTGCATTTCTCTGATCAATAGTGATTTGGAGCACCTTTTCATATGACTATAAATAGTTTTAATTTCATCCTCTGAAAATTGTCTGTTCATGACCATTTATTGATTGGAGAATGGCTTGAATTTTTATAGATATGAGACAATTCTCTATATATTTTAGAGATGAGACCTTTATCAGAATCCTTAAATGTAAAGATGATTTCCCAATTTATTGCTTCCCTCCTAATCTTGTCTGCATTGATTTTGTTTGTACAAAAAATTTTTAACTTAATATAGTCAAAGTTATCTATCTGGTTTTCAATTAAGAGTTCCAGTTCTTCTTTGGACATAAATTTATTCCATCTCCATAGGTCTGAGAGGTAAACTATATTACATTCCTCTAATTTACTTAGTATCACTCTTTATATCCAGATCATGAACCCATTTAGATCTTATCTTGGTATGTGGTGTTAGATGTGGGTCAAGCCCTAATTTCTTCCACACTAGTTTCCAGTTTTCCCAGCAGTTTTTGTCAAATAGTGAATACTTATCCCAAAAGCTGGGGTCTTTGGGTTTATCAAAAATCAAATTGCTATAGTTATTGCCTAGTTTGTCTTGTGATTCTATCCTATTCCACTGATCGACTACTCTATTTCTTAGCCAGTACCAAATGGTTTTGATGACCGCTGCTTTATAATATAGTTTTAGATCTGGTACAGCAAGTCCATCGTCAGCCTTTTTTTTCATTAATCCCCTTGAAATTCTTGACCTTTTGTTTTTCCAAATGAACTTTGCTACTATTTTTTCTAGATCTGTAAGATAATTTCTTGGGAGTTTGATTGGTATGGCACTAAATAAGTAAATTAGTTTGGGTAGTATTGTCATTTTTATTATATTCACTCAGCCTGCCCATGAACATTTTAAGTTTTTCCAATTGACTAGGTCTGATTTGATTTGTGTGGAAAGTGTTTTGTAGTTTAGTTCATATAGTTCCTGACTATCCCTTGGCAGATAAATTCCCAAATATTTTATATTATCAACAGTTATTTTGAATGGAATTTCTTTTTGTATCTCTTGCTGCTGAACTTTATTGGTAATATATAAAAATGCTGATGATTTATGTGGATTTATTTTGTATCCTGCAACTTTGCTAAAGTTGTGAATTGTTTCTAGTAGTTTTTTAGTTGAGTCTTGAGGGTTCTCTACGTATATCATCATGTCATCTGCAAAGAGTGATAATTTGGTTTCCTCATTACCTACTCTAATTCCTTTAATCTCTTTTTCTTCTCTTACTGCCAAAGCTAACATTTCTAAGACAATATTAAATAATAATGGTGACAGTGGGCAGCCTTGTTTCACTCCTGATATTATTGGGAATGGTTCTAGTTTGACTCCATTACATATGATGCTTGCTGAAGGTTTTAAGTAGATACTACTAATCATTTTAAGGAAAAGCCCATTTATTTCTATACTCTCCAGTGTTTTTAATAGGAATGGGTGTTGGATTTTATCAAAGGCTTTTTCTGCATCTATGGAGATAATCATATGGTTTTTGTTAGTTTGGTTATTAATATAATTGATTGTGCTGATAGTTTTCCTGATATTGAACCAGCCCTGCATTCCTGGTATAAATCCTACTTGGTCATGATGTATTATCCTGGGGATGACTTTCTGTAATCTTGTTGCTAAAATCTTATTTAAAATTTTTGCATCTACATGAACTGATGCTGAGTGAAATGAGCAGAACCAGGAGATCATTATACACGGCAACAACAGTACTATATGACGATCAATTCTGATGGACATGGCTCTCTTCAACAATGAAATGTTTCAAACCACCTCCAATTGTTCACTGAAGAAAGCCATATACACCCAGAGAGAGGGATGCGAAATGTGGACCACAACATAACATTCTCATACTCCTTGATTGATGTTTGCTTACATTGTGTTTCCTTTATCTGATATATCGTTTGTGTAGATAAGATTTTTCTTGCACACCAATGATAAGTTTGGAAATATGTATACATATATTCGATTTGCCAAAATTTTAACATAATTAACATGTAGTGGATATCCTGCCATCTAGGGGAGGGGTGGGGAGTTGGGGGGAAAAATTTGTAACGGAAAGCTATGTAAGGGTTATTGTTGAAGAATTACCCACACATATGTTATGCAAATAAAATAAAAATTTAAAAAAAAATTTTTTGCATCAATATTCATTAGGGAAATGGGTCTATAGTTTTCTTTCTCAGTTTTCTCCCTACCTGGTTTTGCTATCAGCACCATATCTGTGTCATAGAAGGAATTTGGTAGTACAACTTCTTTCCCTATTTTTTCAAATAGTTTATATAGTATTGGGATTAATTGTTCTTTGAATGTTTGGTAAAATTCACATGTAAATCCATCTGGCCCTGGAGATTTTTTCTTAGGGAGTGGATTAATAGCTTTTTCTATTTCTTTTTCCGAAATAGGGCTATTTAAATAATTTATTTCCTCTTCTGTTAATCTGGGCAATCTATATTTTTGTAGATATTCCTCCATTTCATTTACATTATCAAATTTATTGGCATAAAGTTGGGCAAAGAAATTCCTAATTATTACTCTAATTTCCTCTTCACTGGAGGAAAGTTCTCCCTTATCATTTTTGAGACTAATAATTTGATTTTCCTCTTTCCTTTTTCTAATCAAATTAACTAAAGGCTTATCTATTTTGTTGGTTTTTTCATAAAACCAATTCTTACTTTTATTTATTAATTCAATAGTTTTCTTATTTTCAATTTTATTGATCTCCCCTTTAATTTTCAGAATTTCCAATTTGATATTTAATTGAGGGTTTTTAATTTGGTCTTTTTCTAGCTTTTTTAATTGTAAGTCTAGTTCATTAATCTTCTCTTTCTCTGTTATATGCAAGTAAGCATCTAGAGATATAAAATTACCCCTTATAACCGCTTTAGCCGTGTCCTACAAATTTTGGTATGTTGTCTCATTGTTGTCATTCTCCTGGATGAAATTTTCGATTGTGTCTATAATTTGCTCTTTCACCCATTCGTTCTTCAGGATCAGATTATTTAATTTCCAAATAACTTGTTGTCTATTTTCTCCTGGCCTTATATTACATGTGAGTTTTATTGCATCATGATCTGAGAAGGATGCATTTACTATTTCTGCTTTTCTGCATTTGATTTTGAGGTTTTTATGCCCTAACACATGGTCAATTTTTGTATAAGTTCCATGAACCCCTGAGAAAAAAGTATACTCCCTTTTATCGCCATTCAATTTCCTCCAGAGATCTATCATACCTAACTTTTCTAGCCTTTTGTTAACCTCCCTAACTTCTTTCTTATTTGTTTTGGAATTTGATTTATCTAATTCTGAGAGAGCAAGGTTGAGATCTCCCACTAGTATAGTATTACTGTCTATTTCTCCTTGCATCTCTCTTAACTTCTCCTCTAGGAATTTGGATGCTATACCACTTGGTGCATATATGTTAAGTATTGATACTGCTTCATTGTCTATGGAACCCTTTAGTAAAATGTAGTTTCCTTCCTTATCTCTTTTAATTAGATCTATTTTTGTTTTTACTTGATCCGAGATAAGGATTGCTACCCCTGCCTTTCTTTGTTCACCTGAAGCATAGAAGATTCTGCTCCAGCCCTTTACCTTCACTCTGTATGTATCTCTATGTTTTAGATGTGTTTCTTGTAAACAACATATTGTAG
>JAJPUD010003341.1:146008-162449 GCA_023553655.1 Myrmecobius fasciatus | reverse complement strand
TGCCTTCTGATTCTAAAACATCAGGGCAATTCTCTTTCATGATTTCCTGGAAGATAGCATCCAGGTTCTTTTTTTCATCGTGGCTTTCAGGGAGTCTGATAATCCTTAAATTGTCTCTCCTGGATCTGTTTTCCAAGTCAGTTGTTTTTCCTAGGAGATATTTCATATTTTCTTCTATTTTTTCATTTTTTTGTTTTTGTTTAACTGATTCTTGAAGTCTTATTGAGTCATTTACTTCTATTTGTTCAATTTTAATTTTTAAAGTATTATTTCCTTCAGTTATCTTTTTTAGCTCCTTTTGTAGCTGGCCAATTGAATTTCTTGATTCAATGCATTCTTTTTCCATTTTGCCAGTTTTATTTTTCAGTGAATTGTTGTCTTTTTCCAATTCACCAATTTTGTTTTTCAGTGAATTGTTGTCTTTTTCCAATTCACCAATTTTGTTTTTCAGTTCACTATTTTTATTTTCCAGTGAATTGGTGATTTTTTCTAATTCACCAATTTTGTTTTTCAGTGAACTGTTTTCTTTTTCCAATTCACCAGTCCTATTTTCCAGTTTTTGATATTTCTGTTGCCCTGATCTCAATTTATTTCCCCATTCTTCTTCTAGCTCTCTTTTGAGATTCTTAATGCAATCATCCAGGTAAGCCTTCTGAAAGGGAGACCAACTTAAGTCTGCCTTTGTGGCTTCATCTGGGATTGTTTTCATAATGTCAGGATCTGGGGACTGTTCTATTTTTTCTCTGTAAAAGCTTTCTATGGTGAGAGCTCTCTTCTGCTTCTTGCTCATGATTTAAAGTTGGGATATTGGTCAAAAGCAGAGAAAACTGCAACAATTTGTATTTGCCCTGGGGCAGTTTGCCGAGTTGACTTCCAGTCTGAGGCTGGTCGGGCTAGATTCGCACTAGGACCACGTTTTCAGCTGCTCTCGATCCACCCTTTACCAAAGGCAGATCTGCCAAAGCACCTGCCCGCAAGCAGAGCAAAGTGGCCCAGGTGTCTCCCAGGGGCTTCCTGGGTGCCTAAAATCCGCCCCTCTATCGCAGCCCTGACTTCCACCCCGGCTGGAGTCTGATTTCGACCAGTGGCCGATTTCCCCTGAGGCTAACCTTCTCCGGAGTTCTTTCAAGGTAGATTTTTGAAAGAAGTGAGTTGTAGTCCAAATGTTTGGCGGAGCCCTCACTCAAAAACCAGTTCGAAGGCTCACTTTGTCTGGGTCTGAGGGAAAGTCCCAGGAGTTCACAGAGAAAGCTGTCTGCTGTTCGCCATCTTGGCTCCACCCCCCCCCCCCACTTGGCTCTTTTCAACAATAAAGTGACTCAAGGAAATTCCAATAGACTTTTTTTTTTTGCGTTTTTGCTGAGGCAATTGGGGTTAAGTGACTTGCCCAAGGTCACATAGCTAGGTCACGTTAAGTATCTGAGGCCAGATTTGAACTCAGGTCTTCCTGACTTCAGGGCTGGTGCTCTATCCACTGCGCCACCAGCTGCCCCTCCAATAGACTTTTGATGAAAAGAGCCATCAGTATCCAGAAAAAGGATTATGGAGATTGAATGTGGATCACAATATAGTATTTTCAGCTTTGTTGTTACTGTTGTTTGTTGGCTTGTTTTTGTATTTTGAAAAATAAAAAGTTATTATTCTTTAAAAAAAAACATAGTGAAAAATCCAGGATGACTCCCCAGTTATGAGCCTGAAGGACTAGGAGGATTTTGCTACCATTACTGTTACCTAGTAATAGGAAGGTGGAGGGGTGGTGAAGATTTAGATGGAAAGATAATTTTGTTTTGGACATGTTGAATTTAAGATGTCTACTAGACATCTGGTTTGAAATTCTGAAAGGCAATTGGAGATGTGAAATTAGAGATCAGCATAGATTGAGGCAGATAGATCAGATTTGTGAATCATCAGTATAGAGATGATGGTAATGAAATATATGGGAACTGATGAGATCAACAAGTAAAATAGTATAGAGGAAGAAGAGAAGAGTACTCAGAATAGAATCCCAGTAGATACCTGTGGTTAAAAGAGCAATATGGAGAAGGATTAAGCAAAAGAAATAGAAAAGGAGCAGTCAGATAGGTAGGAGGAGAGCCAAGAGAAAATGGTGTTCTGAAAACCTAAAGAGAATTATTGGACAGGAGATAGTGATCATCAGTGACAAAGGCTGCAGAGAGGTCAAAGAGGATTGAGAAAAGGCCATGGGAGTGAGGATTCTGGAAAGATGGCAAAGTAAGTCAGGAAAATTCAGGCTGTTTAGATTTCTTCCACAAACAAAACAAATTTGAGCCTCAGGGTAAACACATTCTGGCAAAACACAAAAAAGACTACGGGCAGAACAGGAGTCTCCCTAGGACAACCAGGGAAGATGTGAATGAAGACCTCAGGACTCAGCTTAACCAGTGTGAAGTGCAAAGTGCTAGACCTTGGGTCTAGCCCCACAGATACCAAGTGAGGAGGAACCCTGGGGCTAGCTGAGTTGGCTGGAGCCTCAACCAGAACACACTTTCACCTCCAGAACCGGGTGGGGAATTGGTGATCTAAGTCCAGAAAGGCTGATTAAGAACATCAATCCTTGGGTGAGAAGGAGCCAACACACAAGTGAGTGCAGAGGCAGTGGAGCAGGGATGCTGCAGGAGGGAGGGGTTCTTGGTTTGGGGCTCCAGGCCAGAGAGGAGAGCTGAAGGGAAGTTAAAGGCACCATCTCCCTGCCCTCTTTCTCCCCTTCCCCTGTCGTTTATTTGTTTATTTATTTTTAAATTAACAGGCAAAGAAGAAAGAATCCAATCATAGAAACTTACTATGGGAAAAGGGAAGACTAGAGTTCATCTTTAGAAGAGGACTCTGAAGTTAAAAAAGCTTCTTCTATCCCAAAGAGTAATGTTAAATGGCTCCTTTCCCAGAAAGAATTTATAGAAAAATTCAAAATAGATTTTAAAAATCAAGTGAAAGAGATTGAAGGGGGGAAAAAGAAAGGGAAAAAAAACTATTCAAGAAAAACCAGAAAATTATATTTTAAAAAAAGTCAACTAGAAAAGGAGATAGAGTTTTCCTAGGAGATATTTCATATTTCCTTCTAATTTTTCATTTTTTTTTGTTTTTGTTTGACTGATTCTTGAAGTCTTATTGACTTCATTTGCATTTGTTCAATTCTTATTTTTAAAGTGTTGTTTTCTTCAGTTACCTTTTTAAGCTCCTTTTGTAACTGGCCAATTTGTTCATTGCACTCTTTTTCCACTTTACTAATTTTATTTTTCAATAAATTGGTGTCTTTATCATATCTCTTTTGGAGGGCTTCTTGCACTGACTTCAGTTTATTTTCCCATTTATCCTCCAGCTCTCTTTTGAGATTCTGTATGCAATCTTCCAGAAAGGCCTTTTTGAAAAGGGGACCAGTGATGGTCCTTAATAACATCCTCTGAAGTTTTGTCTAAAGGAACCTCAGAATCTGGGGTCAGCCCTTCTCTGTCTCAATAAAAGCTGTCTATGGTGAGAGCTCTCTTTTGCTTCTTCATTTTTTTTTTAGACAGTGTGTATATCTCTTTAAGGTTTGGAAAAATGGGGGCTAAAGCTCTTTGCCCTGGGGCAATTTGGTGAATTAACTTAAGGTGCTGGGCCGGTGGGGGCTAGGACTAAGTCCGAATTACTCCTTAAACAAGGCAAGTCTGCCAGAACACCTGCCCCCGATCAGGGCAGAGTGTCCCGAGTGCCTCAGATAAACTCCAGGTGTTTGGAATTTGGAGTTTCTGCCAAGATGAGCTAAGTCCCACCCTCACTTCCAGCCTACACCCGAGTCCTCTGTTTATCCCTCTGTCCGAGTTTAACAAACCTGATATGAAGTTCTTCAGAAAGCAGTGTCCAAATATTTCTGGATTCGTTGATTTGAAGATCAGTTCAGAGGCTTATGTTATTGTTGGTTTGAGAGAAGATCGGAGGAGGATGCAGAGAGTCACGTTTTTCACTCCGCCATTTTGGCTCCGCCCACAGCCCCCCATACATTTGTTTTGCAAATAAAAAGCTTTAATAAAATGAAAAATAAAATAAAATGTACTTTAAACATTTATAGACATTTTATTAAAATTAACAAGTATAACCAAAAGCAAATCATCAAATAAATACACAAAATAAAGAGTAAAATCTTACACAAACCCTTAACATTTAAAGAGTTCTCAAATGAATTGCAGAGTTGAATATGATTTCATTCTAAAAAAGCAAAACTGTCTAAAAAAAGGTAAAAAATAGTTATATTATATAAATAGGTACTGAGAAAGAATAGACACAGAAGCATTAGAGGCAAAGTTCTTAGGTAAGAAAGTGTGGGAGGGGGAGCCACAAGAGATTTGAGGAGGAATGAATAGATTTGCAGGAGCCATTGAAAGGGAAATAATTGATAAACGAGTTATAGTAGGATTGCCCAGCAATAGAGAGAGCCCAGATGAAGTGGTAGACTCCATGAACAGATTGAAGATGTTTAGTCTGCCTCCTAACAGCCTTTCCTCAGGAGACATGTTCTGCTCAGCAGGAAATGGAAAGCTCTGGAGGCAGGCAATGAGATGGCTGTATAAGTGACTTCTATACCTGTTTCTCAGAGCTGAATAAAAAAGGGAAAGCAGGGTAAGTCCTTCCTTTTCACAACTTCTCCTCTGGGAGAAAGAGACTAGCCAAAACAAAAAGGGGAAATATACATATAAGATGAACAGTCATTCCCCAATGGATAAATTATCAAAGGATATGAACAAGCAGTTCTCCAAAAAAGTGCAAAGCAATCATAACCACATGAGAGAATGTTCCAAATCATTAATATTATGAGAAGTGCAAATCATTTCATCTCACATCCTGAAAATTAGCAAAAATGGCCAAAAATACAACAATAGTCAATGTTGTGGAAGAATCTCTGTGAACTGCAAATTGAATTGGTTTTAAAATGTAATGATGGAGCAGTGGGTAGAGCATTGGGCCTGGAGTCAGAAGAACCAGAGTTCAAATTTGACCTCAGACACTTAACATTTACTGGTTGTGCGACCCTGGCCAAGTCACTTAATCCTGATTGCCTCTCAAAAACAAAATAAAAGTAAAATGTTATATTATCTGTTTTATAGTATTTTATTTATTTTGTTAAATATTTACCAGTTATATTTTAATCTGTTTTTTGTACATTTGGGAGGGTTATAGGCCACATGCTGTGCAAGTATAGATTTGAGAGAGGGAATACTTGGAGGAAGAGAGAATCACTTACAAATCTATTGCAGCTATCTATGGGAGATGTGATGAGAGCCTAGAGTAGGCTGGTGTGTGTGTGTGTGTGTGTGTGTGTGTGTGTGTGTATTTGTGTGTATAAAAAGGCTAAAGAAGTCAATTAAATTCCCTTCTATATCATTCCATCGTGCAAGTAGTTTATTGAGTGCCTGCCTACTTTGCACAAATAATTGTTTGTGAACAGTAAGATTACAATATACTAGCAATCTAGATCTTGCCTTTAAGATAGGAGGGTTCAGATTTGCTATTTATTTAAAAGTAGAAGCCACTTATACTAAAAACGCCTAAGAATTAGAATCAGGAAAATCATGGCGTAACATCAAAACTTGTAGAGTAAGCATATTCTTAAGGTCCTTGGGCTTCCTGAGAGGTCATTTTAAGCTTTTTAAAAATAAAGTAAATATATCTCAATTCAGTGTGATAAGAGCCTAATAGGTATTTAATGTCCTTTAACAAAAGGCCAGGGTGAACTGTCAGTCCTGTTTAGATACACAGCTGCCTTGAAAAGAATAGACAAGATGCTTCAAAAGTAGGTTCCTTCTAGACTCATTATCTTACAGTAATCAGAAATAATCTGTACTCATGCTATTCCCTCTTACTTTTAAATTACTTTTCTCTGAATTCAAGGTGGGTCATGATTCAGTAAGAAAAAAAATGATACATTTGTCCATACTGCCTTGCTGGGGGGTGGGCTCCCAGAAGAGGTAGGAAATCATTTAACAGGATTGGGTTGGGAGAAAGTATTGTGCAGTGTGTGAGAAAGATGTGTAGATACAAGGCTGGCGTCTTCTTCTTCCTTTTTCTTTGCCAGAAAAGGGCAATCAGGTTCATCCAGCATCTCTTATCAGATTAGGACTGCTGGGCTTCCAGGCGGCTGAATGGCTGATATTACAGCAATATCAATGGCCTTCCTGGCCATCAGATTTGGATCCTGGGACAAAGGCAGGGCCTGAATCAAGAGACTTCCAACTGGTAGCTCATGAGGATCCCATAGTGAGGCAAGCAGGAAAGCTGGTTTTTTTCCCTCCCTGCTTGTCACTTGCTTCCCCGGGGCATCATCCCTGATCTGGAGCTAGACTCTGGGGGGCACAGTTACAAGCTCCCCATACCCCAACCCATCCCCCAATTCTCTTTCCACAAGCAGGGAACCATGGTCAGAGAATCCCCTAACTAACACAAAAGGAACCCGGGCCCCCAGGACATAGCAAGAGATGATGGGAGATGGCCAGAGGCTTATTATAGGAGACTTTTACCTTTTTTCTCCCATTTTTTGCTATGTTTAATAAACTCTTTTTGAAAGGAAGGATTTTTAATGCTGTGACTATGGAGGGTAGATATTAGAATTAGGTATAGGATCTATAGCTGTAGATTTCTTTCTTGTTTTGGAGCAAGACACCTGCTTAAGACTGCTGACTTTAAACTCTGCACCTTGGTGATGGAGAAAACAATTTAGACATTTTCATATTGATTGCCCTCTGGTGGCATTGTGGATACTGCAGCCAGAAGGAAATTTACATTAGATTATTGACTGGAAAGCCAAATAGTGAAATTGACATTTAAATATTTTGGCCACATTAAAAAAAAAAAAAAAAAGATAGATAGGGCTCATTGGGAAAAAAAAATAAACCCAAACAAATAAAACCCTGTTGTTGGGAAAGATTAAAGGCAAGAGGAAAAGAGGATGCGATGGATAAATAATGTCATGGAAACAATGAGCATGAACTTGGATGGACTTCAAGCGACTGGAGGATGATGGTCCCGGGATGGCGAGGTCCAGGGAGGCACAAACATCTGGACACTGAACAACAAACTGCTTCAGAGAGGAGGTGAAGTGACGCTGGGCTGGCGTTTCACGGAGAGAAAGCCCTGCATGGTGGGAGTTCCTTCATGGTATTGTTCATAGGATGACATGCAGGGGTCGGTGAGATTAAGGAAGACGGCCCACAAACTGGTTTTGACTGTGCTGGAGTTCCCCAAATGTCTCGTGTGGGGCACATAGGAGTCATAGTGAGAAAAATCGTGCTAGATGAGATGTTGTGAATAATGAAATTCGTTCTCATTGGTGAGAAAATGTATGTCTAGAGAAGTTAAATGACTCCTACCCTAATTAGTAAGAAAAGTTGGACTCATATTCTTGAATTTAGTAACTTCTACATTGCCCTTTGCTGTTGTCTTCATGTCTGAACAATTCCATACATGTTTTTACTAGAAAGTGAGTACATGTGGCTTTTATGCTCATTACAGAATGACAGACAGTATTTTTTCCCTCTGACAGCTGCAAAAAGAAATGGAGAGAACAGCTTCATGGTTGGTATTCCATGTTCATGGATTTCATAAAGGGATTTGACTCTGTTCACTTAATTGCCTATGTGGAAAATTCTGTGAAATATTATCTTTTCAGAGACATTTTGAAACATAGGGTTGTAGATTTAGAATTAGAAGGGACCATAAAGGTCATGGAGGCCAACCTGTTAATTTTACAGATGAAGAAACTCTGGCCCAGTGATAATATCTAGTAGGAGTCATGAAAATCCCTAAAATTCTACAAATCCCTAAAACACCTAGATTTCAGATAATCTGCAGAACACTGGTGGATATAAACAGGCTGCAGCATCTTACCAAGAACGACTTGGTTGTGAGAACTGACAAAAAAGGACATTCATTTTGCTGAAGATACTTCACACTGGTAGAATTTTATGTGGTGGTGATTGTAGTGGTAAGTGATTTTTGGGAAGTGAATGTAGTGTAAAAAAGGAAATGTCAATAAAATGTATTTTAATAAACAAAATTTTGTGGTCTGGACAAGAAGAAATACAGCAGTAATTTTCCATAATCGTCATATGTTAAAATTCTTGGCAAATGGAACCAAGACAGTAACTTACAAGTTGTTGAAGGAATTGTAGCAAGTACCCATCTTTGTAAATGGACTGGTCCTATCATTTCTAATTTAGGTTGAACATCTGGAGCTTGGAGACTATAGAACACAAAATCAAAAGATTGATTAAAGAATGTTTATCTTAGAATGTAAACCAAACTGATTAAGATCTCACTCTAAAGAGCAACAATAAATACTTGTATTCATTTATATATTTTTCCTTATTTTCCAGCAGTTTTCAAATTTAATTTTTTCATTACCAAAATATTTTTTCCTTTTGCATACTTCTCCCTATCCAACTGAAAAAGGAAGAAAAATGAAATCCTTGTAACAGCAATGAATAGTTAAGAAAAACAATTTATTACTGGCTATGTCCAAATATATATATATATATATATTCTAATCTGCACTCTGAATCCTTAGTTCTATATCAGGAAAGGATAGCATGTTTCATTACAAGGCCTCTGGAATTGAATGTGGTTGGTTATTGTATTGATCAGTATTCTTAAGTCTTTCAAAGTTGTCTGTCTTTAGAATGTTATTGTATTAATTGTTCTGCTTTTGCTCATTTTACTATGTATTTACTATGTATTAAGTCATCCAAAGATTCTCTGAAACCATCCTTTTAATTATCTCTTAAATAGTATTAAATAGTATATAAATAATTAAATATTAATATACCATATTTTTTTCATCTACTCCCTAATTGACAGATATTCCTTAATTTCTGCTATTTTTTTTGCCCATACAAAAAGAGATATTATAAATGTTTGTGTATATATGGATCTTTTTTCTTCTTTGATTCCTTTGTCATACCTAGTAGTGGATAAAGGCTATACATAAGTTAGTGACTTTTAAAATTTTATGTATTTTTATCTTTTTTTTTTTTTGCTGAGGCAATTGGGGTTAAGTGACTTGCCCAGGGTCATACAGCCAGGAAGTGTTAAGTATCTGAGACCAGATTTGAACTCAGGTCCTCCTGACTTCAGGGCTGGTGCTCTCTCCACTGTACCCGTAACTGCCCCAAATTTTATATATTTTTTTTCTTTCTCTAATTGCACTTTTTTTTTTTTTGAGAGGCAATTGGGGTTAAGTGACTTGGCCAAGGTCACACAACTAAGAAGTATTAAGTATCTGAGACTGGATTTGAATGAAGGTCTTCCTGACTCCCAGGGCAAATACTCTATCCACTGTGCCACCTAGCAACCCCACATAATATCAATTTAAAAAATTTATTAAATAATTTTTTGAGCTCCAAATTCTCTCTCTTTCTCCTACCTCCCACCTCCCTTGAGGAAGCATGCAATTTTTTATAGATTATATATGACAGATTAGTAACTTTTAAAACAAGTTCCAAGTTGCTTTTCAAAATGATTGGACCTTTTTCTTCCACAGACCCTCCAGCATTTGTCATTTTCCTTTTTTTAACTTGCCAATATGATGTGTGAAGAAGAATTCAGTTACTTTAATTTGCATTTGTCTAGTTATTGAGTTGGACCATTTTTATATGGCTATTAATAGATTTCTAGAAATCTACAAGATTTTTTCCTCTGATGACTGTTCACATGGCCTTATTCTTATAACTTTGACTTGAAATACAGGAAAAAAAATTGCTGTGAAATTTTCCCAGTTACTTGCTATTCACCTAATTTTAGCTTCATTAGTTTTGTTTGTATAAAAACTTTTTAACTTTATGTAATTATAATTGTTCATTTTATCTCCCTGAATTTTTCTATCATTTGTTTTCTCATGAATTTTTTCCTCTGTACATAGATCTGACAGTATTTTCTTCCTTCCTTTTCTAATTTGTTTATAATGTCATCCTTTATGTTTGTCATGTACCGATTTGGAGTTTATTTCATTATGCTATATGAGATGGTGGCCTGTATGTGGTTTCTGCTGGACTGCTTTCTAGTTTTCCCTGAAATTTTCTTTAAATGGTGAGTTTTTAATCCCAATAAATGAGATCTTTGAACATAAAACTATGTTCATTTGCTTCAGTATATTGTGTACTATAATATAGCTATTCATGGCTTTGTTTCCCAACCAGTACTAAAGAATTTTGATGATTATCATTTTGTAGTATAGTTGATTTTTGGTACTTTAAAGTCCCTTTTCTTTCACTTAAAAAAATTATTTCTTTTGAATTTCTTGACTTTTTATTCTTCCTGATGAATTCTGTTATTTTTTTTTTCTTGTTCTATGAAATAATCCTCTGGTAACTTGATTGGTACAACATAAAATAAAAAAAAAATTAAGGTAGTGTTGTTATTTTTATCATATTGTTTCAACTGACACTAAGTAATGATTATTTCTCCAGCTATTTTTAATTTGTGTAAAGAGTGTTTTATAGGTATATATATATATATGTACATATATATATATATATATATATCTTCATAGAGTTCACATTTGTGTTTTGGCAAGTAGAATCTAAAGTATTTTATAAATTCTGTAGTTACAAATGAGATTTTTTAAAAAAAGATTTAGATTTTAGTCTTTTTTTCTGGCTCTACTTCTGTGTTTTGACTTGCTGAGATCATTTGGACTTGTCATACGGATATTAGATAAAAATAGAAAAGTTTAGCAAGAAATCTGTTTGTACTTATGGGGGGGGAAGATCCATAGAAATGCCAACTTGAGGAAAGAGGATAATGTATATGTTTCTTTACCTGGGATAACTTTGAGAATGCATCTGCTAGATAAATCAGTTTTTGAGGCTATTGGAATTAGTTATGGTAGTCAAGCATTCATAAGATGTGTATATAAGATGTTAAGCTAACAGTGGAATCTAAAGTGCACTTTAGATATTAAAGATAATGGAAATTACCTTCTATCCTATTGGTAAGCTCCTCCTTCTATCACTTAAAACTCAATTTCTTGTGCACCTCTAATATGTATACATGCATATATAATATTCTAGTACCTATTTCAGTGGTAAGGAGCAAGAAAAACTTGATTTTTTATGTTTATTTGGGTAAATAATATGATATGTACTTTTCTTGTAGATTTTTTCTCATTGAATTGAATAATGCAAATAAATGTGTGTGTGCATATGCACATACTATTTCTTTCTATCAATCTATTTATCTATCTGGAAGATAAATGGTATGCCAGGCCTGGACTCAGGAAACCCCGAGTTCAAATGTTGCTTCAGATATTTACTAGCTGTATGACCCTGGGTACTGGTCACTGCACCCGTTTGCCTCAGTTTCCTCATCTGTAAAATGAGATGGAGAAGGAAATGGCCAACCACTGCAGTATATTTGCCAAGAAAACTGTAAATGAGGTCACAAAGAGTCAGATGTGACTGAAATGACTGAATAACAATCATACACACATAAATATGTATACCTGTGTGTACGTATATGCTTGATGCATATACTTGCTTACAGTTCTAGCAAAGTCAAGGATGGAGGAAAAAGCACATACCCGAGACTAGTCCTGATTGTGAACATGAGAGCAGGCTCAGTTCAAGCAGGACGGCTACATGTTCATCCCTGTGGCTATACTGGTAAATTATGCATTCATCCTTTCTAAAGAATGGCAATGTATTAACTTTATTTTTAGCCGAGGACATTTAAATGACTTTGTGTGATTTAATTGCTTAAAACACACTCTGAGAAGCTCAAGTATTTAACACTTTGGGTCTTTGGACAGTAACTGGAGTTGTCTATATAGCTGAAATCTGCCCAAGTTGTTTCATTCTGTTAGTCCGTAGAATAATAAAAGAAAAGATCTTTGAAACCATCTTTGGACAGTAACTGGAGTTATCCATATAGCTGAAATCTGCCCAAGTTGTTTCACTCTGTTAGTCTGTAGAATAATAAAAGAAAAGATCTTTGAAACCATCTAGTGCAGCCTCCTCATTTATTAGATAAGAAACCTGAGGTCCACTGGGTTGTAACTTCTCCAGAATCATAGAGTTTGGAGTTCAGGTTCAATGGTGACTGAGGTACAACTGTTAATTGAGAATTACAAAATAAACAGTTCTCAGAAAGATATGCCTCCTAAAAGAATAAATGTAAATGAACTATTCCTTACTCATATGTAAAATCCAAGAGAAGATGGTATTTGAAGCAAGATATTATATATATATGCCCATCTATCTGTATAGATGGGTAGATATATTATAATCTACTTATCTATTGTCCTGATCCCTTGTGATATCATGAAGGTAGCCCTGGATTCTTTAAAGCTATGCCAGACTCAAGCTTTGATGTAGCAAACTAAGTTGAAAGGGTTTTGAATATAGCCTATTCATAGCCTGGCTTTTACTGTCAGAATTTCTGTGATACTGTCATATCAAATAATAGTGATAATAGAAGGCAGCTTTGCTTTGTCTTGATCTGAAAAAGCTTCAAATTTTTACAGTATAGATACTAGCTTTAAAAATGTTTGTAATTGTATCATATAAAAGACAGTTTCATTTTAAAATCAATTGTAGCATAAATGAGCACAGTAGTTTAAAGGCTTTTTCTGCATTTGTTGATTCAATTTGTTGCTTTGTGTGTGTACATATGTATACAAATATTCATGTGTGATTGATTGAATATATGTACATGTGTGTTACTTGATTAGTAAATAGTAATTATAATTGTTCTCCAAATATGAACCATTCTCATTGGCCTGATATAAATGTAAGTTGGTCATAGTGAATACTTTTTTAGATATTGTGGTACAATGCTTGCCTGTTTTTTACTTATTTCATGAATATTCATTAAATGTTGGTCTAGAGTAGAGCCCCCAAATTAAAAGTAGTACTTTAATTTCCAAAGGTATCCTTTTGATAACTTTTTTGAACAAATAGTGTTATTTTTATTATTTTGTGTAGTTATTTCTTTGTGACCCCATTTGGGTTTTCTTGGCCAAGATATTGGAGTGATTGGCCATTTCCTTTTCCAGATAATTTTACAGATGAGGATCTGGGATAAATAGAGTTAAATGACTTTCCCAGGATCTAATAGTGTCTGAGGTTACAGTTCTGGCCAGGTCTAGTATTTGACCTAGCTGCCCCCTACTTTATCCTACAAAATATTTTTATTTTTATAAATAAAATTAACTTAATTTAGATCACAATTTCTTCTGATTGATAAATGACTAACATTATTCACTTCCATAATAGTCAAAAGTTATAATTTTATTATCATCTACTCTTTTGTAGCTTTGAGATATTCTGATCATTGGTTAATTTTGAATTTACTTTTATACATGCTGTAAAATGTGAGCCTGTTACCATTTTTTCATCCAATTCTTTCACATTTTTCTCAAAAGTTTTTATTAAATAATGGATTTCTTTCCCATTGCATTGTGATTTTGGACTTACTAGTCTAAATAGTAGATATTTGGTTCTAGATCATGTTTACTTCATCTATTTCACTCATCGATTTTCCTATTTTTTTCTAGCACAAAATAATTTTCTTATTTTGTAGTATAATTCAGTATCAGACAAGGCAAGTTTGTCTTTCTCGTTTTCTCTCTTCATAATTTATAAATATTCTTGATATTTTGTTTTTCTGTATGAATTTTATTTTATTATTTTGTCTAATTCTGTTATGCATATATTAGTATTTTAATTAATGGGACATTAAATCTATAGGTTAATTTTGATGATTTTGCTCACATTAACAGATATATTTTCTCAATTATTAAATGTCTTACTTCTATAAAATTAGTTTATAATATTCTTTAAGTAGGTTCTATGTGGCTTTGCTTAATGGATTAATGATCAAATATACTTGATAATCTTGTAACCATTTTATTTTATTTATTTCTTCAGACTGGAACCCTAAGTTACCCTGGCTGGAAATGCAGTGGCCATTTACTGGCCAATGCTACTAATGATTGGAGCAGACTTTGACTGGGGCCATTTACAACCTGAATCAGTTCTACACTCCTTCAGCAGCCTGAAGGTTCCTTGCTCTCACTAC
Source organism: Myrmecobius fasciatus (assembly GCA_023553655.1). Classification (NCBI taxonomy): domain Eukaryota; kingdom Metazoa; phylum Chordata; class Mammalia; order Dasyuromorphia; family Myrmecobiidae; genus Myrmecobius; species Myrmecobius fasciatus. The sequence goes on along the minus strand of JAJPUD010003341.1, from coordinate 148,388 downwards.
ATTGGTGCCAAGACTTGTTCTGGACACCTTCTTGATTTGATCCCAGCTCAGAACTCCAGGCTCAAGTAATACACTAGCCTCAATGTTCCTAGAAACAGAGATTACAAATATGTATTATTAGGTCTGCTTTGTTATTTTAAATAGTTTTTCTGGATTTTGTTAATAGAAAAGGGGGTATTTGTGTGTGTATGCTTATTTCAGAGCCCACTATTTTGCTAAGGCTATTATCTCATTTTTAAAAAATTAAATCTCTTAGATTTTTAAATAAATTACTGTATCATCAGTAAGTTGAGAAAGCTTTAAGTTCTCTTTGCCAACATTTATTCCTTTAATTTCTTTTTCCTGACATTGCCATGGATAGAATTTCTAGAGCTATGCTTGATTATAATCAACAGGTATAGACGTGCTTTACCCCTGTTCTTTTTGGGAAAGCCTCTCTTTTTCCATTACATGTAATACTGGCTTCTTGGTTTCAAATGACTGGTTTTAATCATTGCAGGAAAAAATGCATGTATTCCTGTACTTTATGTTTTAAATGCAAATAGTGTTATTTTATTAAAGGCTATTTCAGCATCCATAGATATAATATGATTTCCACCATATAGTTCCAATTACTTTCCTAATATTAAACCATCATATCATATAAATCATTCGAGACTGTGAGTTCCGAGAGCAGAGACTTTTTGTCCTTTTTCTGTCCCTAGCAGTTAGCACAATGTCTGCCATGAAGTAAATCACTTAATAAAAGCTAGTTGTCTAACAGAAAAGGGCCCCATTTGGGGCTCAAGTTGACCAGCGCTCATCCAAAAGGCATCTTGACTCAGGAGAGGGAACCAGGTTTTTCTCAAACACAGTCCCATTACGCTCTCCTCCCAAGGTTCTGGGGGGAAATCTCAACAAATACGATTCATGTTTTAGGGCAGCTATATAATGCACCAAGCAGAGTGCGCTGCGATAGCGAGCTAATTATCTAGACATCAGTTATATCCTCCACCACAAAAGACGAGCTTAAAACTTTGGAACCCGGACAAGTGCGCATTGCCACAAAAACAGCTCATCACACCTATTATACTCTCCCCAAAGGTAAAAGCCCTTTATGGAACTGCAGAACATTTATTTGATTTCACCTTTAACCTACTTTGCCTACCCAATTTACAAGGGCACAGTTTAGATTTCCATCTTCTTTTCTTACAGCTTTTCTGGCTCTTTCTTCTGGAAGCGGCACCAGCTGTCTCCTGAGACCTGAAGCAGAAGAGGTCTGACCACGGAGGGGCCAGAGGAGCACGTGCGCTGTGCTTTGCCTGAGTCCGCAAAAGCAGAAAGGCGGAAGGGGAGACAGGGGAGAAGGGGTGGGGGAGAAGGGAGCAGCTTACTGGCGCACTCCTGGAGCATCAGCCCTGAAGTCAGCAGGACCCGAGTTCGAATCTAGTCTCAGACACTTAACACTCCCCTAGCTGCAAGTCACTTAACCCCAATTGCCTCAGCAAAAAAAAAAAAAAAAAAAAAAGCCAGAAAGGGGGACGCCGTGCTCCCCATCAGAACAGGTGCAGGTGTCCCTATTCCTTGTCAGCCTATTGTGAGACGATGGAAAACTTTCCAACTGGCTTCTAATCATATAGCAGTGTGCACAAAACGGCAATGAAGGGCACCATTAATTCCTTCTGGCTGGCCACAAGGTCTGTTATTTTCCCTCCCTGGGGTAATAAATGAACATAGGAATGGCCTCTTGAATCTGAGACGGGGCTTCCTTTAGAGTCTTCTTTCCTCCATTCAGAGCCTTCTTACATCTCAGGAGGTTCCAAGAAACTCAGAAGGCGGCAGCCAAGCCTGCTAAGGACCAGCCCTAAGGTGGGATCTGCTTGGTCCAGCCCACAGGATTAGGGTCCGCCGCACTCCGGCTGCTCCCCGATACCTTTCTCAGATTGCAAAACAGTGTCAAATGAATGAGATGGGAACTGGGCACCGACATCCTTAACAAGTACGAACAAGTATGTTACCGCTAGTTGAAATGACTTTTGATTAATTGGTGTTCAAACCTAGAGTTTGAGATATGCGGTATATGGTGATTTTTACTCCTGCACAGGAAATACTTCCCCCTGAGTTAAAGTCGAAAAACATCCATCTCTCGGAATGGTAGTCTTAGCATTCTGGGCTTTAGGATAGAAACATAGTACAGGCAATATAACCAGGCATTTGAAGTCCAGTCTTGCCTAAGCAGCCATGGGTTTTCCACTCTTGTGCTTGTAACGACTAAGAAGAGCTAGAGGAATCTCAGAAGTATTCAGGAGAGCGGGAGGAGAGGGGAGGGGTCAGGAGAGACAGAGAGACAGACAGGGGAGAAAGAGACAGATAAAGAGACAGACAGAGGAAGACAGAGAAA
>JAJPUD010003341.1:86146-145998 GCA_023553655.1 Myrmecobius fasciatus | reverse complement strand
CTGAGAGACAGACAGACAGAGAGACAGACGGGGGAGAAAGAGACAGAGTTAGAAACACACACAAAGGGAGACAAAAGAGAAAGATTGAGAGACAGAAAGATTCAGAGATAGAGAAACAGAAATTGAGAGAGACAGACAGACGGGGGAGAAAGAGAGATAAAGAGACAGAAAGCCAGAAATAGAGAGATAGGGAGACAGATTGAGAGAGACAGACAGACAGACAGACAGAAAGCCTTTTTCTTTTATAGCGTATATAGTGGATTGTTCTTGCTGGCTCAACTGCTAATCGTCTTTGACACACTCACCCATAGTGATAAGACAAATAGGGACAAATAAGAAATGCTCTTATGCTCAAATATACATTACACAGCACTGAGGCAGAAAACAGACAACTAGAGTACATGTTCCATGGTCCCCTGTTAAATGTTTTTAAGTTCTAACTAGAACAATTGTTTTATTTTTCTTTGAAATAACGCCCCCCCCAAAAAAAAGTGGAAAAATTAAAATAAAAAAAGGGCACTGGCTTTGAACTTTAATGTCGATGCTTAATAGCTGTGTTACTTTGGACCAATCGATTAACCTCTCTAGATTTCAGGCTCCCTGTTAGTAAAATGGGGGTGGGGGGTTGAGGAGGAGTTAAAGAGGAGAGTTGTAAAAAAAAAAACTATTATAAGTTTTTCCACTCTGTATGGATGTAGTCATATTTTGTTAATGCTTTATATTCTCACTGCCATAATAAATTGTTAATTTTAGTTATATTAACAGAAAAATACTGTCATAACATAATAAAACTATTATGTATATAATTGGTCATGGTATCATATTTAATGCTGCACAAAATTTAATGATTATGAACAAATGAAATCCCATCCCAATAAAGGTTCTAAAACCTGCTACAAAAAATAAACTAGCAAAATTCTATCAAATCTAATCATAGTGACCTATGAAAACAAAAAGTGGTGAAAAAACCCACAATACCAAATGTACTAATACTTCAGGTCTTTTAGAATTAAACTATACAGCATAGCATTATTTTTTATTGAGAATTAATTTACCTTATAATATTTGTTTTATTCTTTTGTTTAAATTTTCACTGCTTTTGTTCAGGTTAATAAACTATCAGGATATTACTATCTTCACTTAAATAAAACTGTATTACTTTTGCAGATGACTAAGATGAACTTAGTCATATAAATCATATCATTTTGATTTTTAATTCTAAAAAATGAAATTTTGATTCCTATTAGAAATCCATCACTACCCTCTACCACTAATTTTTGCTTTCTTACCACATGAGGGCGCCAACACAACACTATTGTTAGATTTGTTTTTCTATAAATTTTAAATTAAGACAAATCTGAAAAATATAGTCAAAAGACACTTGACTAAAGTAAATCTACATTTTCTTTTAGCGTATATATATACCTGTGATTACAACTTGCATTTTTAAAATGTTAGTTTCATTTATGAAAAGAAAAAAATTATAAATTGAAAAAAGTTTAAAGTGAAGTCTCATTAGATCATTTAGAAAAACAAAATAAATATTTGTATAATAGCAGTAACTATTTATTGTAGTTGAGGGAACTCCCCACAATTTCAAAAAGTTTTTAAAAACAGTCATGACTAGGGGAGATTTCCAATCTATAGGAATAGTAAACTATCCAGAAAACAACAGTAGGTCTTTTCCATGTACTTAAAAAAAAAAAAAAAAAAAAAAAAAGGTGATGATCATGAGGATACTAAAAGACCCTAAGGAAAACCACCATCCTTCCAGTTGATTCACAACTATACTACCATCCTTAACTCCTTACGCTTCTCTATTCCATCTATCAAAATCTCCAAGTCTCTTTGAATGGACCTCCATATTTCCTATATGTTCACAGAATACCCTAAATCAAGCCCTCACACATCTCTCTGGGACTATTACAATAGTCTTCTGATTGAGCTTCATGTCTCAAAGGTCTATCTTTTCCAATTCATACACTGAACAGTTTTGAAAATGATATTCCTAAAGCACAGTCTTAATCATATTATTCAACTGCTTAATAATACTCCACTCATTCCCATTATATTTAAGATCAATTATAAACTTACTTTGGCATTTAAGCCATCACATTCTGAATTCAAACTATTATCTCCAGCCTTCATGCAGAGAGTAAGGAAGAGCTGAGTTCATATCCTGCTTCTGGCACTTGTTTCAAGTTTTTTTTTTAAATAACTTTAACTTTCTCCAACTTTGTTTCCTCCTCTGTAAATGGGGAGGTAATAATAGTACCTACCTTATATGGTTGTAAGGATCCGATGAGATAATATAGGTAGAAGCACTCACTTCATAAACATTATAGAATTATGTTAATGTTAGCTATTTTATCATGATTGTTATTTTTCCCCTTCCCACTTTCCTGAATCCACCCAAACTGGCCTTCAGCTGTTCTTCCCATTCTATCTCCTCTCTTTGCCTAGATAACCTTCCCTTCCCCTTCCCCCCCATCCCATCCCCAGAATGTGCAGTTATCGTCGGCCCTTTGTATTTGAAGAGGACCAGTGACCTCATGAGGTGATGCATCATTTGTGTGTGAACTGGATTTAAGTGAAGCAGAGTTATTCAAAGTCATCAGCCTCATCCTTTCTTCCAGTGGGAAGACCCCAGTTAGGATGACTGGCACTGGCCTGGAATGCAGGGATGTGAGGGCTCCCTAAGCCCTTTTCAGGATTGCTTATCCACCTTTGGGATCATAAAGAGTTGGACAAAAAAAGTGTGACTGAAAAACGGTCACACTTACAATATGTAAAATTTGTGGTTGTAATTCTGTGAGAAATTAAATTAATTATATTTTAATGTGACAACTGTACAGTGTTAGTCAAATGATAACTTTTTTGGAAACAGCTTCCTAATGGGAGAGTGAATTCTTTCTCAAACTCAGAATTCAGAATTTCTTAAACTAAGAGGTGGTAGTTATGACATTAATGAAATGGGCTTCTACAACTTCTTGAACCACACTGAATGGTTTAGAACTTGGTACCAAGACTTAATTTTCTTTTGAAATGCAATTGAATTATTGTTCCCCTCTAGCCTTAAGATTTTTTAGTTTTTCTGTTTTTTTCTTTTATCTTCAACGTTCATGCTTAAAGAAAATCAGGTTTAATTTGCTAAGAATAAGGAAGTAGAGATATTTGCAGAAATTATGAAGGGGACTTCTGGACTTTTTGTTTTTGTCAGAATGTGTGATTTCTTTGATATTGGAAGCCCCTTGATGAAGAAATTCCCTTTACCAATGCAGATTGGCAACAGTCTGAGTAACCAGGGCATCAAAATGGTTAAATGATCACAAAGCCAGTCAGTATGTGTCAGAGGCAGCACTGGAGTCCAGTGTGCACAAATTCTTTTTTTTAATTATTTTAATTTTAATATTTTGAGTTAATTTTTGCTTATATGTGTAATTTTTAAAAACATTTCCTTGTGGATCATGTTGGGAGAGAAAAACCAGCACAACAGGGAAAAACCACAACAGAAAAAGAAAACAGAAGAAAAAGGGGAAAAAAAAACTGAACATAGCAGGAGTAGATTTATATTCAGTCTCCATAGATTTCTCTCTGGGTGCAGATAGTGTTTTCCATTCAAATTTTATTGGGATTGCCTTGAATCACTGAACCACTGAGAAGAACCAAGCTTTTCATAGTAGATCATCACACATTCTTGCTATTACTGTATATAATGTATTCCTGGTTCTGCTTGTTTTATTCAACATCAGTTCATGTAAATATTTCAGGCCTTTCTAAAATCAACTTATTTTTTTATACAGCAATAATTTTCCATTACTTCATATACCATAACTTATTCAGCCATTCCCTAATTGTTGGTCATCTACTCATTTTTCAATTCTTTACCACCACAAAAAAATCTACTACACACATTTTTATACATTTGGGTTCCTTTCCCTCCTTTATGATTTCTTTGGAGTACAGATCCAGCAGTGTGCCCAAATTCTGAGTCTAGTTCTCTCTCCACTGATAAGCTACACTGATTTCTGGGCATTTTCAAGAGCTTTGGAAACTGATGACACCAGTTCTTTATTATGCCCAATTTCACTTTAAAACCTAATTTTTCTTCCCCCTTCTACAGATTTATGATAGCACTTCCTAAAAACTATAACTGCCAAAAATGGAATGGGAGTAATAAGTTCTTGTCAACAGAGGTCTTAAAGCAGAAGTTGGAAAAACATTGTCAGGAACATTATAGTGGAGATTTATGATTAAGTGGGAGTAGAACCAACTGACTTCTAAGTTCTAAAGAGTTTGCATGAGACTCTCCTCATTGGTAAAGAGAATTTTTACTCAATAGTCAGTGCTTGAGTGAGAGGCAGAGTTGGAAGGAACTTGGGGGAGAAGAGTTCCTTCTGCTGACTTGTGGCTTTGAGAGATGACACATATATTTCCAGGATTTAGTCAGAAGGAGGGCCCTGGAGGGTGGGAAAGACTGGGAAGAATTTGATAGGTAGAAGAACTGGTCCCTTGACAAGTGCCTCATAGTTTCCTTCACTGGAGACTTCAGGATTCACTGGAGACTTCTTATTGGCTCCTATGAGTTTGAGGACTCCCTCTCTTTTCTCTCCCTTGGTTGAGTTGAGATATCTTACCCCTAATGAGAAAGTTTATTTACTTTCTGTATTGTCTGCTATCTTGTAATTTACATAATTACTCTTAGTTCTATATTATATCATCTTGAATAAATGTGATTCACTTCTTTTTCTTCTTTTTTTCCTGTTTTTTTTTTTCCTCTTGCGGTTTTCCCTTTTATTCTGATTTTTCTCTTCCAACACAATTTATAAATTTTTTTTAAAAAAATGAATGTATATGTATAACCAAAAAAGTTTTTTTTTAAATATGTAACTAGGGAAAATAAAAATAAAAAAAAAGAAAGAAAATGCTCAAGACTAAATCTAGAGGGAGAAATACAATAAAAAGTCACAGTGATTCATTTTAGGTCCTGGGCTGTGTACTAAGAGAAGCCAAGAAGGAGCAAGCAGCAACCGTGGGGCTCAGTGCCCAGGAGCGTCTCTGTGCCAGCCCCCAGCCCACTCTGCAACCCTTAGAAGAATCACCAGAGCAACAATTCCCGACCAAACGGGAGTTTTGTCATTCAACTCAAAGGAGCTGAATTCAAACCCAAACCATGACAGGAATTTGCAGAACTCAGAGCAGGAGGTGGGTGGGAAGGCGGTGATCTGACTTTGCCCTGAATCAGAACACTTGGGGAGCACTGAAAACTTCCTGTCTCTTTCTGGGATCTTGGAATAACCCCAAGTATGGGGCAGAAGAAGGAACAGTATAGTAACAGATCTTCTCTTTAGAAGTACACAGAGCTCTAACATAAAAGTCCAGAATCAGGGAGTAGGCTGGAAGAATGAGCAAACGAATAAAAGAACCCCACCATAGAAACATCTACAATCAGTCTCAAAAAGCTAGGTGATGAGTGGTGAGCCTGGAGACAAGAAGCTATGAGTTCAAATATGATTTCAGAAATGTACTAGCTGTATGACTTTGATGAAGTCAATCTCTATTTGCCTCTATTTTCCCAACTGTAAAATAGGGATAGTAACAGCATCTGCCTCACAACTATGTTGTGAGAATCAAATGAGATATAATTGTAGAGTGTTTAGCACAGTGCCTCCCACATGGTAAGAGCTATATAAATGCAAGCTACTATTGTTGTTAAATCCAGCTATAATCTTTTGAGGCCAGAAGAATTAGAAAAAAAAATTTAATAAATTAAATGAAAGCACTAGGAGAAAAAAAATGAGAGCTATGGGAAAAGAATAATTGGGAAGGGAATTAACAGCTTGACATAAAAGATACAAAACCTTTCCCAAGCAATAAACTCTTTGAAAATTAGAACAGATCAAATAGAAGTCAATGTCCCTAAGACAAAGTCAAAAGTCTGGAAAAAAATAGAAGAAAATGTAAAGTACCTTATAGCAAAAACAGTTGACTGGGAAATAGATTGAGGAGGAAGAGAGGTAATCTGGATGGAAATACCAGAACACTGTGACAAAACAAAAACAAAAACAAAAAACACCTAAGTATCATATTTCAAAAAAATCTTAGAAAAAAGTTGCCCAGATCCCTTAGAATCAGAGGGGAAAATAGAAAGAATGCATTAGTCACCTCCTGAAAAACACCATCAAATGAAAATTCTCAAGTACATCAAAGTCAAAATACAGCTTCCAGGAAAAAGAAAAAATACTGTAACTAGTCAGAAAGAAAAAATTCAGATCTTGAGGGGCCACAGTCAGGATCCCAGAGAGTTTTGAAACCATCAGTTTAAAGGAACAGAGAACTTGGAATACAATATTCCAGAAGGCAAAGGACAAAGGCTTATTGCCAAGAATAATTTAACCAACAAAACTGAAAATAATACTGAGTATGATATAAAAGGAAAAGTGGACTTATGCTGAAATAAAGTACTTGTACCCCCTCCCCCCCCCAAAAGGACAGATCCGCATTTCTGATGAAAGGACTGGTGAGTGATACATAGAAACTTTGAGCTTCAAACATATGAGTTATGAGAAACATAAAAAGGTAAACATATGAATAACTATAACAAAGAAATAAGGACAAACTGCTTTTGTTCAAATATGAGATGACATCATTAGGGGTCATAGAGGAATCTAATTAGATAAGGCCTGGGAGTGGTTCTATTATCTCTTGATGATCTGGAAAGAAGGGGGCACAGGAAAGGGGAAGAGGAAAGGAAGGGAAGGACTGTGGGAGGGGGGAAGGAAGAAGGGAAGGGAAAGGAAGTTTAAGGAAAATTATTTCACAGAATCAGGATGCCCAAGTAGACATCTATTCCAACAAGGAGAGGGCAGAGGACAATGCAGCTGACACTCGAATTTTACTCTCATCTGAACTGCTCAGAGGAGACGGTCAGGTACAGAAGTGTGTTTCACAGGAAAATCAATGCTTTCGGGCCTCCAAGGAGAGAATCGCTTTGCAAACGTTAAAGCACCAGAGGCCACTTGTGGCAGAGACAGAGAGCAGTGTTGGGCCTGGAGCCTGAAGATGTGGGTTCAGAACCTTCCGATGTCTGACCCCTGCTCTCTCTGTGACTTGGGTAAATTACCCAGCTGCTTCAGGCCCCGCTCCAGCACTTATCTGTGGACTCACAGAAGGGCTTCTGTCAATGGAAACAGTCCTCGAAGAGTTTTCTCTGCTGACAAAATCAAAGAGCCTTGGTGTAGACCTATATGTTCATGGCAACAATCATTCCTTTTTCTTCTCCTTTTGAGTTATCTCAAAATAAGTTATCTCCATTCTGGAGAGTAATTTGGAACTATGCTCAAAAAGTGATCAAACTGTGCATACCCTTTGACCCAGCAGTGTTTCTATTGGGCTTATATCCCAAAGAGATCTTACAGGAGGGAAAGGGCCCCACATGTGCAAGAATGTTTGTGGCAGCCCTTTTTGTAGTGGCTAGAAACTGGAAACTGAATGGATGGCCATTAATTGGAGAATGGCTGAATAAATTCTGGTATATGAATGTTACGGAATGGTATTGTTCTGTAAGAAACGACCAGCAGGACGATTTCAGAGAGGCCTGGAGAGACTTGCATGAACTGATGCTGAGTGAAATGAGCAGAACCAGGAGATCATTATACACAGCAACAACAGTATTACATGATGATCAATTCTGATGGACATGGCTCTCTGCAGCAATGAAATGTTTCAAACCAGTTCCAATTGTTCAGTGAAGAAAGCCATATACACCCTGAGAGAGGGATATGAAATGTGGACCACAACATAACATTTTCATGTTCTAGATTGGTTTGCTTGCATTGGGTTTCCTTTCTCGGATTTTTTTTTCTTGTAGATACGATTTTTCTTGCACAACAATGATAAGGGTGGAAATATGTATACATATATTCGACTTGTCAAGTATTTTAACATAATTAACATATAGTGGATTTCCTGCCATCTACGGGAGGGGTGGGGACTAGGGTGGAAAATTTGTAACAGAAAGCTTTGTAAGGGTCTATGCTGAAGAATTACCCATACATATGTTTTGCAAATAAAAAGCTTTAATAAAAGAAGAAGAAAGAACCTGTTTAAAGATACCCTAATCGAAATCTCACAAGTTGTTTAAAGATACCTGAGGCTGGAGGACAGACTGTGGAGGCTGAAAACCAGTTCCATTCTCACAATCACTCTATGCAAACAGGAGAGTCTGGGAATTGATCATGCTTGATGGGCCAGATGGCCTTCTTCCTGCCCCGGGGAAGTCTAAGTCCACATCACTGAAAGCTGAGTTCAAATCTTACTAGTGATTACCCTTGGGCAAGTCACTTAACCCTGTTTGCCTCAGTTTCCCCATCTGTAAAATGAGCTGGAGAAGGAAAATGTAAACTCCATTGTTTTTGCCAAGAAAATCTCAGATGGGGTCACAAAGAGCTGGATCTGACTGAAACAGTGGAACAACAAAGTTCTAAGCAAAACAAATTAAGAATGTAGGAAAATATTTTGAGTTTTTTTTTTTTTTTTGAGGGCAAAGAATGGGAATCTGAGGGGGTTCCCATGAATTGGAGAAAGGCTGAACAAGTTACTATATAAATGTGATAGCATATTGTATTCTAAGAAGTGTTGAAGGGGATAGTTTTTAAGGAAACGAGGCAGACTGATAAGAACTGATACAGTGAAGTGAAAAGAACCAGAAGAACATTTTGTACACTGATAACATAAAGACAAACAACTTTGAAAGCATTAGAACTCCAATCAGCATAACAACTCCAGAGGATTAATGATGAAACATGTTACCCCTCCACCTGATAGAGTGATTGAAGGACTCACAGTGCAGAATGAGATGTATATATTTTTTAAACATGGCTAATGTAGAAATTAGGTTTTTTTTAAACTATAAATGTTTGTAACAGATTTATTGTTTTTTCTTTCATTTTCAATGGAGGTAGGGGATAAAGAGCTAGGGATGGAGAGAAGGAAGATTTTTGCTAATTGAAATTATATATAAATTTTTAAAAAAAACTGTTACTAGTTTTAAATACCCACTCATTGTAATCTTCATGAAGTAAGCATGGCTATTTTGGTCTTTCCTCATAATAAGTAATGTTTCATATCTTTTAATCATGGTTTAGTTGGTCATTCTGATTTTGTTTTCAAGTTCTTACTTGAGTTAAAGGGTTGAATACAGTAGTCATAAGGGCAGGACCAGTGGTAAACAGTTGCTTTGTTCAGATATGTCAATAGTTCTGTTCATAAAACTTATGATGAGGCTTGTTATATTATACTGCTGGTTCATACTACATTTATACATCTGACTCACTTGTAATATATTAATTTCCTTAATTTTATTTTCTAGGCTTATGCAAAAACTAGGCCTGCTTTAAATCTTTCTTTGTTTTAACTCCTTTCTATTCACTTATACATGTTGAATGGAATTTTAATCCAATTCTCAAGTTTTGGTTATCCCATTCAATTAGGGATCAAGGGATTTAATGAGCATATATCTGTTTTATCTTCTTTTACAATTGAGACAGTCTCTAATATGGATTATTACACTATCACTACTACACTATTATTATCCTTATAATATATATTAAAATACTATGATTAATAGTTATGAAACAATTATTATTACACATTTATATAGTGCTTTATATAGCAAACAACTAGATGATACAGTGGAAATTCAGAATGCTGATTTTGAAGTCAGGAAAGCTTACCTTTCTGAGTTCAAAACTGGCCTCAGACACTCACTAGCTATGTGATCCTGGGCAAATCATTTAATCTTTTTTGCCTCGTTTCCTTATCTGTAAAATGAGCTGGAGAAAGAAATGGCATAACCCTCTAGTATCTCTGCCAAGAAAACCCCAAATGGGCTCAAGAAGAAAGTCAGGCTTGACTGAAAAAAAAGACAACAGCTTAACAAACATTCTAAAGATTTGCAATGTGCTATGCATATGTTATTAATTACTTTAAAAAAAAATTTTAAGTCTTTTTTTTTTTTTTTGGCTGAGGCAATTGGGGTTAAGTGACTTGCCTAGGGATACACAGCTAGGAAGTATTAAGTGTCTGAGGCCAAATTTGAACTCAGGTCCTCCTAACTTCAGGGCTGGTGCTCTATCCACTGCACCACCTAGCTGCACCTATTAATTATTTTAAAATAAATCAAATTCAGGCTTTTTCTGATTTTGATGTTATAGTATATTTTGTATGTTGTATATTATAGTATATTCTAGTCCACTTTCTATTTCCATTTCTTCTCCATCATTTTTTATGTCTGTGCCAAAAACAATGTTTATTCCTCATACTTTCTGCCCTGTATATCCAAGTTTATTCATCATATTATCTAAAAATTTCTTAGGTATTTTCTAGAATTTTAAAATTTTCTGACTAAGACAAAATATCAAAAGTCCAAAAGTCAGACCATATAATTCCCTCCCTAATCTTCTACAAATGGTTCCCTCCTTATGAGTTTTCTAAAGTCTCTAATAAGGTTTTATAAATTTGTTTTTTGACATATTATACATTTCTTGAAGAAACATACAATTAAATCCTCCTCAAAGTACAATATTTTCACAAGTGAAAGATTAAGGAATACAGCATGAAAAAGTGATTCAAGATTATAGTTATGTTGCCTTATACATTAGTTTAGGGATTAAGGACTGGATCTATAATGTCATTGATGTAGGAGCTATTAGATGAGGAAAATCCCTCCATTGATGTCAGTGAGCCAACTTCTCGGTAACTTCTGGTTTTAGATTACCACTTGAGACATTGAGAGTTTAAGTAGTAACATGCAGTCAGTATGTTTCAGAGGCAAGGTTTGAAGCTCATCTTCCTGTTTTGAAGCCAACTATTATATCATACATTATTAAATACACTTTAGTTTATCAATTGTTAAAAGAAAGGAAGTAGAAGTACTTTAATGTTATTTAGAATCAACATTGTCAAAAGAACAAGTTCTTTATATTTATTTTCATTCTAGATTTTAACATCAAAAAACCCCCCAATAAATCCAAAACATTTCAATATACATAGCAGAACACAAAAAGAAACTATGTGAAAAAACTCCATTTCATACTGTTTACTATTTTGAAAGTCTGTAATAAATTCTGTATAATATTTTCAAAACTGATTTGCTTTATCTATTCTTCCTTCTGAATTTTTTTCTGGTCTCTTTTGTTCATTTTTAAATGTTCCAATTGCTTTCTTTGAAGGGCATCATAATTACTAATCTTCCTCCCTCCCTCACCTATCTCAATTAAAATAAGAAACACAACCTTTGTAACAAATAAGCATAATGGAGAAATGATTATTAAAAACCAATGATTTACAGAGACCCAGAGTCCCCTATACCCCCTCATCTTTTTTTTTCTAAAGTCCTAATTTTAAAAGTTCAGTCCCTTGAAGGGCATTACTGATAATAAAATTAAAAATAAATAAAATAATAAAAATAAACTACCCCATCTAGGCGGGGTAGCTATTGTGTTCATACTTGGGCCAGTTTCAAATTCTTAAAATAGATTGCCCAAGGGCAAGGGGGAATGGAGGTGGTAGACTGGGATGGGGGGGAGGGAGAAGAGACAAAGGGGGGAGATAGGAGGGAATCTTAAAATTGATGACATAATCAAAATTCAGGTCTAGCCCCTAATTGTAATATTCATTTTCTCATTAATTGTAAACCATTCAGAGGTGATTGCCATGTTTTTGAACAACCCTCTTCCAAAAGTGCACTAGTCCACATGCCATAATTGTCTTTGGTCTAAGAGAGAGAAAGCAAACGATCATCTTTTTATTAAAATGCTGGCATTATTAATAAAATGATTAAAATATCCAGAAATTATGTCTCTTGAACCTTTTTAAATGCCACAGTTATGGTGATCATGAAAGTCACTTTTAAGAAATTTTTAGTCCTTAGATTTTGTTCTAATATTTCTTGCTATCTCATGAGCTGATTTCTTTTCTATTCTAGTTTTAAGAGTCTATTTCTTCAGTAAATTGTTGCCAGATTCTCTTGTAAGCTATTTATTTACTTTATAATTCTTTCCCTCAGAGCTTTTACTTAATTGTGTATACCTTATTTTAATTCTTCTAGACAATCATATAATTCTTAAAAAATCAATTCAACCAATAAATTCTTCAAGATCAAATTTAATTTTTTCTTATTGGTTCTCATTTTAAAATATCTTCTCCCTGTTTTTAATACTGTCAGCTACTCCCTCTTTCTTCAAATTCTATGATTGACTTTTTTTCCTTTTTTTCTTTTTTTTTTCTTTTTTGCTGAGACAATTGAGGTTAAGTGACTTGCCCAGGGTCACACAACTAGGGAATGTTAAGTGCCTAAGACCAGATTTGAATTCAGGTCCTCTTGACTTCAGGGCTGGTGCTCTATCCACTGGGCCACCTAGCTGCCCCACGATTGACTTTTTTTTAATGGTGTTTTTCTATAAGTTCTCTCACTTTCCCCACCTTTTTCTCTCCCTACTGCTCCTAAAACAGTACTCTAATCTCTTTTTTTTTTGTGAATTCTTCTATGCATAAAGAACTCACTATATAAAAATATAATTTTCAAATCTCCTTTTCTAACTCCAGACTTTCATTTGATGCATTATTTTCAAGTTGTTTAGAAGCCACTATTGAGAAAATTCTGCTGAGTTGTTGCTTTTACTCTGCTATAGTGGCTCCACTTGGCCTTTGACCTTTACTTTCAAATGCCACAAACCTTTGTCCTATTGTCTTGTCAAATTCCAACCCTGAATTATCCCAATCATTCTTCCTCTGCTCTTAAATATATTCTGCTAAAAATAGACTAAGAAAACCTTGCTCAGTGGATCTGTGACACATTTAAACTGGATGATCTCTGCTGGACCTTGGCTGTAGCCAGGAAGCCCTTCCTCTCCTTCCTCAATGATTCTCAATGACACTCATCTCAGCTGTTGCCCCAAACGGTCTCTCTTCAAATCTCCCACAATGCCCACCCCCTCAGCCCTCGCTTATAACTCACCCATTTGCCACAAACTTCCTTTTGCCGGCCACTTCATCTTACATCCACTTGACCTCATCCCCCACTACCTCCTCCTTTCTCGGTTCCCTTTTCAATGACAGCCTCTCTGTTGCATTGATGCTGTCCTCTATTTTCTTCTCTATAATATTGTCCCATTGTCATCCTCCTCATTGACCTCTGACCTCTTCCTATCTACTAATCCCTAGGGGCTGTCTATACCCATTCTCACCTCTCCCCATTCTTAAAAAGCGCTCACTAGATTTTGCCAGCGATAAACGCTTTAAGAATTCTCCTTCTCTCCTACCATCTCCGATAACTGTAGTCCTATAGCTGGCCTCCTTTAAAAAGGGATCAGTAGGAAGGCCTCCAAGTGTTCTCTCATCGTTTGCCTCTAAACCTTGTGGTTGGTTCCTGACCTCGACAGGCCCAAGAACCTGGGAATGGCAGGGCCTCTCATCTCATCTGGCACTATTTCTGTCCACCCTTCACCATCACTGGCAGCAGTAGAGCCCTAGCAGCCTTCCCAAACAAGCTCTCCAGCATTGTTGGAGCCCTGAGGCCTTTTGAAGAGGGGACCGAGAGCCTCATCTGCAGGCTCAGGCAAACCCCATGCCTTTCCTGCCCTGTCTCTTCAGATCCTGACTGAAGAGGGGCCAGCACCCAGAACTGAGAGCCCTGGGAAGAGCAGGTGCCCAAAGGCTCAGGATGGCCTTGGGAAGCAATCCCCTATGGAGATGCAGCCAGGCAAGGGCTGCTGGGGGTCCCAATCACAGCCAAAGGAGACTCAGGAAAGAAAGCTCTTGCCACCTATGTTCTTGGCCTTGCCAACTGGTTTAACACTGGAAACTTAGATTTAATCAGTGGAAATGACATTAAAGAAGCATTACCACTTATTTTGCGGCTGTACATCATTGGACCTTTCCATCCCATTTGTAGGTGAGAACTTCCAAATGTATTGTCTCCCATGAGAATGTGAACTCTGAGATCAGATCTATATATAATATATCCTCAATGCATAGCACTGTGCTGTGTACATTGTAATCACTTAATAGACCATTATTCATTTAATACTCAATTTAAATGACACTTTCCAGAGCTACTGATTGCCAAATCTAATGCCTTCCTCTCAATTCTCATCTTTCTTGACCTCTCTGCAACATTTAATACAATAGCATAATTGCCATGCCTTAATGGCTTTCTTCCAGCCTGCTTCCTTCCTGACTTTGGATTTGATATTCGGGCTGCTCCATTTCTAGAAAGAAGACCTGGTCTGAGTTTGATGTTTTCTTGGGGTATTGAGTATTATCTTTTCACAGGACTTCAAGTTAAGGTTGGGAACCTGCAAGCTTTCACTGCTCCCAAACTGGTTTGATCCAGGGCAAATTGTGATTATGTTGAAGTATGAGGGTACAGCTAGATTTTCCCCATAAAATGCATTAAAATGATGTCCCCAGAGTATGTTGGTTAACAAGCTAGTATCTCAAGGTGTTTCAAAATAATATGTAGGCTTAGATTTCTCCCAATCAAGAGGTAAAGATTTTATTATGCTACTAGCAGTGGACTAAATCTATAAGGTTGTTGTTATTGTTGTTGTTGTTGTTTTAGCAATTAACAAGGGGGAAACAAATTTTCTATTGGAAGTTACAATTAACCTGGAAGATGGCATTAAAGGGAATATACCATGATGTAGGAGTGCATCATTGACTGACAGGCTAAACCCATAGTTTAGCAGACTAACTCCAAAAGGGAGTTAATAGAGAAGAGGATTATAACATTCATTAGCAGGGTTAACTCTATTTTTTGAAAGCTTTTTATTTTAAAAACATATGCATAGATAATTTTTCAACACTGACCCTTTCATAGCTTTGTGTTTCAGATTTTCCCCTCCTTTCCCCTATCCCCTCCCTTGATGGCAACCAATCCAATATATGCTATACATGTTAAAATATATGTTAAATCCAATATGTGTAAACATATTTATACAATTCTCTTGTTCCATTAAAAAAAACAGATCAAAAAGGAAAGAAAATGAGTAAGAGAACAAAATGTAAGCAAACAACAACAAAAAGAGTGAGAATGCTATGTTGTGATCCACATTCAGTTCCCACAGTCCTCTCTCTGGGTGTAGTTGGCTCTCTTCATCACAAGATCATTGGAACTGGCATCAATCATCTCATTGCTGGAACAAGTCAGGCTCATCAAAATTGATCATCATATAGTATTGTTGTTGCCATGTATAATGATGTCCTGGTTCTGCTCATTTCACTTAGCATCAGTTCAAGCAAGTCTCTCCAGGCCTCTCTGAAATTGTCCTGCTAGTCGTTTCTTACAAAATAATAATATTCCATAATATTCATACGCCATAATTTATTCAGCCACTCTCCAATTGATGGGCATCCCTTCAGTTTCCAGTTTCTAGCCATGACAAAAAGGGCTGCCACAAACATTCTTGCACATGTGGGTCCCTTTCCTTTCTTTAAGATCTCTTTGGGATATAAGCCCAGTAGAAGCATTTCTAGGTCAAAGGGTATATAGTTTGATAACTTTTTGAGCATGGTTCCAAATTGCTCTCCAGAATGGTTGGATCCGTTCACAGTTCCACCAACAATATATCAGTGTCCCAGTTTTCTCACATCCCCTCCAACATTCGTCATTATCTTTTCCTGTCATCTTAGCCAATCTGACAGGTGTGTAATGGTATCTCAGAGTTGTCTTAATTTGTATTTCTCTGATCAATAGTGATTTGGAGCACCTTTTCATATGACTAGAGATGGTTTTAATTTCTTGATCTGAAAATTGTCTGTTCATATCCTTTGACCATTTATCAATTGGAGAATGGCTTGAATTCTTATAAATGTGAGTCAATTCTCTATATATTTTAGAAATGAAGCCTTTATAATAACCCTTGAATGTAAAAACATCTTCCTAATTTATTGCTTCCCTTCTGCATTAGTTTTGTTTGTACAAAAATGTTTTAAATATAGTCAAAATTATCTATCTGGTGTTCAATTAAGAGTTCCAGTTCTTCTTTGGACATAAATTTATTCCATCTTCACAGGTCTAAGAGTTTGCTTATAATATCACTCTTTATATCCAAATCATGAACCCGTTTAGATCTTATCTTGGATTGTGGTGTTAGGTGTGGGTCAAGCCCTACTTTCTTCTACACTAGTTTCCAATTTTCCCAGCAATTTTTGTGGAATGGTGAGTACTTATCCCAAAAGCTGGAGTCTTTGGGTTTATCAAACACTAAATTGCTATAGTTATTGCCTGCTTTGTCCTGAAATCCTATCCTATGCCACTGATTGACTGCTCTATTTCTCAGCCAGTACCAAATGGTTTTGATGACTGCTGCTTTATGATATAGTTTTAGATCTGGCACAGCTAGGCCACCTTCATCAGCATTTTTTTTCATTAATTCCCTTGAAATTCTTGACCTTTTGTTCTTCCAGATGAACTTTGTTACTATTTTTTTTCTAGATCTGTAAAATAATTTCTGGGTCGTCGGGAGCTCCACTCTCAGCAAGATTTTCTAGACTAGGGATGCCCAGAATGGGAAATTCTTACAGCTTTCAGTAAGGTTTCAAGGGAACCTTTGCCATCCTTTTCACCTTCTCTGGGCGCCAGAGAAGACATAAGTGGTATAAAATATCTTTTGGCAAAATTTTATGGCCTTTTGGCAAAGGGCAGTTTCCTTTTGTGTCATTCTGTGTGCCTTTGTAGAATGTCATATTTGTTCTATAAGCTAGATTTTGTTATTCTCAAAAGTTAGGAGAACCAAACATCTTAGTAAATGCTCAAAATTTTGAAAACAATAATCAAGAAGTTTGGCAATTAGTCATTCTAAAACTGCAAAAAAAAAAATCCCGAAACATTTCAGCTGTGGGGATTGTTAGCAAGATCAACATAGCCCAAATTTAACTATTTTCATCTCAGAACTGTAGGGAAATTAAAATTCTGCCTCACCTGAAGAAATAGGAGAAGCAAAACCATGGGAACTCCACACAACTTTGCCCAAAGACCTCCAACCCAGTTTAGGAAACGAGGATGGAGATGGGAGTCAAGACCTATGGTCAGCATTCCCTGAGCCCTGGAACCAGTAACTCCAGTTTTTACTAGATTCTGTCCAGGAACTGCCTGAGAAGAATTCGGGTATCCCTGGAAATACCCAGAAAGCCAGTCAGTCTCTGAATTTAGTAAAACCATCATTCTCTGTCTCAGTTATGGATATATATTAGCTATGAAATTTATGGCAAATTACTTTATCTCTGCCCAGTTTTCTAATTTGTCAAATAATAAATGTGAAGCTCTTAGCATATAAAATATGCTATGTGAATGCTAACTACTTTATTGGATATAATTGCTTCATATTTGACAACTTTATGGGTTTTGTTTTTAATGTGACCAACAGAAATGATTTCTAAGCAATTTTAAAGGGAAACTCACTAAAGGGATCTATTTCCACTGATAAGTGTTAATAGATGAGTTTTTGCAACTTTTAGGAAAACAGAAACACAGTTTGCTACTACTTTAAAACTCTAGTTATTTAGAGTCGGACTTTGGAGGGCCCTATCAGTAACAACTGACACCTTTTCCTGGCTTACAAAAGAGAAATGATTTGTGTAGATTTGGAAAATAACCAAATTGCAATTTAGTTTGTTTAGGCTCATTAACTAAAGTTGTCAATTTTAAAATCTTTTCTAACTCAATTTTAAGAATTATCTTGTTTTCTCCTTAAAACAAAAGGGAAATATTTAAAAGAATAAAAACTACAGCTAAAAATCTTTTGATTATTACTTAGGAAAATTCTAAAATTGTTAACTAAGTTACATGGAGTTAATTGTCAACATGTTAAACCTTATCAGTTTACCTCTGAGTGAACTCTTTTCCCCCTTCACAGAGTGGGGGAGGTATCAAACAGCATAGCCCACCAAAGCACTAAAAATAGTTGGGGTGGGCAATTTAGCAAGCTCAGCCCCTTCCATGGGGTCTCTGTCAACACCCCTTAATGTATAAGCTTGCCACTTTTCTTGAAACTATCAGGGTAAAGAAGGTCATCGGCCCTGAGAAATAAGCTTGTTTAGGATTTATGGTTTCTAAACGAGTAATTCATTTACTAAGAATCTATAAGCCTGTATAATGACTGATCCTTTGTACCAGGATAAGTTTAGACATATAAAACATGTTAAACAAAATCTCTTATGGGTTTTAAGTCCTGACAAATTTTTAAAATAATAAGCTGTGATTAGTAGAATTTGCTATTAGAGAAAAATCACTTGGGACTATAATTGATATTCTTTTGAGTTCTGATTTTAATTGCCTGGTCAATTAAGTCAGTAGCTGACCCTTCCAGGAAAAGGGATCACCTTTTAACCTGCCCTAATTATGAAAGATTTAGGGAAGTTACCCAAGGATCGAGGAGATTCTTGTCCTCTCTCAAGGGCACCTTGTAGATTCTTTTTGCTGAGGCAATTGGGGTTAAGTGACTTGCCCAGGGTCACACAGCTAGGAAGTGTCTGAGACCAGATTTGAACTCAGGTCCTCCTGATTTCAGGGCTGGTGCTCTAACCACTAGGCCACCTAGCTGCCCCATCTTGTAGATTCTTTAAAAAAAAAAACACTAATCTGGACCCCACTTCTCCAGAGGGGACCACTGTCCTTAGCATGTGTTTTATTAATCAGTCTGCCCTAGATATATTTTTAAAATTAATTAAAGCTTTTTATTTACAAAACATATAAGTGATTTTTCTACATTGAAAAAATTTTGCAAAAAATTTTTTTTGTTCCAAATTTTTCCCCTCCTTCCCTCCACCCCCACCCCTAGATAACAGGTAGCCTAATACATATTAAATATGTTAAATTATATGACAAATCCAATATATGTATACATAGCTATACAGTTATCTTACTGCACAAGAAAAATCAGATCTAGAAAGAGAAAAAAACAAAACAATCCTAAGAAGGAAAACAAAATGCAAGTAAATATTCATAGAAAGCATTAAAATTCTGTGTTGTGTTCCGTACTCAGTTCCCACAGGCCTCTCTCTGGATGTATATGACTATCTTCATCACAAGATCAATGAAACTGGCCTCAATCATCTCATTGTTGGAAAGAGCCATGTCTATCAGAATTGATCATCATATAGTCTTATTGTTGCTGTGTACAATGATCTCCTGGTTCTGATCATTTCACTCAGCATCAGTTCATGCAAGTCTCTCCAGGCCTCTCTGAAATCATCCTGCTGGCCGTTTCTTACAGAACAATAATATTCCATAACATTCATATACCATAATTTATTCGGCCACTCTCCAATTGATGGGCATCCATTCAGTTTCCAGTTTCTAGCCACTACAAAAAGGGCTGCCACAAACATTTTTGTACATGTGTTGCCCTAGATATTTGGAGGAAGCTGCAGAAGTTAGTTAGCCTTGGGACTCAAACTTCCCAAACAGCTTTTGGAATCTTTAATAATAGGGATCAACTAGGATATGAACAGACAGTTTTCAGATGATGAAATTAAAACTATTTCTAGTCATATGAAAAGTTGCTCCAAATCACTATTGATCAGAGAAATGCAAATTAAAACAACTCTGAGATACCACTACACACCTGTCAGATTGGCTAAGATGACAGGAAAAGATAACAATGAATGTTGGAGGGAATGTGGGAAAACTGGGACACTGATACATTGTTGGTGGAACTGTGAACGGATCCAGCCATTCTGGAGAGCAATTTGGAGCTATGCTCAAAAAGTTATCAAACTGTGCATACCCTTTGACCCAGCAGTGTTTCTACTGGGTCTATATCCCAAAGAGATCTTAAAGGAGGGAAAGGGACCCACATGTGCAAGAATGTTTGTGGCAGCCCTTTTTGTAGTGGCTAGAAGCTGGAAACTGAATGCCCATCAATTGGAAAATAACTGAATAAATTCTAGTATATGAATGTTATGGAATATTATTGTTCTATGAGAAACAACCAGCAGGATGATTTCAGAGAGGTCTGGAGAGACTTGCATGAACTGATGCTGAGTGAAATGAGCAGAATCAGGAGATCATTATACACAGCAACAAGACTACACAATGATTAATTCTGATGGACATGGTTCTCTTCAAAACAATGAGGTGATTCAGACCAGTTCTAATTGTTCAGTGATGAAGAAAGCCATCTACACCCAAGGAGAGGCCTGTGGGAGCTGAGTGTGGACCACAACATAGCATTTTCAAGTTTTCTGTTATTTGCTTGCATTTTGTTTTCTTAGATTTGTTTTTTTTCCTTTCTTCTTGATCCGATTTTTCTTGTGTAGCAAAATAACTGTATAAATATGTATACATATAGTGGATTTAACATATATTTTAACATATTTAACATGTATTAGACTACTTGCCATCTAGGGGAGGGGGTGGGAGGAAGGAGGTGATAATTTGGAACAGAAGGCTTTGCAAGGGTCAATGTTGAAAAGTTACCCATCCATGTGTTTTGTAAATAAAAGCTTTAAGTAAAAAATTTTTAAATAAAAAAAAATAATAATAGGGATCAACTGTTGCAGAGGAGCCAGTTCTAAGGGCCAGAGCAAAAAACCAGGAACAGGCTCAATTTTTAGCTGCTGCCATATCCCTGGGAATCATATCCCTGGGAACCATGGGGGTTTAGGCTTTAGATGTCACAGCAGGGCCACTGGGCTCGCAATTGTCCTTGGAGGAAACTCTCAGGCCCTGTCCCAAATGCAATCAGGAGGGGCACTGGAAGGGAGACTGTCCATTTGGTTCAAGCTGCCCTCTAAGCAGGGCATTGGGGCTTGGTCAGGCTCCCCTTTACTCCATCCTGAAGGCTAATCCCAGGGTGACTGTGGACGTGGCACGTAAGGCCCTTGAATTCCTTTTTCAATTCAGGGGGCCTCATCTTGCTGCAGCCCTCTGGTCTCCACCCCCCACCCCCCACTAGAGTAGTGGGAATTGAAGGGAAAATTCAGAACTGTTTTGAGACCTTCCCTCTGCCCTGCCATTTTGGTGACCTATTATTTAAACATTCCTTTCTTATTCCCTCCTGTCCTGCTCTCTTGTTGGGTCATGATTAAATGGACTTGAGGACCCAATTTTCCCTTCTTAATCCTCCAGGTGACTTTTTTTGTGCTTCTCAAAGTCCTCCCATATTCCCTCTGTAATCTGGGAGGAAGGAGATTCCTCTGTCTGGGACCAAGGATTCCCTGGGCGGGCCCCTCATGCCTTAGTGGCCTAACTCACTGCCCTGACCAGAGCCTTGGAACTGGGAAAGAGAATGAGAGGGAACATCTATATAGACTCCAGGTATGCTTTTCATACTTTGCACGCTCATGGGGTTATATGGAAAGAAAGGAGACTTTTGACAGCAAAAAGTTCTTGTATTAAATATGCAAAGGAAGCAGGCTTGAAGATTCAGCTGCCCCTGCTGCTGCCCACTTGCCCTGACCATGGCACCTTTGCTTCCCCAGCTCAGAAGAAAGGGGACACACCCTTTCTCCTTTTGGGTGGTTTCAAACACCCTCAGGCCAGTTTCTAATCCCAGCAGAGTGAACCAGATCACTCCTCAAGTAATTCAATAACAGTCTGAAGTACTTGAAATTAGTTTTCCTCCTTTGTTATTTATGAGAGGTTTGCTATTAGTATTCTCTCCAGCTCTCTCAAGTGTTACTCCCCTCCCAGTGGGGAGATAACTCCTTAGTCTTTAGTCAGGTTAGGGAACTCCACGGGACTCAGGCATTCAGGATTGTTAGGTGGGCCCTCAGCATCCTCAGGGCAGCCCACAGATGGAACCTGATGCATTATTTGCAAAGGCCCCTTTCCCAAATGTCACCATCCCCACCCTGGATGTCACCCTATTTGTAGTAGCTCTCCCCCCTCAGGGGAATAAATTTAACCTGACGATCCTTTGTCTTACTGCCAGAAAGATAATAATTCTAGGACATCCATTCCAAAATTATTCTGGCAAACTCACTCATAATGTTCCTACACCACCTTCCTTGAAGCTTCTTCATACTTACTAGGAAAAAAAAAAAATATGTTCTTCAATCCTTGTGAAACCTATTTTCCCTGGTCACAAGCTGGGAGACATAATTAAACAGATCTGTCAAATAAGCCCAGTTCGTCAAAAAGCTGCTAACCCTCCATTCTGAAGCCTCTGCAGGAGGGGTACATACTTAGGGAAGGACCTACATGCTCCTCCTCAGGGGCTTCAAACGATTTTTGGTTTTTGTTGTGGCCTTTACTAATTGGGTAAAAGCCTTCCTTGAAGGCTCAGATTTTTGCTAACGAAGATCAAACCTATTTAAGGTTAATTATTTTCTCCACTCTGCACTTCATCCTCTCTGCCCAATACTTAACACTTTTTAAACATTATGATTCTTGCACCTGAGTGCTCCTTTCATTGTGTATAATGCCACTGCTTCAGACACTGCCCCCCTTTCCCCAAGGAGACAGAAGTGGGGATTTGGGGGAAAACATCTTTAAAAAAGCTGTTTGGATGGGAGGCACTCAAGATTGCCTCATCACCCTCCCCAGCCTTCCTCTGGGTGGGGTTCCTGGCTATTGTGCCTTCTAACTCCATTTTTCATTATTCTTTTTGCTCATATTTGGCCCCTGCATTTTTAACCTACTTGTGAGATTTGTTTCCTCCAAGCTCCAAGCTATGATCTTCCAACTGTTTGTTCAGCCTTAATACCATTGACTAACTGAATCTGGCACTTCGCACCCCACTGAATGCTGCTGCCGCCATCTTGCCTTCCCAGGACTCCCACTGGGCCTCTGTCCCTACAGCTTTCTGCCCCTTGTCAGCCTGAAGCTGCTCCAGAAGATGAGATCTCCATCCCTTTGTCCCAAATGATTGTGGGAGTGGCTGTTTGAGGGGAGAATGATGTAGCATGACTTTGGGGGCCCCTGACCTTGGGGCTTCTGTTCTAATGAGTCCTTGGTCTTCTGGCTTTGGAACCTGCCTCAGGAAATTGAGCACCCCCAATCTAGGTGAAGACCATCTTTAGTTCATGGAGATTATTTCCTTGCCTTTCCCTTGGGTCAAAGAATTAACAGACTGAAAGCTGTGGAAGTGAAGCTCCTTGCTTCATCTCTTGGCTGGATGCTTAGAACTTAGTGTGCTCAGTAATGGCGTCACATTGCTTCTAACAAACTTTGCCCCCTGACTACGAGCAGGCTTCAAAAGCCTGCATTCTTTTGAAGCCTCCAGACACCAGTCTGGGACTTTGGGGCCCCCCTTCTCAACCTCCACAAAACATCGCGTGTTCTGAAACACCAGGGAAACACTGAGCTGGCTGAGTAGGCCTTCCTGCCAGCAGGGGTTAGAGGGAAACTCCACTGTATCACTTGCAGATCTCATCTGGCCTCGCCTGGCTACCTGCAAGGACCAGAGGAATTCCAATCCTGCTGCTTTAGCAACTTTACCTTTTCTTGACCCCAGGATTTTATCCTGTCCTTCTAAGTCCTGCTGGCCTGCTGGGCTGGCCTCTTCCTGCCCGAAGAAGGCTGAAAGACACCATCTTGCTGCTCCCTCTACTTCTGGCCTACCTGGCTTGCTAGCAGGAATGGATTCCACCAATTCTCAGCACTGGTCCTCTTGACTGAGCTGCCTAATACATGCTTAAGACAGTTTCCTGAAGCCAAACTCCTAGCCATGCTAATAAATCTGTATTCATTCTACAAAGATTCTCTCACAGAATCATATCCTATTCCAGTGATCCTGGACTTTTAGCTGTTTTTATTTTCATTTTGGTGTTTTTTAAAAATTCAACTTTATTTTCCACTCCAAATCCTTTCCCTCTCATTTCTCCCTCCCTCATTCACTGAGGAAACAAGAATGCTTTATAAACACATATGGTCAAACAAAACAAATTCTAGCATTAGCCATGTACCCTAACCTTCCAGAATATACTACACTGTATTTTGAGTTTATCATCTCTCTCTAGAAACACAACATGTGTCATAATAAGCCTCTGGAATTATGATGTATTGATCAAAAATTTTTTTCTTTTTTTTTTGGTTATACATTTACATTCATTTTTTATATATTTCCTTATGAAACATATTAAAAGAGAAAAATAAGAGCGAAAGAGAAAAACCACAAGAGGAAAAAAAAAGAAAAATGAGGGGGGGAAGTGAACATAGCATGTGTTGATTTACATTCAGTCTCCATATTCTCTCTTTGGATGCAGATGACACTTTCCATCACAAGTCTTTTGGAATTGCCTTGGATCACTCTATCTTTGAGTAGAATCACCTCTGTCATAGTTGATCTTTGTACATTCTTGCTGTTATTGTGTAACAATGTTTTCCTGGCTCTGCTTGTTTCACTCAGCCTCAGTTCATGTAAATCTTTCAAGGTCTTTCAAAAATCAGCCTATTCATTTTTTTTTTGCAGAACAATTATATTCCATTTCTTTCATATTCCATAACTCATCCAGCCATTCATCAATTGATGGGCATCTACTTATTTTCCAATTCTTTGCCACCAGAAAAAGAGCTGCTACAAAGATTTTACACATGTGGGTCCTTTTCCTCTTTAATTTCTTTAGGATACAGACCCACTAGTGGCACTGCTGGATAAAAGAGTATGCAGAGTTTGATAGCCCTTTCAGCATAGTCCTAAATTGGTTTCCAGAATGGTCGGATCAGTTCACTACTTCATCAACAATGCATTAGTGTCCCAGTTTTACCACATCCCTTCCAAAATTTATCATTATTCTTTCCTGTCATCTTAGTCAATCTGAAAAGTGTGTAATGGCACCTCAGAATTGTCTTAATTTGCATTTCTCTAATCAATAGTGATTTAGAGAATTTTTTCATATGACTATTGATAGCTTTAATTTCTTCATCTGAAAATTGTCTGTTCATATCCTTTGATTATTTTATCAACTGGGGACTGACATATTTTATAAATCTGGTTTATTTGTGTGTGTTAGAAATGAGGCCTTTATCAGAAATAATGCTGTAAAATATTTTCCCCCAGCTTTCTGTTTTCTTTCTAATCTTGGCTGCATTGGTTTTGTTTGTGCAAAACCTTTTTAATGTAACATAATCAAAGTCATCCATTTTGCGTTTCATAATGTTTTCTAGTTCTTTGTCCAAAAATTCCTCCAGACTCCAAAGATTTGATAGGCAAATTATCACTTGCTCTCCGAATTTGCATGTAGTATACTTTACACCTAAATCACATACCCCATTTTGATCTAATTTTGGTATGGGTATGAGATGTAGATCTATGCTGAGTTTCTGACATTTTCCAGTTTTCCCAGCAATTTTTGTGAAATAGTAAGTTCTTATTCCAGAAGCTAGAGTTTTGGGTTTATCAAACAGTAGATTACTATAGTCATTATTATGCCATGTACATCTAATCTATTCCACTGATTAACCACTTTTTCTTAGCCAATACTAAATGGTTTTGATGACTGCTGCTATGTAGAGTTTTAGGTCTGGTAATGCAAGACCACCATCTTTTGAATTTTTTTCATTAATTCCCTTGATCTTCTTGACCTTTTGTTCTTCCAGATTGAATCTTTTTTTCTAGCTTTGCAAAATTTTTTGGCAGTTTGGCATGGCACTGAACAAGCAGACAAATTTATCATTTTTTTTATTTTAGCTTGGCCTACCTATGAGCAACTGATAGTTTTCCAACTGTTTAGATGACTTGGTATGAAATGTTTTTGTTTTCAATAGTGTTATTATATAAATTGTTCTAGTTTAACTCACTTTAATTTTTGTTATAGTTTTACTTTACTTTTCATCAGTTTATATCATTTTCCCAGGTATCTTTGAAACTATCCCCTTCATCACCTTATAGATCAATATTATTCCATTACATTCATAAATCCTAACTTGTTCAGCCTTATCTTATAGACACACCTTCAATTACCAATTCTTTGACATTAAGAACTGTTATATTTTTGTACATGTGGATCCTTTTGATTTCTTGGGACATAGATCTAGTAGCAGTACTGTTGGGTCAAAGGGTATACTTAGTTTAATAGCTTTTAGGGCATAGTTTCAAATTGATTTCCAGAATGGATAGACAAATTCAGAGGTTCACCAACAATGCATTAATGCACCTGTTTTCCCATAGTCCCTTCAGAAATTATTTCCCTTTTCTATTAAGTTTCCCAATCTGATGAATGAGATGGAACCACAGAGTAGTTTTAAATTGCATTTTCTAATAATGATTTACATAATTTTTTTCATATGACCATCAATAGCTTCCATTTCTTTTTCTGAAAACTGCCTATTCATAAGCTTTGAACATTTATGAATTGAGGGATGACTCTTACAGATTTGGTTTGGTTTCCCACATAACTAGTCCCAAAGCCTACTGGTATGAGGCTCTTTTCATTGGCAAGAATCAATGTCCTGTACCTGCATGAAGGGCAGGAAAGAGTTGGCCTTCACAGAAGAGAGGAGAGATCTTCCTTCATTACCTAAGAGCTCAGGAGTTTCTGTCTACCATCTTCAAGAAAGAAAATGGATGATGCCAACCCTGTTTTGGGTTGCTGAAGGAAAAGATTCTGGGAAGAAGCCAGCATGAGAGGAACTGGCAGATCCCTAGATCATATCCCTATACACAGCTGTTACCTTAGAGATTCCAGGAAACTTCCTTGGGATCTAGGACTCTCTTGGTTGAGCTGTGTTATAGAGCTCCCAATGGAAAAATTCCTTCACAATATATTATCTGGTACATATTTTCCTACATATATTTTCTTTGATTTTTGTTTTCTTTTTATCTTGAATAAATAGGCATTTGGCTCCCTAACATGTGTATTCATTGTGGAACTAGACTCTGGTGAGAAGAAAGTCCATCCCTGGATATAAATCTTGAGTCCTGTTTCCCCCATAATGAAAAATGATGAGAAGTTAGATTGAAGCTATCTGGTTTCCATCCATCTGGATTTTCTCATTTTGGTCTTGCTCAATTTATTTTTCTAAGATGGGGTCATTTAAGTATTCCATTCCCTATTCTGTTAATATGGGAAATTTATATTTTTGTATATATTAATCCATTTCATTTAGACAATTGGCATATAGCTGGGTGAAATAGCTCCCAATTTATTTCTTAATTTTTGTCAACTTTTCATTTTTGAGACTGGTAATTTGTTTTTCTTAAAAATCAACTTAACTACTTGCTTATCTTTTTATTTTTTATTAACAAAACCTTCTGGTACTATTTTCTTAATTTAATAGGGTTGGAGTTTGGTTTTTTTTTGCTATTTGGTTGATTTCTCTGATTCTCAGGATTTTTATTTTGTTGTTTAATTTGGGGGTTTTAATTTAATTGGTATTTAGTTACATGTTCAATTTATTGATCTTTTTTTCCTCATTTAGAGATTTGGCTGCATATAGCCACTGTCCAAAACCTCTTTTCTGTGCCCCTAAACTACTCTGAGCCAGAAAAATGACTTCCTATGACTTTTTCTTGGATTTTCCCATTCATAATACATTCTGGTGAATTTTCTACATCTTTGTAGAGAAGGGATGCTTGGGGAATTTGTATTTCTTTCTGTTTTTGGCATCTTGATTTTGTCTCTCCCAACTGTTTTTATATAAACCCTATTCTCTGTCTTCTACTGTCTAATCCTTTATTTTTATTCTTCTAAACCCAACCCCCTCTCCGTGTTGTCATCTAAACCTACCTATCCCTTCAATCAGTCAATAACATTAACTGCCTACTATGTGCCAGGCAATGTGGCTGCAAAGATGTGCTAAGGATATAAGGATAGTACCTGCCCTCAAGAATCTTAAACTGTAATCTAAGGGGTGGGGGAAACATGCAAATAATTATATGAGTTATATAGGAAAAATAAATATACATGATACATGCATGTGTGTATGTGAACTTATATATGTGCAGAGAAAAAGGGGGAAGAGATAGACAAAGAGGCAGAAACAGAACAGAGACGGAGAGAGTGAGAGTTATATACAGGAAAAATAGGATATTATTATTAGAGGGAAGAAACTAGAATTGAAAGAGGCTAAGAAAGGTTTCCTGTAAAAAGGGAGGTAACTAGTTGGAGTTGAGACAGTACACTTTGGGGACAGCCACAGAAAATGCCCATAGTGGAGAGACTATCTTCTTGTTTGAAAAACAGACTGGCAGCCAGTGTCATTAAAGAGTATTTAGATGGGAGTAAGGTGTAAGAACATGGGAAATAATAGGGGTTTAGGTTATGAAGGGCTCTGAATTGCCAAACATTTTTTGTATTTTGCGCTTGGAGGCAAGAGGGAGCCACTGGAGAGTGAACCTGTGCTTTTTACCTGCCCTTTCATTGTACTCCCTGACATAGCACCCTTTAGATCAAAGCTTCTTAAACTGCATAACTGAATATGAGGGTCATGAAATTATGATTTATCATCTTTTTGATGTTTTCTTTATACGCCTATTTATACCTATTGTATTGTATTCT
Organism: Myrmecobius fasciatus; assembly: GCA_023553655.1. Classification (NCBI taxonomy): domain Eukaryota; kingdom Metazoa; phylum Chordata; class Mammalia; order Dasyuromorphia; family Myrmecobiidae; genus Myrmecobius; species Myrmecobius fasciatus. The sequence continues at coordinate 117,552 of JAJPUD010003341.1, read as the reverse complement.
TATTGCTTACCTATATACCTGGCCCATAAAAATTTCTCTTGGTGAAAAGGGGTGGTGAGTAGAGGCCCTGCTTTAGGTAACAAACTTGCTTTCATCTTAAATCTTTCCCTTTCCCATTCCTTTCATCTTCTGGCTTTCACTGAGACCTGGCTCCCTAGCAGCCTTCAGCACTCTGGACCTGTTTCAGAAGTTGGAACACTCCTCACTGCCACTTCCAAGCTCTCCATCCTTCAGTAACCTCTTCTCTTTTGAAGTTCACTCAGTTCATATTTACCACCCAGGGAAAATTCTTGTAGCTGTTGTTTACGGCTCTCCAGGACACTCTTCTTTCCTCTAGGAGTTCAGCGCCTGGCTCACAGTCTCTCTCCTCCTCAGGTTCCTGTTCAAACACTAGGGGACTTCAATATACATATTGAGACTCCCTCAAAAACCCTGACTTCCCAGTTCCTCAACTTGCTCATTTCCCATAACTTGCTTCTCCACTCTGTGTTAGTTACACACAGAGATGGTCAGAATCTTTTTAGCATCATTCACGAATGTTCCATTTTCATGTTTATGAAACTCTGAAGTTCCCTTAATCACAATTTGTTGTAATCCCATCTCTCCCTTTGCCCCCAAATCAGACTCTATCCTTCCTCACCCTGACTTCTGAATCCTCTCCTCCCTCCCCGCCTTGTCTTTCCTAGGCTATGGCTCTTGCTTCTGCTACACTCTTCCCTTCCCCATCTTGACTCCTTAAGCCAGTTGAATCTACACTGTCCTGTTCTCTTAAATCTCTTAGATCTTGCCCCATCAAGCTTGGAATTTACTGGAGTAATACTCCTACCAGGTGCTGCCTTTGCTCCTACTCTGTCAAATGAAGTTGAAGAAAGTCATGAAGCTGGACTAACTGGATCCAGTACAAATTTACATTATCTAACTTAATTGGGCCCTCACAGTAGCAAGGTAATTGTTTTATACCTCTCTAATCAACTCTATCCCACATCATAGCAATTTTTCTAAACCTTTATCCTTTCTCAAATTCTTCCAAATAATTATTCCTTGAAGTTATGACAACTCTTCTGGGGTTATGCCATAGCCAAGTAGGGATGCAGGGACCTTCATTTTGGATACCTCTGATCTATGTAATACTACTCCAAAGGGAAAGCAAGTTTCTATTAGAGCACAAGCACCTAAATCAGGAATGTCATTCCACCAAAAATCCAGCTGGCCATCCCCATCTATGAGGGTAACGTGTTCTTGGGACACATTTTGAGTAAGCTGCTCAGGGGATTTCTCAAGGGAAAGAATAATTGCTAACAGAAACACTATGATTTCACTAGGAAAGAACATTGGATTTGGGGTCAGAGGACCTAGGTTTCAATTCTATGTGTGCTACTTAAGAATTGACACAGAGCAAATGGCACTATCTTTCCTTTTCATTATCCTTATTTGTAAAATAGGTGATGTGGGCTAAATGACCCAGTCCAAAGGTTCCTTACAAGTCTGAATCCTATGATTTTATGGCTTATTGAAAGACATATGCTTAGGAGCAGATATAGTCCCCTAAGAAATATCTGTCACATTCACTTATACAGAGAAAGCAGTTAATGATTATAAACTGAGATCTCTCATATTCTCAAAGTCCAGCATAAAGATTTCATAACTGAAGGTTATTCACCAGTAATATTGGTAAGATAAAACTTTCTGATAGTGAATTTTTTGTTAGATATTTCTTTGTAAATATTAAAATTTGATAATTTTCAGACAGATCTTTGAATAGTATTTAGTTAGGAGTCATGTTATAAAAATCCTACCCTCAAAGATTCTTGCTGTTCATTGAAAATTCTTTTGTGTCTGTCAAAGCACTGGGAAATTCCCAGCAATCATTCATAATGACTGACTTGTACTTAGAAGTTAAAATGGTCTGTTCCCTCTCTTAAGTTTCACTTTCAATTCTCCTAAGAGGAAAGAATTTCAGAGGACATGTAATTTCAGTCTACATGTGACCAAAAGTCTCCTCTGAAACTTAACCAATAAGCATTCATCCAGTCTCCAGAAAACCTATTACCATCCCAGGAATCTAATTCCACTTTTGGATAGTTTTGTTCGGAAGTTTTATATTCTATCTAACCTAAATCTTTTCCCTTCTGCTTTCCTGATTCTCATTTCCATGCTCCTGATTCAGTTCTATGAGACTAAGCAGAACAAGTCTAATCCCATTTCTATATAACAGCCCTTCAGGTACTTGAAAAGACCAATAATTTCTAGGTCTTTTCTTCTCTAGGCTAAACATTCCCAATTCCTTTAGTTGGTCTTTTTGATGGCATAGTGTTTAATCCTCTCCCACCATCCTGCCGTCCCACTTGTTCATTTTACCATCTTGGCCATTTTTCTTCAGGACATATACCAGTTTGTTGATGTACTTTCTAAAATGCCAACAATCAAAACTGAATGAAACACTCCAGATGTAGTTTAACAGGACGGAAGACCACAGGACTATCACCTCTCTTGTTCTGGACACCATTCTTCTCTTAAGGTAGCCCAGTTTTTTGACTGCTGTTTTACACCTGATCCATGTTGAGCTTAGGGTCCACTAATCTTTTGCATGGGTACCATTGTCTTCCCATATATTCTTCATCCTGTACTGGACATTTTTTAAACCTTGTGAAATTTTACATTAAACTTATCATTAAGTTTACTCACAGAGAGTAACAGACTAAACTGAAATCTAACAGGGAAACTGAATCACTAAAAACTGATTCATTCTTCCACAAATATTGACTATGAAAAGTCATTTGGCACTCTGGAGACTGCTATGAACCTTTGGATTATCTGGCTTCACATTGACACAGATCCACTTAATTGAAGCCAGCCTCTAAGTATAGAGTGACTGTCTTGTTTACTTCTGTTAAAGGATGGATTTCTAAAAAGTGGGAAGGACATAGGAAAAGTGTGAATTTTGGGGAGGTTTTTAACTTTCTATGACTATCTTCCTTTTAAACTGGGGAGAGTTGAAAGGATAAGAAGGAAGATGTAATAATAACTACAGTCATAGTTTACACTTAGAAGATACTTTATTGTCTACCACTGCCTAGACTGTCAGCTGCAAAAGCTTTCAGAAAATTGGAAAGTTTAGGGGAAGGCGCTGCCTTGTAGTCAAGATTTTAGACTTTGAGCTTTATGTATAAAAAGCCAGTTCAAACAAAGTGTTTCCATTTGGGATGACAGAGCAAAGTGGAGCAATTTTAACAACCACATCCTACTTAAAAAAACAATTCTTTTTAGTATGCCAAAAAATTGTAATGACCAATATGAAAGCATGAAGAAAATCAAGAGGAATAATTATAAATTGCCACAGTAATTTTTTTTAGTATCAAAAAATATATTTTTTATTAAAGCTTTTTATTTGTATAACATATGTATCGGTAGTTCCTCAGCATTGATCTTTACAAAGCTTTCCGTTACAAATTTTACCCTCAGTCCCCTCCCCTAGATGGCAGGAAGTCTAGTACATGTTAAAAATGTTAAAATACTTGACAAGTTGTTGTGCAAGAAAAATCGTATCTACAAGAAAAAAAAAATCCGAGAAAGGAAACACAATGCAAGCAAACATCAATAGAGAACATGAGAATGTTATGTTGTGGTCCACATTTCATATACCTCTCTCTGGGTGTCTATGCTTTCTTCACTGAACAATTGGAACTGGTTTGAGACATTTCATTGTTGAAGAGAGCCATGTCCATCAGAATTGATCATCATATAGTCTTCTTGTTGCCGTGTATAATGATCTCCTGGTTCTGCTCATTTCACTCTGCATCAGTTCATGCAAGTCTCTCCAGGCCTCTCTGAAATCGTCCTGCTGGTCGTTTCTTACAGAGCAATAATATTCCATAACATTCATATACCATAATTTATTCAGCCACTCTCCAATTGATGGGCATCCATTCAGTTTCCAGTTTCTAGCAACTACAAAAAGGGCTGCCACAAACATTCTTGCCCATGTGGGGCCCTTTCCTTCCTTTATGATTTCTTTGGGATATAAGCCCAATAGAAACACTGCTAGGTCAAAGGGTAATGCACAGTTTGTATCAAAAATTTTTTAAAAAATTAACAGTACATTCTGGTTATTTAAGTTTCAAATCTCCACACCCTGTGTTCTTAATCTTATCTTGATTGGGATCAGAAGTGAAAAAAAAAACATTTAAAAAAAATCCCACAATTTAAAAGAAAATTATTCTGGGTTTTTTATAATAAAGGTCTGAAAAAGTGGTGACTTAAAATGGAAAACCAATGTTTAAACCAAAAGTATATTTTTGTAGAGGGGAAGAGAAAAGAGGGTTCTTCTAGTCATAGGAAGCAATGACTTATCTCTTATCACAGTACTTGTGCTATACTATTTATTACTGTTGAACCATTTCAGAGTCAGGAAATACTAAATGGTTTAGTGTCATGGAATTCCCCTAGTGGGCCTGCTGAGTAAGGGGAAGTCTTAAGTGGTTTCGGCCCTAGGAGTTCCCCTAGAATGAGGAAAGCACCTCATTCAAAGGTCGGGGGGTGGGCCAAAATAGGGAGGAACTGAGATGATTTAAAAAGTCTCATTACTGAACAGTATTGAACCCTTTGCCGTAGTCATCAGAGAAGACGTAATTAACATTTGCTTGGGAGAAGCAGGTCTGTGCTGGTTTGAGTCTTTTATACTACTAAGACTGTCATTCTTAATGTCTTTTAGCGGGAGTATCTGTGTGAATGGGAGTGAAAGCAGAAGTTTTTAAGGGACGATTCCACCTGGTGCTGAGTCACACTACTCAAAATCAGGGGTTGGGGAGCGCCGCCGCCAGTGGGATGGATTAGCTAAATTTGAACAGTTCCAGCAGTCCTGGCAGCAGCAATGGGAGGGGGGAGGAGCGAGGAGTGACCACCGGGAGGAAAAGGGTTGGGGAGGTGGGGGGTGGGCGTAAATTCTTCTAACTAAAGGTTACCTTTACCTTAAAACTCCCTTAGCCCTTTGAATCTTCTTCCGGAGGGGAAATGATTGCCAGGAATAGATGAAAGAGGTTGAAGAGGTAGATGATTCGAAAGCTTATTGCGCATATGTCGAATGTGCCAAACTTTGTCCTGGGTGCTGTGGCTGTGAAGGAGAGGGAGGAGTTTGATAACTGAATTCTGAAGGAGAGGGGGAAGGTGTCAGAAACAGCCAGGCCTTTCTGAGGGGAAAATGAGGGAAGGCATAAAAGAAAGTTGGAGCCAGTTGTGAAGGGTGGTAAAAATCAGAGGGCCTGTGGGACCTGGGCAAGTCACTTAACCCCAATTGAAAAAAAACAGAACAAAAAAAAAAAACCCCAGAGGGCTCTGTATTTGATCCTGAAAACACTAAAAAGCCATAGGATTTTTTGAGGAGAGCAGTGACATGGTCAATATTAAGTCAGGCAATTGTGTGGAAAACAGATGGGAGTGACGGGATCTGAGACAGGGATCCCTATCCCGTCAGTCACACAGCCAGTACTTGTGAGAAGGACTTGAACCCAGGTTTTTCCTGGCTTCATTGACAATTCTCTCTCCACTAGGTTATGAGGACTCTGGAAAGCTGAAGTTGTTCGCATTTTGTTTTCTAGGCTTTGAGAAGCCATGCCTGAAGTTTTGGATTAAGGGAATAAAATGATCAAAGCAGAAAGTTTTTCTGGAACAACATGTAGATAAAATTAAAAGGGAAAAAATTTGAACGAAGCCAGTTAGGGGATTTTCAGAAGTCTAGGTGTGAATTGTTAGTGGCAATACTACCTTATTAATACTACATTATTAAAAGATATTGTGAATGAAAATGACAAATCTTAATAACTGGTTATGAGGTGAATTTTGAAAGTTTGTCAGATGTTGGTACTATGAACATAGAAATAAGAGATTCAGTTTGGGAATAAAAATTGATGGGCATAGTTTGGATATGGAGGGAAAAAAAAACTAAAGCAGATAATGATTGGACACTCTAGAATGGAGAAAGGTGGCCAGGGATGGAAATGCCAACTTGCAATCATTTTGCCAGCAGTGATTATCAGCAAAGGAATGCATGAGATCTGAGAGAAAAAAAACACACACACACACACACAAGCTTTTAGACTGATCTTGCTTAATGTGCATAGCATTAATATTTTAGATTGGTTCTAAAAAACAGGCTATTCTGTGTAAAGCCACTAACTTTCAGTAGGGTCTTTGCTCTAAATTTTTGCCAATACAGAAATATCTTGCCTTATATTGACTTCTCAACACCATAGGTGTTTTTATTGGAAGAATAACATTTGGATAATCTGTGTTAAAGTGAAGGATCATTTTACACTGAGGCATCATTATGCAGGGGGTGTCTGTAATTGATGCTTAGTATAGGGTAGTAGTAGAGCAGAGGGGAGGAGAGGATGTATTCAAAAAGGAAATTATACAATACTGTCTTTTATCTTAGTATTGAAAGTTGATAGGGAGGAGGAGGTAGCAGCATAGCTATGCAAATATCTCTTTCTCCCATCTATAGGAAGACTGCTGGATTGACAAAAACTGATAAATTAGTCCCTCTATATCTGGAGTCAGAGGCAGAAATGTAAAGTATGCAGCATCTCTTTTGGCTTTTTTCCCCCCTTCCATATCTCTTTGAAAACTTTCCTCCACAGAGGAACTCTTGCCTACCTTCAGCACCCAGGACTTATATCCCATTCTACCTACTTAGGAAATTCTTTTTCTCATTTACAGTAGTTTATTTTGGGATTGTTCTGTAGACTATTAATTCAGGCAAGTCATGTTATGGAATTAATGCTTAACCCTTCTAAAATTTTGTTAAAATAATTTTAAAAAGATTGTTTTGGGAATAGGGCAAAAAAAAAAACAAAACAAAAAACCCCCTAGAATTAAGTTTTGCTACAGAAAATTAACCTGTTGCCTCTTCTTTGCAAACTCCAGAAACTTGTTAAAAGTTCTTTTGCATTACCAGTCAAGGTAAATTATTTGATAGGGATAGAATCAGACCTGTGGTTTTATTGATATAGGGGCTCATCTTAAAGAGCTCTCTTCAGTGAAGATCAGAATTTTTTCTGAATTTTTTACTAGATCACTGAGTAGTTAAACTTGTCCAGTCACCCAGCTAGTATTTGTCAGGGGTAGGATTTGAACCTCCTTAGTTTTGAAGCTTCTTTCAAATATTTAATACTGAGACTGAATAAGGGAGTATATAATAAGAGAATAAGGGAACCAATAATGGTAATAGTTGATCCATCTGTATATTTTTCCATTCTGTCTTATTAGTAATGTATATCATCTTCATGATGGCCAAAAAAAAAGCAAAATCAATTCATTTATGTGAAATTAAATCTAGGATTTAGGTCATATCAGAATGGAATATTAAATCTATGTTGAATATGAATTTGTATGACATTTTAAAAAATTAAGTTGTATTTATAAGTTTATAATATAAAAATTATATTTTATGTTAATCTCTATGAGTACTTTATATTCTAATTTTTTTTTTTCCTAACAGATTTTACAGGAAGAAGAATCTTGTTCTCTTTTTTTCTCCATTTTCTTCTGTGGACCAAAATACACCAAAATGGAGACCTAAACTCTTATAAGGGACAAAGTCTAAACTTGGGGAGGTAGTTTTGTGCATAAGTAAATAACTAAAATTATTGGTACCTAATGATTGTTAAATTTTGAAACATGGTTCATTGATGGTCTATAACAAAAATTATCTCATTTTGGCATACGGCAATAATCTTTTGAAGATTACCCAGTGCTATCAGCTAAAAATGAATTCTTTGGAGCAAGGAATTAACCTCATATTTTTTGTGAAATTAACTAAATCTTTAAGACAGATATGTGTCTTAAAGATTTGTAGGGATGAAAAAATAGCAAGACCAAGAATTTTTGACTGGCATGAAAAGTTTAAAGAAAGCAGGGAAGAAGTCAGTGGTGGTATATGAAATAGTTGTCTAATCACCTGTAAGCCTAATGAAGACCACAGAATGAAGGAATTCTAGAATTGGAAAGGACCTCAAGAGGTTAATCCAACTCATACAGTTGATAAATTCCTAAGGGGTCATGTGACTTCTATTTGAAAATATCTATTGACTCAAATAACTCACCTTACAAGGTAGCCCATTCCATTTGAAAATAATTCTAGATAGTATAGTTCTTTTATGAGCTGAACTTTGCTTCCTGGTAACATCTTAATATTCCAGATATTGTCTGCTAAACATAGATTACACTAAGACTGATGCTGAAAGGGTCTGAGATTTAGTTCACTCACATAGTCATAGGAAGAGTGATGGATGGATGAAAAGTTAAATTAGATAAAAATGGATTTACTCTTAAAAAAAACTTGAACATGAAGAATGCTGCTGGTAAATATATGATTCATTTTTTAAACTTGATATTTGATTTATCAAATAAAAGTATTTCTTGACTATAATAGAGAGCTGTGTAGTAAAACACTATTAAATTGGGTAACCATTTAAGATTGGTGGTATATTGTTGCTTCTTTGTAATTAGAAATTTGCTCCTCAAACTTACACTGAGGGCCAGAAACACTACACACCTCCAAAGGTATCTTAACTTTAACCATTAAGTTTTGTTTTTTGTTTTTTTAATTTTGCTGTGGCAAGTGGGGTTAGGGTTAAGTGATTTGCCCAGGGTCACACAGCTAGGAAGTGTTAAGTGTCTGAGGCCAGGTTTGAACTCAGGTTGTCCTGACTTCAGGGCTGGTGCTCTATCCACTGCACCACCTAGCTGCCCCTAACCATTAAGTTTCTATAATGGCACATATATAATTATAAAGACAGTAATGTTTAACTTCAAAGTTAGACAGACCCTTTTTGAAAGTATGTGAAGTCTCTTACCATAAAATTTAGGATATCTCTATGAAACAAGTATTTGGCATTGAAATTACAAAGAATTTCATTTCCAGGTTTTTAGCTTGGTATTAAAACCATGAAGGATGCACAAAACTACCTCCCCAGAGAAAGACTTGTCCCGTTTTTGCTTCCAGAATCTCATGAACATAGAAGAAAATAGCATGTTCTTATTAAATATGAATACCAGCAACCTATGTGAATTGAAATATGACTTTTCTTGTGAACTCTACAGAATGTCTACATACTCTACTTTCCCAGTCAATGTTCCAATCTCAGAAAGGAGTCTTGCTCGGGCTGGATTTTATTACACTGGTGTGAATGACAGAGTTAAATGTTTCTGTTGTGGCTTAATGCTGGATAATTGGAAACAAGGAGACAATGCTATTGACAAACATAAACAGCTTTATCCCAGCTGTGCATTTATTCAGAATTTAATTGCAGTTAACCTGGGATCTTCTCAGGCCACATTTTCTTCTTCAGTGAATAATGCCACACGTTCATTATCTTCCAGTTCAGGACAGAGTGGATATTTCAGTGGTTCTTATTGCAGTTTTCCCCTGGAGCCAGTGACTTCCAGAGCAGTTGAGGACTTGTCCCCTTTGAACACCAGTCCTTACAGTTATTCAATGAGTACTGAGGAAGCTAGGTTTCTTACTTACCAGACGTGGCCACTGACATTCATGTCACCATCAGAGCTGGCAAAAGCTGGTTTTTACTACATAGGACCTGGAGACATGGTAGCTTGCTTTGCTTGTGGTGGGAAACTGAGTAATTGGGAGCCAAAAGATGATGCCATGTCAGAACATCGGAGACATTTTCCTAACTGTCCTTTCCTGGAGAATCACATCCAAGAAACATCAAGGTTCAGTATTTCTAATCTGAGCATGCAAACCCATGCAGCCCGTATGAAAACCTTTGTGACCTGGCCACCTCAAATTCCAGTTCATCCAGAGCAGCTTGCAAGTGCTGGCTTTTATTATGTGGGTAAGAAATCTAAATCAGTAGAAGAAATACTCAAAACTCAGCTAACAAATTTTCATTTAACTTGTACACATTCAATTTTTGGCTCACTTTTGTTGTTAGGTTGCAATGATGATGTCAAATGTTTTTGCTGTGATGGTGGACTGAGGTGCTGGGAATCTGGAGATGATCCTTGGGTGGAACATGCCAAATGGTTCCCAAGGTAATAATTATCTGAAGTTCTGCCTTGTAGAGAATTCTATGAGAAGGGTTGTTTAAATGGATAAATGCTTCATGTTCTCTAATACAAATTGGCGCCTCTCTATTACATAGCATTTTTCTCCAATCTCTGATTATCATCCTTTTAAGATTATGAGCTACTTGAGAACTTGAGGGACTTATTTTTGTCTGTCTTTATAGCCCCAGCACTTAGGACTGTGCCTATCATGTTTCCTAGTGTTGGTTGATCAGTTGATTCAAATCTCTAGCTACAAATTTCAAACTACTATGCCATCCTACCTTGGAGTAGATGATCTCATTTTCTGCTTTATTGACATTCTATGAGTTCCCTCGACTTCTCTCCATACTTCAAAACATTTGTCTTCCCCCATTACCTTAGCTTCTTTCATTCCCTCCTTTCTTTGTCCTCTCAAGGACAAAACCCCCTTTGACAACTCTGAACCCCCCTTCTACTTATGTCTTTAATCATATCTCTTTTTGTTATGATCATTTTTATCTTCAATTTCAGTTTCTTTATTGGCTTCTTTCTCTCTGCCAATAGAATGTCAGCTTTGAGAGTTTATTTCTCTCTCCCCTTCCCTCTCAAACTATTGATACCATCACTGTTATTATGGCTGTTCAGGCTCCAAACATCAATTGACTGATCATTCTACTGCAACCCTATCCATTTGGCTGTAAAATTCTCACATGCTAACCCCTCATTCCTTGCACTGTCACATTATACTCATCACTCAGTATCATTCACTTAGACTATATTGTAGTTCAGTTCTTGCACAGGCATAAAAATATTTTAAAATATTCTTAAGGATTCTACCAGTCAGGATATGATATATATACAACTAAGTAGGATCAGATATTTAGAAGTGTAAAGAATTTTGGAATCCATCTAGTCTAAATCCAATGTTATTAACTTGTTTGAGGTCATAAAAATAGTAAAATGTCAGAAGCAGGATTCAAATCCAGGTCCTCTGTTTCCAGAGCTCTTTTTAATATACTGATACAAGCTCAAATGTAATGAGATAAAAGAGTTCTGATAGGAAACTGAGGGGGAAAAACACCTTCAGTTAGATGGTGTCAATAGACTTGAACCTTGATAGAAAGCAAGGGTTCTGAAAGGTAGAGATGATGATGAGAGAATATAGTCCAGGTTTGGGGGACAGATTTTGTGAAGTACTTTCTACCTGGTCTACCTGCCTCCGTTACCTCAACTCAGTTAACATTAAATGCCAATAATCTACTAGGCACTACTAAGGGCTGGGGTTACAAAAAAAGAGAAAAGACAGTCCCCCTGTCCTTGAGCTATTCACAATCAAATTTTCTATTTGTTTTTCATATAACTGCCAAAATATTCTTAATTTGAAAAATCTTATTATTATATTACCTCTTTGTATGTTTAAAAGTTTTCCTGTTTGCTTTTCATATAAAATGAATTTATGTCCCTTCATAAAGTAATTTCATCTTTGGTTAAAAACGATCTCTTCATTTTTCCTGTAACATTGTTTGGTTTGTTCTTTTGCACCTACCATCTTTAACTTTGTATCATACTTATTTGTATATGTCCTAGACTTCGTATTAGATTGTAATAGGGCAGGAACTGTAGTATTTTTTCATCTTTGAATCCCAGTGCCTAAACACAATGAGGAAAAGGAAAACCCAACTGAGAAGAAGCCACTGGATTTGGCATTTAGGAAGTTACTACAGACTTTTGAAAAGGTAGTTTCATTGGGCAAAAGTAATATAAAAAAACTAGGGATTTTGGGATTTGGTTATTCGTGTTATTCCAAGTACAGGGCTAAAAGGCCCAATGTTTCTGAATACTCCTGGTTTGGACCATTGGGCTACTTTTAAGCTAAGGTGTGTACATTCATGTTATTTTAAAAAGTTGCATGAAAATCCCAAGCTTCACTTTTTATTAAGGCCTTGCCTTGGGAATTTTAGGTTTCTCCACCCTAGAGTATCTAACTTTCTCCTGATTGTTGGTGACTACTCGCCCTAGCCCCCTTTTTCAGTAAGGCCACAACCAGTTTTTTACAGTTGGCTATCTTTTCACTAAATCCAGTACTATACACATGTTACCCTCTACTTTATATTCCTTATAAATCTAGAATCAGGATCAAATAAATTCTGCCTTTGCTTCTGGAAAGGTGTCAATCAATTATCTACCCTTACTAGAATATAAACTCCTTAAGGACAGAAATTCTTTTTTGCTTTTCATCTGTATTCTCAGTGCTTAGCACAATATTTGGTATATAAGTGTTAATTGCTCCTTCATGCATTAATTTATTCATTAATGTTTTAGGTGTGAATACTTGTTCGAAATAAAGGGACAACGATTCATCAATCAAATTCAGGCTAGTTATCCTCATCTTCTTGAGCAGGTATAAAGAAGTTTTTATAATTGTCATTAACGTCTTGGGTTTCCTCCAATTGATGATTTTAGGAAGTTCAATTTCGGCTATTTAAGGAAAAAATCCAAGAGGCAGCATGTATAATACTATATAATATGCTGGTCTTGGGAGTCTGAAAGAACTAGATTGATCTCTTCCTTTTGATAATAGCCATTTAAACATGAGCAAATCAAGGCCCTTGACTTATAGTTACCTCAGGCAAAACTTATTGCTGGATAAGTTGTGTTCTGCATTATTTCCACACAAATGAAATAAAATCTTTGACCTGATGTAGATGTTTCCTTTATAAGTGCTTTTTATTGTTACAGAAAAAGTTGATGCTGTAAATTTGTTATTTAATAATAGCTAGTATACACACACATATATATATATGCAAATATATATTTTCTTGTGGATGTTATTCTATTTCTACCTCAATCCTGTGAAATGGGTGCTATTACTATTTTACAGATGAGAAAACTGAGACCAAGAGGTTAAATGACTTGTCTGGAATCACATAGCTAAGTGTCAAATTGGATTTCAATTTAGATCTTCCTGATTTTAGGAATAACAGATTATCCACTATATTACTTAGTTGGAAATATAGCAAACTATTTATATAGTATTTGCAAGTCTGCGAAGTAACATCTTTCTAACAATGTAGTGAGATCTATGAGTATTTTTTTCCTATTATATGGATGAGAAAAATTGGTCACAAGGCTAAATGAAAGCATAGCCAAAAAAATGTCAAACTATGCAAACATGTTAAGATGAAAGAAAAAATCTTTGCTTTTTTACCTATCCTTCCTGGAAAATCAGCTTTTTTAAAATAAGTGACATAGTAGTTTGAAGATTAGGAAACTCAAAGATAGCAATGACATAACTGGTGTGCTGATGCTATATGCATGCATGCATGCGTGTGTGTGTGTGTGTGTGTGTGTGTGTGTGTGTGTTTGTGCTTCTTGTAAAGGTTGACCCAGTGACTGTTTCTTATACTTATTAAATATTTGTGGAAGGCATAAGATAAAAAAGAAAAAATATAATAGCTTTGGTTATAGTCACAAGGAGAAAATCTGAATACTTTTAAGGCCTGGAGTTGGATTATAGAATGTAAATGAAATATTTTAGTGTCTTATTTGTGATTTAAAAAAATACATATAATTTTTCTAATAATGTTAGCATGATAATATGTATCAAGCAATTATTTTTGTAATTGGAAGGTATATTTAATATTTTTACTTACATAATCTCATAATCTTTTTAATCCCACAGCTGCTATCTACATCAGATACTCCAGTGGATGAAAGTGCTGAGCTACCAAGTATGTACTACCTTAAATTTAAATAGCATTATTATACACTGCCAAGAAAACATGTAAAGAAAGGGTTTACAAGATTGTAAAAAATAAGTTAATGAAACACAAAATTGAAGGAAACTCAATTCTGATCAAAATTAAAGTCTTTTCCTTCTCCCATTTAATATTTTAAAAAATAAATTATGCTGGATACTTGGGATTTGGGAAATGGGAGTTTTCAGTGTTCTTTTTTAGTTATTAAAACAATCATTTGTAATTAATATTTTATGTAATAAATCAAAATTAATGTGCAAAATGAAAATGTATATACGTCTGATTTATATATTTTAAAACATTTTTGTATCATTGCAAATTACACCATTTAAAACTTAATTCTAATTTTCATAAATCCTTTTTTCTAAATAGTTATTTATTTTGGACCAGGAGAAAACCATACAGAAGATGCAGTCATGATGAATACATTTGTTGTCAGAGCAGCTTTGGAAATGGGTTTTAACAGAAGACTAATTAAACAGACAGTTCAGAATAAAATCTCAACTGGAGAAAACTACAAAACAATCAGTGATCTTGTATCAGATTTACTTAAGGGAGAAGATGAAACAAAGGAAGAGGAAAAAGAAGCTAAAGAAATAGAATCAGGTATATATGAGTTACTAGTTTTAGAGCTAATTGATTTTATTCAAACTATGTTCTTAACACATGTAATTACTTTCTGAACTTGAAAATGCATTCCTCCTCTCTCATGATATTCATGCTAAAATCAAGTATAAATGATGTTTTGATTATTTGGTATGTCACTGAACATTTAATTGAAAGTCAACTTACATATACATATCTTGTTCCAGTCCTGTCTTTCTGGATAATCTTTCTTTCCCCTGTATTACTTCCTAAAATATATTCAAAACTGAAAGTTTGATTTCCATATCTGTAAAATGAATGATTGGACCAGATCAGTACTTCTCAAAGGGCAGTTTGGTCTGTGGACTCTTATTAGGGTCCCCAAGACCATTTATGCACTTGGGAGAATTACTTGCATTAGGTACTAAAAGATTTAGATAAGATAGGGCTCTGCTCTAATGAGGCTCACTCTTAATAGTTTACCAAATATATTTTATAATACCTTCAATTTAAATAACTCATTGCATAAGTGTTAATGGAAATTAATTTTATTTCATACAATAGCCTTCTGTATCATAGTTATTTCTGTAGGTCTCTGAGGTCTCATCTCAGACTTTATGATACCCTCATAGTAGTAGAAAGTAACATGAAGAGATTAAAGGAGGATGTATTACTAGTTGAAGTTTTAGAAGGGGAAAATGAATTACCGACTCAGATATGGGATAAATTTGATTTGGATTTTAAAGGATGGATAGAAATTCTTAAAGAATAGAGGGATGTAGGAGATGACTAAAGCAAAGGGAACAGTTTGAAGGTATAGGAACAAGAAAATGAGATCGAATGGAAGGGATAGTTAAGTGGTTTTGTTTTGCTGCAATGTAAAATATGTGGACAGGTCTAGTTACAAGGTAGGGCTAAAAAGATAGGTTGTCATCATATGGAAGAGGACCTCAAATGCTAGGCTTAGGAGTTTGAACTTTAGTGGGCAACAGGGAATTACAAAAGGTTGTAAATAGGTTGATATGACCAAAACTTTATATAAGATTAATATAGTAGATAGGACACTGGACTCAGGGTAAGGAAGACCTATATTCAAAATTGTGTCAAAACATTTACTAGATATGTAATTGCCCATGAAGAAGACTAATAGGATGGTGTCAGTGAGAATAAATATTGAAGATGACTATGAATTAAATTGGGAAGGTAAAATTAACAGAACTGAGAATTGATAGAGATGGAATAGTTGATAACACAAAGGTTTAAAAAATATCCCAGATTAGGTCATTAGTATTACTGTTGAAGAGGTTTAAAAAAATGTTTTAGATGAAATATATTAAGCTTGATTTTCTATATTATGAATTTCATGGTACTGTTGAAATATGAGATATGTTTGTGTACTATATCTGTTTTGTTCTATTCTTAAAATCTGAATTTCATCATGTTTCCATGTATATTAATTTCATCATGATACCTATTTCTACTTATTTTATTATTTATTTTCATATGTAGACTGCATAAAAAGGTATTTCATTATCTTAGTTGTAATTTTTAAGATTATGTAACAACTAAAAAAAGCCAAAGGTAAAAAATTAAGCAACATTGAAGATCTGTGATTAGAGTTAATGTGTTTAAATCTAATCTGTATTTTTCTTTTTCAATAAAGATGACTTATCATTAATTCGGAAGAATAGAATGGCTTTGTTTCAACATTTGACCTGTGTGCTTCCTGTTCTGGATAGTCTATTGATTGCTACTGTGATCAATGAACAAGAATATGATGTTATTAAACAAAAAACACAAATATCTTTGCAAGTCAAAGAACTGATTGATACCATATTAGTTAAAGGAAATGTTGCGGCCAGCATATTTAAAGAATGTCTCAGAGATGTTGATCCAGTCTTACATGAGAATTTGTTCGGTGAGTTTACTAGTAAAATATTTAAAACATTATAGATCGTTGACCAGATATGTTATCTATGATCAATTTAACCCAAATAATAGACAATAGTTTAAAAGCATTTC
This sequence comes from Myrmecobius fasciatus, assembly GCA_023553655.1. Classification (NCBI taxonomy): domain Eukaryota; kingdom Metazoa; phylum Chordata; class Mammalia; order Dasyuromorphia; family Myrmecobiidae; genus Myrmecobius; species Myrmecobius fasciatus. Next base: position 101,143 of record JAJPUD010003341.1, on the reverse strand, counting down.
ACTTATGGCAAGATTAAAAGATTTTGTTTCCTTCATGGTTTATTTGAATACCATTAAGTATTTATGATATATGATATTCAACCTTAGTCTCAGTTGTTACACTTTGGAGAAATGATTCCACTGTACTCTACCCATATCTGAATTATTCTATTAAGTTCTGGGTAGATACCACATTTTTAGGAAGGGCATAGATGAACCAGAGAATATTCAGATGATCACTTAGAGGAATACAAAGAATGTTTAGCTAGAAAATTTATATTATTTTTTCCTCCTTCCTTCCCCAGTCACTCAGTCAACAAGAATTTATTAAACACCTACTATGTGCCAGGCACTGTGCTAAGTGCTGGAGAAAGCCAATCCTTATAACAAAGAATAAAAGAGATGGGGAATACAGTTTAGCAAAACTAACCAATCCATCAAAAAAGGCTGACATATGTATTGTTACACAATCCTAGTCCTCGACTTCTGCAAAGATAGAAGAGAAGATCTTAAATCTTCTGCAAAGAGAAGATTTAAGAAATGATAGCTATCTTTGTTATTGAAAGATGATCTTATGGAAGAGGGATTAGATTTGACCTCAGCAAGCAGAAATAAAAATATGGTTAGAAGTTACAGTGAGGAAATTTAGGTTCAATGTAAAAAGAAAGACTGTGTAATAATTAGAATTATCCAGAAGTAGAATAAGGATATACAATGGAAATGCTGGGTACCCTCATTTTTTCTCATTAAGAAAAAAACTTAATCACTTTTCTGCTGCATGTAGGTAGGCTAGATTGCCTCTTGGGTTCCCTCCACTTAGAATATTCTGTGAAGATCTGCTCTGTGGCTTATATTTTTAAAAGACCTTTAAGGTGATAACTTTCTCTCTTCCTCCTTCAGTGGAAAAGAACATAAAGTATATTCCAGCAGAAGATGTTTCAGGTAAAATGATGTTAGTTAAAATGAACACTATTGGTCTGCTTTTTTTCTTGTTTTAATGTGAAAAAAAAATCATTTCATTATTTTTTTCTTTATAGACTTGTCAGTGGAAGAACAGTTGAGGCGATTACAAGAAGAAAGAACATGCAAAGTTTGTATGGACAAAGAAGTATCAGTTGTCTTTATTCCTTGTGGACACCTAGTAGTTTGCAAAGAATGTTCACCTTCTCTAAGAAAATGTCCTATTTGTAGAAGTACAATCAAGGGTACAATTCGTACATTTCTTTCATAAAGAAAAATAATCTTCTAAACTTTTATAGCTAAGGAATTTCAAATATCTTAAAACTTCAAAAGTAAAGATTGTTATTTGTACCTGATTAATGAATGTATTCCCCTCTCTTCCACCAAAAATAAATTATCACATTGAATTACTACTCTAATTGTCTTAAGAAATTTATTGGAAGAATAGAGAGGTGGGAAGATGGCAGGAGATATTAAGTTTACTCCTGAACAAAAAAAGAAATATAAAATATTAGAAGGGTTGTAATAATTTGATGCTTCACAGGTATGCAAGTTGTAAATGAACAATTTTTCTTGAATGTTACATATACTGTGGAGGAATAATGGGAACTAAAATGTATATTTTTTCATAGTTTTTGCACTAACTTTTCTCTATAAAATGGGAAATAAAACATGGTATTGATAAAAGTTTCATATATAATGAATTTATGCTGAGTAATGCAGTAATCTAAAAAGACAACCAAAGTCCAAATGTTTACTATACAAACTGTCAATATGATCAATTTCCATGCTGTGCTTTCTAGCCCTCGATGCTATTATTTCATGTAATAGTTTATTCCCTTGGTTTGGGGAAATCTAAAAAATTGTATTAGGATGCCATGTAAGACAACGCAAGTCACTGTTAAATGTTGAGAATGAGGAGAAAGATTGTTCAGACTTCTGAAACCCAGGAACTTCTTTTTCAGGCTGACACTAAACCTAATGGATACTTTTTCGGAAAATTGGCAAGCATTTACTAATTACTATATGTCAGACACACTGCTAGGAGCAAAGAATACAGAGAAAAAAATGGAAATATTTCCAGCCTTCAAGGAGGAAAAAAAATACACTTAAAATATTTATGTTATTTAAATACAGGGTAATTGGGGAGGGAGAGGCATCCATTAACTAGGAGACTCAGAGAAGGAATTTAATATAGGAGGTATATTCTACAGCCCCTATATATTTTCTTGATCTCCCAACATTTGCTCTGTTTTTTTTTTAAATTTCTGAATATAAACGTCTTTCCTCTGCAACCCAGCAAACTATCCTTTGCACAAAAATTATGAAAAAGAAAAAAAAAAGAAATTCAGTTTAATTAACATCCATCTTGGGTCGGTTAGCATATGCCATACACAACCCTATTAACTCTTCTCCAGAGTCTCATTTCAGTCTTGACCCTGTCACTGAGGCTTTTGAGTACTTTGGCCTTTTATACTTTTGCTGCTTACACCTTGACAAACTTCAATTCTAGGTAATCTCCACTATCCATCTTCATTCCTATTTCTGTACTGCTGAATGCTACTGAGAAAAGTTATGCAACCTTAAGTCCAATAAAAACTGTTATCTAATCTTAACTGGATGTTCACTACTGCACAGTATTCCTTTTTTTTCCCTATTATTGCATTCCTTTAATCAGCTGTTCCAAAATTTTTCCTTTAAGACCTCATGCTACTTTTCCTGTTGTACTTTACTGAGAAAATCAAAGTCATCTTAAACAATAAGATGGCACTTCTCTGTGCCTCACCTCAAAACCATTCTGTCTCTTCTCCTTTGAGCCTGTTGTTTAAACTGTTTTCTTCCTGCCAAGGTACTGCCATTTTTCCTGTGACTTAGGCTCACAACTGGCAATCATCCTTGATTCATCCTTTTCCCCTCACCCCAGTAGCTATTTAGTTTCTGAATCTTGTTGATTCTATTTCCCAATCTTCTGCAACTATAGCCTTTATATTCAGTGAGCACACTAATTTAGGCTTTCATTACCTCTTAACAGCCTCCTAATTGGTTTCCATTCCTTCAATATTTCTCCTCTCATATCTTTCGAATAGCTGCCAAAATAATCTGATGAATATATTGTTCTGAGTATATTAGAGGTTAGGGTTAGGTTTTAAGGTTGGAATTGGATTAGGGTTAGCATTTTGGAAGCTTTAAATGCCAAGCTGAGGGATATGTCCTATTTTAGAGACACTGAAGATTTTCCATCAAGGTAGTGACCTACTCAGTACAATGTACTTATCAGATTTGGAGCTGAGAAAATCTGGGTTCAAATCCCACTTATTTTTTAATGGCTCTGGGTAAGTTTCTTAGCTTCTCTGAGTCTTGGTTTCCTCACTGGCAGCATTCCAATATATCTTCAGTACCTGCTTCATAGGTGTGTTTTGAGGCTCCACACAATACATAAAGTACTCAGAATATTTTAGTTAGCATTTCAAAATTTGCAATCAAATATGATTTTAGGTAGATTCTTCTTTTACCAAAGAAGATTGAAATCCATCCGTGTTTTCCCATCTTGTATAATTCTTAATATTTATTTATCCCTGACTATTATGTATTTCTGTAAGTTTGCCAAAGGGAATCCACCCAATATGCTATACACTCTCTTGATATTGAGAGGATATACATACTAGTAGAGAGTATTATGCTTCTAGGAAGTATTCTCTTCCCCTACATGCATATTCAATCTTTTTTACTTGTTGAGGGCAATATTGAAAGTGATTCCACTTAATTTTCCTTTGTTATTTAGTTTACTCTTTTGTTCTAATCAAATACTTGAGTATTTGATTTCTGCTGCCTCCTCAGTTGGTAGACAATGTACTGAATGGGAATTAGAGCTACATTTGATTATCCTAAATATCCCACATGAAATCAGGGGTAACACAAGGGTTAGCAAGGTTACCCATTGTTATGTAGGATCAAATATGCCTCCTTGCATCTAAAATGATCAGGTTTATCTTTCCTGTTACCTATACTTGGTACATTTGTGTATAAACATCTGTAGTTACAAGTTTATTGCTACTTTTTCACCTTAGATTTTTGCCTCTTGTAAATTTCTACTGCTATTTTCCCTACAATGTAGCTACTCTCTATAGTATAGATAATTTGGATATATATAAGTTCTCTCTCATGCTTTTTTTTTTTTTTTTTTTAGTTTAAAGCCCTTTTTATTTCTAGAGAAGGCTTCTGGTTCAGTATGGGTTAGACTAGATAACTTCCAAGATCTCTTGAAAATGAGATTCTGAGATTTTATTTTCAAAAAGATCTGGAGGAAGACTTTTCATTTATAGTACTTGAATACTAAAAACCACAGATATCACCTTGCCAATAAAGGTTTGTACAATCAAAGCTATGTTTTTTTTTCCAGTAGCAATGTATGGCTGTGAGAGTTAACTATACGGAAAACTGAACATAGCAGAATCAACACTTTTGAATTGTGGGGCTGTAGGAGATTTTTGGGAGTCCCTTGGTCAGCAACATCAAATCAGTCAATAGTTTTTAATTGAGAACTATTAGAAACGCAGAACTATTCAGAAATTAATTCATACTATTCCTGGAATGTCAAATCTTGCAGCTGGAGCTCAAATACTTTTGAAGGAGTGGTTTTGGGAGAGTAATAGATTTGGGAGAGCTTAATTGTACAAGATTATTATATAAAAGTTCACAACATAGAGAAACCATGAAAAGACAATCCATCACATGTTACTAAAGTTTTGCTATTTTATTATGTGAATAGCACACAGGAGTTAGCAAGGAAAGGGGTTTTAACAATTAAGAAGGGGAAAGACAAGTTCCCTGGTGGATCAATTATTCAGGAGGAAAAAACCATTAAAGGGAAGATGCTAAAAAGTAGTAGTACAGCATTGATTTATGGGCTAAATCCATTGAAAAATTTAACAGATTAACCCCGAAAAAGGGTTAGTAAGGAAAGGGGATTGCACCATTGACTGGCTGGCTAACCCTAAAAGAGATTTTGCACTCTAAAAAGAGTTAGCTATAACAAGGAGAAAGACACTGAGGCTGGAGTACCTCATGGAAGGCTAGTTCACAATTAACAGAAAGAAGAAACTATTAAAGGTGAGGTACTTTCTCCAGCTTTATAGGGCTGAAAAAGAATTGGGAAAAAGGTATAGTTTTCTAGAAACCCTCACCTGGGGTAGGACCTTAGTCTACATGAATAAAAGACTTATTTAAGAATAAAGGCATTTAAGTGCCCTTTCCTGATAGCCTCTGGGAGTATTATAATTCTTAAAAATATTTTTAAATAGCTTTTTATTTTCAAAATACTTATAAAGATAGTTTTCAACACCCACCATTGCAAAACATCATGTTTCAATTTTTTCTCCCTCCCTTTCCCTTAACCTTCTCCTCTAAACAGCAAATAATTCAATATAGGTTGAACATGTGCAATTCTTCTAAGCATATTTGGGACTATAATTGTATCAGTGTGCTTCAGGTTTTCTGTAGCTACCTAAGATCACATTAGTTTGGCCACATAAAAGATAGGACTCATTGGAAAAAATATTAATTTTGGAAAGATTGAAGGCAAAAGGATAAAGGGATGACAGAGGATGAGATAGTTGTGACAGAAGCAATCAACATGTGCTTGTATAGACCCTGGGAGATAGTGGAGAAGTATGACCCAGTGGAGTCATGAAGAGTTGGATATGACTAAAAGACTGAACAACAAAAATGCTAGTTCGTATGTTTATACTTTATTTAAAGTTAAGTGTTCTGATCCCTATTATAGTAGTCAAACGGTTATACTAATTGTAGGGCTAGTGTAAATATACAAGCCTCTTGCAAGATCAGTTTGGTTCCAATGATGCCTCTGCAGAAAAGTTTGCTTTCAGATATCCTTGAGATTTCTATTATTTCCAGGGATTGGATAAAAAAGAGAATGTATACTAGAGCTTTGCCAGGGTCTTTTCTCCTAAAGAAAAGGGCAACTTAAGAGTTTCAATCAGTTATCCAATAAGGTGGGGTTGAGTATGTATACCCATATTCTTCTTTTAGCTTGCTGTAAAGTGAGTAGGGATAGTTTTATGAAGTTTTTTGGTAGCTGGAATGGTACAAGAGAGTTGTGCAGATAAACTACAAGAAAGAACAAGTATAATGGAATTGTAGCAGAGAAACTACAAAAGGTAGGGACGAGGAGAGGGAGGAGGCCTTACAAACTAAGAATTGAAGGAAAAATTCATAGTGGAAAGTTTTAGTTAAAGTATCTGCAATGGTTATGAGGAATGCTCTATATAAAAACATGTTTTCAGAACTGCACTTCAGCTGATCTGCTTAGTTACACAATGGTCTAAAGCTGTAACTCTGGTAGCCTTTAACAGCCCTTTGTCAGTGAATCAGTTAATTTTGCTTCTTCTAAGGCACCAGGCACCAGTTAATAGCTTAATATGGGAATGGCCCTATTAAGGTGTAGGTCTGCTTTTCCTTTTAACTGCCACTTGTTCAGCAAATTACTTGGGTTTTGATAGTAAAGGGGTTGCTGAGGATTGAAGGAAATGCAAAGATAAATAGACAGGTCCTAATCTCAAGGGACTCACAAATGCATCTTAAAATAGATAATATGTATGTCCATAGACATAATACACATGGAATTCTGTTTTGGCACATTTAATTTGAGGTGTCAGTTGAATACAGGACAGGCCTAGAGAGAGGAAAACTAGAGATATGAAGATCGCTGAAGCCATGAGACTTCAAAGAAATAATTTCAGATACTGACAAAAAAATTTTCAGATAAGTAATTTCATCTTTTATGGTCTGTTTTTTCATGTACAAAATTAAAGTTATTCTAGGTGACCTCCGAGGTGCCTTTCCAGCACTATGATCCTAACATTATCTTTCTATATATGACTTCTTCTCCCCATCTTTTTTTTTTTTTTTGGTTATTTACATCTGACAAATGAAACTCAGCACCAATTCTCAACAGATGTCGAGATTCTTGTTTTTGCTCACTAGGGGGTAGTTTTTTTTTTTTTTTTTCCTATTATAGGTTGTTAAGAGACTATCAGGCCGAGAAGACAGCGATAGGAAACAGGAAATAGTTCAGGGTCCTGGAATTCCCCTGGCTGAGTGGTTACTGCTCCAGGCCTAAAGGAGACTCTTATCAAGTTTGTGTACTTCAGCCAGTTCCCCTAAAAAGAGTTTATTTTCGTTCCCCAAAAGATGATGAATTAGAAATTGGAGTAGAGAAAGAAGCGCGAGTATTAAGGTTACACAAATTGAAAAAGAAAAGACTCTAACACAGGCTTTTTCAAGAAAGCACAGGTCTAGAAGCACCCCGCGCAAGCGCAGATGTCGGTACTGCTGTCAGCCGTTACTGCGTCACCACTGCCCTGCCCAGACGTAGGCCCTCACCTGCCCTAAGGCGGTTCTTGTTATCGTTAGAAACCGATTTGTCCCTATTTTGGTCTCTTAAGTTTAGGCCTCGATGGGTTTGTTTTGATGAAAAAACCGAGGAGCGAAATGCTGTTAGGTGATCTCACATAAGGGCGGTGGTGTGAAATCCACCACAGGAAAACTAAAGTGACATTTGTTTAAATGGTTCCAGCTTAGCCTTTAACCTAGTTTTAGCCAATTGCTCCGCCCGTACTCGCCCCGCCAGCCAGCAATTCATTCCCGCCGAGTTAGGGAGCTCGTCGACCCAGTGCTGTCACACATCACCCCGCCTCCGTGGGTGGTGGTTGGCGTAGCTATTTCCTCTTCTACTCCCGGCAGCAGGGGGCGTGATGACGTCAGTGCGACGTCAGCCTCCGCCTGGAGAGGGCCAGGGGCGCTTGTGTCTGGGAGGGGTGCGGAACTAAGGATTGCCCCTGGCCCTATCTCCCAACAGCCTTAGTTTTCCGGGAAAGACTGGCGAAGGCCGGGTAGACGCCGCCCTTGAAGCCGGACTGCGTCTCTTTCTCCCTTTGCCAGCCACGCCCCCCGGGGATTGCGGTGAGTTAAGCCTTTTTTTTCTTGTTGGGGTCCCAGTGGTCTGGGTGTTTACACCTTAGAAAAAGGTGGGTACCCAGGCCTGGGGCCACTCGGGGCTAGGGTAGTGGCGGTGTGAGTGCGGCTGCTCGGGGCGGGGTCCTGCTCGGAGAAGTGCTCTTGGGGGTCGCAGAGGACCACTGGGAGAGGGGCGGGTCCTTAGGCTGGACCTCTTTGGAGTCCTACGGCTAATGAGCGGGCTAGTGTGGGCTGTCCCAAGGAGGAAATTGACCGGTTTACGAGATTTGTGGGCATTTCCCTGTGACTGATACTTGTTTTTATTTTTATTTTTTTAACTTTCTGTTTTTCCGGGTTTCCTGCTCATAGTTGGGAATACCTAACAACGCGGCTTTTCTTTTACACAGTAGGCGCTTTGATAAATATATTCAACTTGACTACTTTTCTAGTGTGTTTGCAGAGTTTTCGTTTGGTGATTAGAGACCTAGAATGAATATTTCTTATTTATTACTCATTCCTCCTGGTCCTCCGCCTCTTAACCTATATCTTAACCTATTTTAGTGGCAGCCCTTACAGTTAAGATTTTAGAGATAGAAGGACCCCCTGTAGATAATCTCCTTGTAGGTCATCTTGTTTAGGGATAGTCAACGTCCTTGAGTGTGTGTGTATCGTTTTTAAAGTAAAAAATAAAATACGTAGTACGATAAAGGAAGTAATTTATGTTGAAATAGTTAATAACGTTTTTGAAAGTTCACTGATCTCTGGTTAAAAACTTCAGACTTTTGTTTTTTTAAACAGGGTCTGGCAAGTAGTAGGTACTTAATAATTTGATTGGCAGGAAAGTGATAGCTAAGGAGTGAACTGACTTTTTCTGTTGTCACAGAAGGGGATCCACCTTAGTCTTGTGATTCCAAATGGAGGACTGTTGTTTGTCATTCTACTTATTAGGATAGGAGATTGAATGTATAATTTAAATTAAAATTGTATTTTAGCATAGTTTAAAAAATTGCCCCCAAGCATTTATTATAAACACGATATGACAGGCATTAATGATACTGGAATTGGACGCTAGAGACCTGTGTTTGAATCATGATTTTGAAAGTGTCACTTCTCTAAATCTATTTCTTCATCACTAAAATGACGATAATAACTTGCACTGCCTACTTGATGGGGACAGTGCTCTGTGAGCCTTAATATAATGTATAACTGTGAGCTAATCTTATTTATTAAGTACTCAGTAAATATGCAAGGCATTGCACTAATTCTGGGGGCATTTAAAATTGAATGAGGGAAGCACAAATAAAGCAATACATGGGAGACTGATAAATATAATGGAAGAATCTAGGCAAAATGCTGTGAGAAATTTGAAGAGGAGGTGGTATCTGAAGCCTTGAGCCTTGAAGGAGTGGAAAAAATTTTAACAGATTGGGGAGGGGGAAGTTGGAGAAAACATTTTAGGCATTGAGAGTGCACATGAAAATGCACAGAAATGAGAAAGGGCAGGATGCAGATAGGGAGCAGAAAGGAGTTCAGTTTGGCTAGTGTGTACCAGCATATGTAAAGGAGGAATACACTCCTTAAAGCAGGGAAAACAGGTTGAACTAGATCTGGAACGTCTTAAATGCCGCAGTAAGGAAGTTATAGTCTGTAGAATGAAGTTCATTTTTTAGTGGAGGAATGGTTCTTTGCCTTTTTGGCCTGATGATCCCTTCCTAATGTGCAAGTGTCACTGATAGTATTTATTAAACACCTACTACATGCCAGACATTATACAAAGAAGGTAACAATCTCTGTAAGGAGCTTTCCAGTTCTAATGAGAAAAACCTAGTACACATAATGAAATATAGAACAGAATTATACAGTTAATATATGCAAATATATAGAGTAGTTAAATACAATTAGCATTTTATTGATTGAGACAAGAGAAAAAGCTACTTTGAATTTAGTACTGTTTCACAGTCTCATAGATTTAGAGTTGATAGGATTTTAGTTGGGACTTGAAGAAAGCCAGAGAAACCAGAAGTCAGATGAGGGCATTCCAGGTGTGGCACAGAGGCAGAGCATATGCTCAAAACCAAGAAAGAGAAACAGCAAGGAGGCCATTGTGACTGGATCAGAAAGTATTGGGGGGAATCAGGGTTTGGGTGGATGAAGATCAGAAAGGTTATGAAAGACTCTTAAATGCTAAATTGAATTTTGTATTTGATCCTGGAGGTGATGAGGACTCATTGAGAAGGGGATGACATGGCCATGGTAAAAATCACTTTGACAGCTGAATGGTTTATGTACTGGAGGAGGGAGAGACTTTGCAGACTGACAAACAAGCAGGCTATTGTGAGTGTTCATTTGTGAGGAGATAAGGGCCTTCACCAGAGTGGTGGGAGTATCCAAAGAGAGAAAATGGTGTATTTGAGATAACATTGCAAAGATGAAATCAATGGTTATGGCAGGTGTTGGGATATGTGATCAGAGAGAGTGGGAAGTCAAGGGTGACATACAGGTTTCAAGCCTGGGAAACTGAGGTTGGTATTGCTGCTCTTTCCTACAAAGTGACTTTTAGAGATGGATGGTAGATCTGGATGTAGATAGTGAAAGTGGACAAAAGTACTGAGTAAAGATAAGAATTTGGGACATCATTCAGGAATAGTTTGTTTCCTGAATATAAAAATTTTTATTTGGTCTTTTTCTCCTAAATTAGAATCTATTTCTTTGTCCCTATAATTACCTATGAAGGAACAGACAGAAGTTGGGTTTGGCTGGATTGCAGAGTCTGAGAGGGGAAATAATGTGCACTGAGGCTAGAAAGCTGGGTTGTATATCATGTAGTGAAGGTCTTTAAAAAGCTAAAAGGAGGAGTTTGTTTTATCAGAGTCAATTGAAAGCCAATAGAGTTTGATATAGAGGTGTGATATGGTTATACCTGTTCTTTTGCAAAGTCACTGGCACCCATGTGAAGGATAGAATATAGTGCAAAAAAAAATTAAGGAGACTAATTAGTAGGCTTTCTGAATTGAGGGGAAGATGATAAGGGCCTCTATTAAGCTTCTGATTCTCTGAGTAGAGAGATTCGAAGAGAGAGATGTATACATAGAAACTGTAAGATTTGGCAAATAATTAGATATGTGGGGAGAATCAAGAATAATTTCAAGTTTACAAATTTAAGATGGTATTTTCAATAGAAATAGGAGAGGTTTTGAGGAAAATAATGTCCTGTTGTAGTAGACATGTTAAATTTGAGGTTCTTAGAGGATATTGAGTTGGAAATGACCAGTAGACACTTCATGTAAGACTGGAATGCCAAAAAGAAACTATTTGGGGCTGATAATGTAGATCTGCATAGTGATAATAAATCTATGTGAGTAAGTGGGGGTCTTCAGGACAAAACCTTGGGTTAATCTTACAATTACGTATATGGAGGAGGGGACATGATGTAGATAACAAACCAACAATAGAGACTGACAGGGACGAAGAGAACAGGGAGAAAATGTTTTTCTGAAAACCCAGGGAAGAGTTAGACTATGATGAAATTAAATGGTATCATATACTGCAGAAGAGTCAATAGAAATCTACACTGTACCTGATAATAGTTATCAAATCAGCCTTTATATGAAGACCTTCAGTGAAAGCCAGCTCCAAAAGTGTGTAATCCATTTTACTTTTAAAACATAAAGCCATGGTGTAGCTAGGTGGTGAAGTGGATAGAGCACCAGCCCTGAAGTCAAGAGGACCTGAGTTCAAGTGTGTACTCAGACACTTAACACTTCCTAGCTGTATAACCTTGGGCAAGTCACTTAACTCCAATTGCCTCAGCAAAACAAACAAACAAAACTTAAAGCCATGTGCTAGAAGGTATTTCCATACTACCACGTGAAGTTTGTTTCTGCAACTTCCATTCTTTGTTCCTACTTTTGCCTTTTGGGACCAAACAGAAAAAGTTTAGTAGACCCTTTATATATGTGAAGAACCCCAAATTTCCTCTTTTCCAAGCGAAAAGCCCTCCATTCCTCTAACCATTTTTCATATGGCAAATTTTAAGGTTTTCACCATCCTGTTTGTTTTCCTCTGGATTCTTTCCAGCTTATTAATGTCTTTCCTAATTTGTGGCATCCAGAACTGAATGCAATACTCCAGATAAGGTGTAATGGCAGAATTGAACAAGATTATAACTTTCATTTGAACACAAATGAAGTCTCCATCTTGATAAGAATCAGTTCCAGAATAAGTTAATCTTTGCTGTTTCTTTTAGCTTTTTGAAAGAGTAAATTATTTTTAAAGCAAGCCTTTGGACTTCTGTTTTGGGCAGAGAGAGAACTGCAAATACTTAGAAATTTGAAGTCTCCTGTCATATTCTCTAGGCTTGTGATCCTTTTTCTCTCTACATTGATAATTCTTTCTCCTGTCCAAGTAGTCACTAGTAAACTTCTTAGTACTTTTGTACCCAAGTATTCTTTGCTGTTCTTCCTTCTTTTTCCTGGATTGCTTCACAAGAACATACATGAGTCTGTCATCTAAATATATGCTACTCCACTTGTGCCTTTTGAATAAGATCATTTGACCTCCATATTCCAGTTATGAACCACTTCCTGCAAAATCTCAGTGATTAATCCTAAACCAGAGTTGGCTCTCTATATTAGCTTGTTCATTTTACATGTTACCCATCCTGTGTGCATTTGTGTAGAGGACCTAAGATCATTAGTTTTATTGAAGATTGTTTTCTTGGCTATTATTATATTATTATAGGCTCTCTCTCCTTATACTCTATCTTAAGTTGTGGAAACTCTCCAGAAACTTGGTAGAAATATATATATATTTTTTTTTCCCTTCTCTTTTTGATTTTAAAATTCTTTTTGTATAATTTGCAAGATACATTTCTAGCAATATGTTATCTTCATGTTGTTCCTTGAAAGAATTTATTTCTGTATTTTAAGGTGTGGTTGAGAAATCTAAATATTGTTCGAAGATAGTATTTACTAATCCAATACCATACAATATTGTTCACTCCCATGTTTACTTCATTTGATGCTCATGCTTTCTTATAGCAATAGTGATGAAAATATCAAAAGTCTTTAGTTTCTTGCTCATGATTGTTCATTGTATTTAACAAAATGCTTTTCGAAATTCTTCTTTCATTTGTTTTATACAACCCCTAAGAGATAGGATTAATGTTGTCTTATGAAGTTCTTTGCCATATCTTGAATACTTGCTCATTGAAGATTACACATTTCTCTGGTTGATTGATAGCTGCCTTGTGATCTTTCAGCAGGGAGTTAGTCACTAACCACTGCTACTTGTCTTTATCTTCCACCAGGTAATATCTGCCCTGATTTCAACTATGGATCCATATCATTGTTCCTTGTGTCAGAAGCAGCTGCTGGCTGCTTATTTTTTTTTTCCCCCTCCTTAAGGGATTCATCTCCCCTCATGGGAAAAGCTTAATAACTTTACCTAAATGGAAGTATATAGCTTATTTTCTTCTGTGTCCTATTTTTCTACCTTTCCCCTCCCAAAACAGACCAAGAATCCCTTCTACCTTGTCATATCCTTTCATCTTTGTTTTTATGCAAAGGCATTTTGTGATAACCTAGAAAGCAGGGAGATGACAGGATCCTAGATGTAGAGCTGGAAGGCCATCTTATTTCAGCATAATCATTTTTATTGGTGGTGAACTGAGATCTAGGGAGGTTTAAGTGACTTGCCCAAGATCAAACATTTAGTAAGAAGAATATGATGTACTTCTAATCCATATACCCTGTCTGCTAGGAGAAAGATTGGTGTACATTTTTTAAACCTTCATCTTTGTGTACTCAGTGCTTAGCTCAATATCTGGCACATGTGGAACATATTGACCAGATGGGTAGGGTGATTATGTAAGCCTATAAACAGGAAGATTCTGTGTCCAGTAGGAAGGAATGAAACACATTTGTTAAGCATATATTAATAATATATATTATCATAATATACATACATGTTAATATATTAACCATGTATTAATAATCTATATTATTTAGCATATAAGAATATCTCATTTGTTCCTCACAACAATGCCTGAGACAGGCAAGTTAAATAATTTGCCTAGGGTTATATAGCTAGTCAACCTTTGAGTTTGAATTTGAACTCAGGTGTTTCTAATTCAGGGCCTGTGTTCTGTCCATTACTTCCCCCAACTGCCTCAACTGCATCTCCTGTGTGAGTCATTTAGTCAAATGTCTACCATATATATGTGGCAGACATTGTGCTAGGTGCTGGGAGAAGCAGACAAAGAATAAAATGATTCCTATTCACAATGATCTTTGCATTCTAATGGAAGAGAAAACAAATATGTAAGCAGCAATAAAAAAAGTTTAATATACAGATAGACACACACTTACAAGGACACCCTTGAGAACACAGATAAACATCCAAAGTCGTTTAATTCATGAGACCATGGAAAGAAAGGCACTAATAATTGGAGGTACTCAGGAAAGGACTCAATTCAATTACTGTGTGAATCCATCTTAAAGAATTTATTAGGCATAGGGAACAGCAAGTGCACAAAGACTCTGGAATGAAGTGAGTAAAAAATAAGAGAGGACTACTTTTGATGGGGATTGCAGAGTGAAGGAGAGGTAATGATGTCCAGCAAGGCCAGAAAGGCAGGTTGAATCTAGATTTTGTAAGACTTTAAAATCTCAACAGAGGAGTTTGAGTGGTTAAATGTCAAAGACTCACGTGGACAGATGTAAGGCAGCAGTACAGAATGCATTAGAATTATGAGAAGCTTTATTTTTATATTTTATTTATTTATTTTTTGCTGAGGGAATTGGGGTTAAGTGATTTGCCCAGAGTCACACAGCCAGGAATTGTTAAGGGTCTGAGGTTAGATTTTGAACTCGGGTCCTGCTGACTTCAGGGCTGGTGCTCTACCCACTGCGCCACCTAGCTGCCCACCCTATATGAGAGGCTTTAGACAGAAAAATTTGTTGCATGTGAACGGATCCAACCATTCTGGAGAGCAATTTGGAGCTATGCTCAAAGAGTTATCAAACAGTGCATACCCTTTGACCCAGCAGTGTTTCTACTGGGCCTATATCCCAAAGAGATTTT
>JAJPUD010003341.1:63912-81146 GCA_023553655.1 Myrmecobius fasciatus | reverse complement strand
TGTTTTCCTTCTTAGGTTGTTTTTTTTTTCTTCTTCTCTTTCTAGATCTGATGTTTCTTGTGCAGTAAGATAACTGTATAGATATGTATACATGTATTTGTCATATAATTTATCCTATCTAGCATGTATTAGATTACCTGTCATCTAGGGGTGGGGGGCGGGGGGAGGGAAAGGAAAAGCTTTGGAAAAAAAAAGTTTTTTTTTGCAAAGGTCAGTGTTGAAAAGTCACTCATATGTTTTGCAAATAAAAAGCTTTATTAAAAAAAAAAAAAGAAAAAAAAAAAGAAAAATTTGTTGCAGTGATCATAGTGAAAGATGAAGAGGGCCTGAAACAATGTGGTGGCTGTACAAGTAGAAGGATGGGTCTGTACAAGGAAGGAGAGAGATTTTGAAGGTAGCAAGGCTTGTTAACTGACTGGCTTGATGGAGTGCAGGAGAATGAGGAATTGAGATTAATCTTAAATTATGAACTTGAATCACTGAAATGGTGATTTGAAGAAAGAAAGGTTTCAGGGGAAAGATAATGAATTCAGTTTAAGAATTGTTTAGTTAAACTCATGGGAGACTGAATATAGAATATAAGTCTGGGAGTTATCTGTATAGAGTTGATAGTTAAAACCATGTGAGTTTAACAAGTTATAGAATAGAGGAGAAGAGAAAAGGTCTAGGACAAAATCTTGAGAAATACCCATAATTAGGCAGCATTATATGGATAATAAACCTACAAAGGAAATATTGGACAAATAGAAAGGATTTATCTGGTTATTTTCCATGTTTTCTGGAAGCAAGTTATCCTCAGGTTCTTGTTTTTACCTATAGTTATCAGTCATTTCCTTGGTGAAGTTTAGTACATTTTGCTAATAAATTATTAAAATTAAAATCTCTTTTTTTCTATGAAGTTTTTCTACAATTTTCTGTGCTTCAGGTTTTTTGAGTTCTATTTGATATCAGCAAATACTGTATTTTCTAAAATAGTGTTTTTCATGTGTTTTATTTTCAGATCTTACATCAAAGAAGACAATTTTTGTAGACATTTTCATTTTCTTCTTCAAAATAATAAATTCTAGTATGGAGACCTAGAATTCTTAAAGGGACATGGTCTACCCTGGGAGGTAGTTTTGTGCTCGAATATATATTTATATATATTAAATAACAAAAGCTTATTTAGAAGGATCTTTTCAGAGTTAATGATGCATTACATATCTATATAATAATTTTTTTGATATGGCAACAATTTTTAAGCATATAGGAAAATACTATAAGATTTTTCTGTAACTATTTGTGACCTGATATATATATATCCTTTGGTAAAAGTGATAGCTCTTCTATATATGTGGTCCCCAGATGAACATCCCATGATTTAATTTTTTAAAGCAAAGAAAAGCTTCTTTTCTAGAATTAAACACCTTTTTGAAGTTTGTAGAAAAATTTGATCTGTAGGAAAAGTGTAACATTAAGTAGTTCTAAATTGTAGAAAATTTGAGTACCAGTTATAGTAAAATAGAATACTTAATAAATACTGCAAAAACATTGAATGAATCAGCAACATTTTACTTCGAAATGGAAAAATCACTATTTGTGTACAGTTTAGCAAGTGACAAGATATAGAAGGAAAGCAAAATTTGGCCATATGAAACCATATCCATCTTTATTTGCTATACAATTTTGTGTATGTTGAGCTTTGAAAGTAAAGTTAAAGAATGCCAGATTGTAAAGCATTCCGATAACTTTTTAAACATGGCTTCAATTTAGCAATATAGTTTAAAATGTTTCTAAAACTATAAAGTTGATTTCAAGTATTTAAGATATTCTTGATTTCTTGTAAAATGCCTTTAGGAAAATAAGAAATAGGATGTAAAGCAATTTTTTTTTCCTCTTCTGTAATACAGGATACACATTGATATTTGTCATCATTAGATCAGGTTTAGTTAATTTGAATTTTCTGTACTTCTTAAGTTTTTGATTATAGAAATACTCATGTGAATATTTACATAAATGTGAGTTTAAGATATACATCCTTAAAAGTTCATCAGCTTTTATTCCATTGAGGTAACATTGTAATAAATGAGCAACAGGATGATGAAATAGGCCCTATAAGCTTGAAAGAGTTAATTAAATACAAAGTACAGTACTAGATGTCATGTAGGTGACTTGGGAAAATTCCTCTACTTTTTACAAAAGTTGTTTGATGTAATTTTAATGCTGGACATCCAATAACACAAAACTTACTCAAATTTTTTTGTGTAAAAAGATGAAAAAATTCACTTTTATGTTTTTAGTAGAATATAAAACTAATATTACAAACCCACTCACAAAACTACCTCCCAGAGAGAGACTTGTCCCATTTTGTTCCCAAAATACTCAATTATGAATGCAGTAGAGGACGGTGTGCTATTATCACGTTTGATGAATAGTGATGCAAATGAAATGAAATATGATTTGTCATGTGAACTCTATAGAATGTCTACATACTCTACTTTCCCAGTCAATGTTCCAATCTCAGAAAGGAGTCTTGCTCGGGCTGGATTTTATTACACTGGTGTGAATGACAGAGTTAAATGTTTCTGTTGTGGCTTAATGCTGGATAATTGGAAACAAGGAGACAATGCTATTGACAAACATAAACAGCTTTATCCCAGCTGTGCATTTATTCAGAATTTAATTGCAGTTAACCTGGGATCTTCTCAGACCACATTTTCTTCTTCAGTGAATAATGCCACACGTTCATTATCTTCCAGTTCAGGACAGAGTGGATATTTCAGTGGTTCTTATTGCAGTTTTCCACTGGATGCAGTGACTTCCAGAGCAGTTGAGGATTTGTCTCCTTTGAACACCAGTCCTCACAGTTATTCAATGAGTACTGAGGATGCCAGAATTCTAACTTATCAGACATGGCCATTGACATTTCTGTCACCATTAGATCTGGCAAGAGCTGGTTTTTACTACATAGGACCTGGAGACATGGTAGCTTGCTTTGCTTGTGGTGGGAAACTGAGTAATTGGGAGCCAAAAGATGATGCCATGTCAGAACATCGGAGACATTTTCCTAACTGTCCTTTCCTGGAGAATCACATCCAAGAAACATCAAGGTTCAGTATTTCTAATCTGAGCATGCAAACCCATGCAGCCCGTATGAAAACCTTTGTGACCTGGCCACCTCAAATTCCAGTTCATCCAGAGCAGCTTGCAAGTGCTGGCTTTTATTATGTGGGTAAGAAACCTAAATCAGTAGAAGAAATATTCATAGCTCTTACCATTAAGTTTTTGTTTGTAAATTTGTAAATTGCTTCACTTTTTTTTGTTAGGTCGGAATGATGATGTCAAGTGCTTTTGCTGTGATGGTGGACTGAGGTGCTGGGAATCTGGAGATGATCCTTGGGTGGAACATGCCAAATGGTTCCCAAGGCAAGTACTCTGATAACTGCTTTACAGGATTCTGTTCTTAAGGGAAGTAGGCTTACGTGAATCGTTGGATTCAAATTTGTATTACATTAAAGCTTCATGCATATATTATGGTTGAAATAATCAGATTGATTAGGGTATTTTTTTTTAAAGAATAATCATTTATTTAATAGAAGGCAAAGATAGGAATAATCAAAATATTTACTACATAAAAAACAAAAGCAATAATCAAAATATGACAGTCTAGCCATAAACTTGAATCATATTCTCCCATCAAAGCATATGGTATGCATGAAGTAGAGTTGAAACACTCTCACAGAAGCCTACTAAGGAGGGATACAAACAAGAAAACCATGCACCTAGGTAATTTACAACTCTAGATGGCAAGTTGTGAGATTCTTGATTTCTTTCAAGATTCAGCTAGGCAGAAACATTTTTCTTCTATCTGTTCCTCCTCTGGCCCTCATAATTCTGCTGTGGTAAGCTGCTTTCCTACTACTATTAGCTTTCTGAAGTAATACCAAACTGTCAGTACACAGCTATCCTTAGAGTATAGAAATGTCATGTGCTTTTAGTGACAAGCAATTTACTTCCAAACTTCTCAGATCTGCTCTGGGACTATTTCACACTAATGCAGTGACAGAGTCTTGAACCCTTTCTCCAGACAGATCTTCAGACAGGAGAGGTCCATGCTTTATTTAATTAGCCCTCAGTAAAAGAACACTTCTCATGGAAAAACAGATTCAAGTTTCTTATTCTCAAACTGGAAAGAAAAATAAAGGATGACAGGAAAACCACTGACACGTTTCTCCTCCATCAAGTGTAGTTGGAGCTAAAGAACAATTTGTCTTCCTACAGTTAAGCAATTCTCAACAAAATAATGGCTCTCTCTTGATCCATGCATCTATATGGTGCTTTTAAAAATTGATCCTATTTACAGTTAATTGATTTTGTTCTGTAATTGCCTGTCACGATTTGTTGTTTCTGAACTTAATTCAGAATTTCACTTGCCTTGTAATGAATTAAGTTTAGAAGTCCACTTCTCTTGTTACCTCTGAAGGATGATTATTTTGTTATCCAAAAAAGTCTAGTCCACTATATCTTATCTCACAGACTTAAACATTTCTTAGTTTCGGGATTGAGTTGTTGCTGGTTCTCATTATCCAGTTTCTATCCAATCATGTGTTTCTTTACATCTATGATTCTAGCCTCCCAAAATTATTTTTATTTGGAGGCTTTGTTTAGCTAGGGAAGCTGTACTAAATTCACATTTTACTAATAAATTTATCATGTTCAATTCTTCGTGCTGCAGTTCAGTCTTAAGTTTAACTGTTATGTGGAGAAGGAATGACATTTTTCCAGATGATTAAATTTTACCAGGTAGTAGTCATTTTCTATCTAAATCATTCTCTTTAAAAAATTATTTTATTTATAAAATATGAATTTATTTTATTAAAAAAAATCAGAAAAAGAATACAAAACAAAATAAAAGAGAACATTGTCATGTTCCCAGTAGAGCATCAGGGAGAATTCAAAATATATAACAGCAAATTATCAATTCATGAAAGTATATATATTAGTACAAATAATTATATTCATGGGTGTCCATCTTTTCTTTACTTCCTTGTAAATTTTTTTTGTTGTTCTCTGCTGCACACCTTTTTTACTTCATTCCTTTTTTTCCCCTTTCATCCCCTCTCCCTTCCCCAAACAGGATATAAAGGACATATTTATATATACATATCTAAATATATTCATACACATGCACGCATCCCCACACATATCTTTCCTATCCCTGCTGACTCTTTAATTCTGCTCCTTACCTTGCCTTGCTACTCAACCTTCCTCCACCCATGGATCCCTCCCTTGTCTTCTCTCCTCCCCCTCCTCCTTTGCTTCCTCATCTGCCTTTCTTCCTCCCATATTTCTTTATAGATTTTGGAGAGTGCTTTACCCTTCATGCTATGCTATATGTGTAGTGTTGCCTATTTAACCCATTAGTGATATGAGTAGGTTTTCAGAACTATGAGCCCTCCTCTCACCTCTAATGCCTCCATGTCTGTTACGCCTCTGAACCTCATTTGTATAACACAATGACTATTTTTGCCTTAACTTTTCCCCAATCTTTCTTTTGAACTACACTATTGTTGGTTTTAATCCTAAAACACATGGTATATATTTCCCATTAAGAAAAGCATAAACAATTTGTTCATGTTGAGTTTCTTGAAATTGATCTTTGATATACTGGCTTTTATATATTAAATTTTCTAGTAAGTTCAGGTTTAGTTGATAGAAAGTCCTGGAAATCTGCAAGTTCCTTGAATGTCCATTTTTTCTAATTCAATATTACAATTTTGCTGGGTATGATATTTTTGGCAGGCCTAGTTCTTTTGTCAGTAAATAGGATTCCAGGACCTGTGGTTTTTTATTGTGGATGTTGATAAGTCCTGTACAATTCTAATTGTAACTCTAGCGTATTTGAATTTTTTTTTTCCCTTGTTTGTTGCAAAATTTTCTCTTTTGATTTTGGGACTTTTGAAATTTGGCAATAATGTTCCTGTTTTCCACAAAGGATCTTGTTGAGGTGGTGATTGGTTGATTTTTTTCTATTTCAAATTTCCCTGTTAATTTAGGACAGTTTTCTTGGATTATTTCTTGCATTATTGTGTCAAGGTTTTTTTTTTGTCACAGCTTTCAGGCAGTCCAATTATTCTTATATTTTCTCTTCTTGATCTGTTCTCCAGATCAAGATATTTTTCTTGTAAGCTGTTTCACATTCTGTTCTATTTTTTTCATTCTTTAGAATCTATTCTATTATTTCTTGGTGTCTCATAGCTTCACTGTTTTCCCCTTGCCCAATTTTAATTTTCAGAGTTATTCTAAATTTTTTAGTTTTTCCTTAATGTCTCTCATTTAATTTTTAAATGCTTTTTTGAGTTCTTCTGTAAATTCTCTTGGGCAGGGAACCATTTCACGTTACTCTTTGGAGTAGAAGCAGTTTTTTAAAATTATACTGTACTCGTCTGAAGATGAACCTGTCTTCCCTATTCCCATAGTAAGTTTCTATGATTGGGTTCTTTTTTTCTTTCTTTCTTTTTTTTTTTTTTTCCTTTTTAAAGAAGAGGTATTAGTGTAAACACCTAATAGGGATGGGGTAGGATGGTGCCTTCTAGCTTCACTTGAGCTGACTTGGAATTCCAGGTCAGAAAAAAACAAATTGAGAAATAGTCTGCTTTGGTGTATCTTTGTTACTTCTCTGACATTTGAATGTTGATGTTCTGCTGTAACTCAGGAATAATTGAATTAGTGGCATTACGGTGTGGTAGAGAGCAGCAGGGCTTGGTGCTGAGAGATCAATATTCTCTGGGTTCTGCTGAGAACTTGTTTTGTGATGTTGGGCAAGGCAGCCTCTCGGCTTCACTAGATTCCATTCTTTGTAGTAATGGCTTTTCCCTAGACTTTTCTTGAACTTTGTGGTTTTTATTAAAAACAACCCATAAATATCAACATTTATTCTTAAACGTGTCTAAATCTGTTATCTTATTGGCATTGAGTATCCTAGTGCAGATTACAGACCGTGTCTCATAGTATACACAATTGTAGTTTGTCTTTGAGGGGCTCCCTCTCTAGTAGTGGTTGTAAAGAAAATGCTTTATAAATCTTTTTTATTTTTATTTTTTTTAAATTAAAACTTTTTATTTGCAAAACATATGTTTGGGTAATTCTTCAACATTAACCCTTACAAAGCTTTCTGTTACAAATTTTTCCCCCCTACTCCCCACCCTTCCCCTAGGATGGCAGGATATCCACTACATGTTAATTATGTTAAAATACTTGACAAATCGGATATATGTATACATATTTCCACACTTAGAATTTTTGTGCAAGAGAACTCATATCTACAAGAAAGAAAAATCAGAGAAAGGAAACACAATGCAAGCAAACATCAATAGAGAACATGAAAATGTTATGTTGTGGTCCATATTTCACATCACTCTCTCTGGGTGTATATGGCTTTCTTCACTGAACAATTGGAACTGGTTTGAAACATTTCATTGTTGAAGAGAGTCATGTCCATCAGAACTGATCATCATATAGTAGTGTTGTTGCCGTAAAAAAAATCTCCTTGTTCTGCTCACTTCACTCAGCATCAGTTCATGCAAGTCCCTCCAGGCCTCTCTGAAATCATCCTGCTGGTCGTTTCTTACAGAACAATAATATTCCATAACATTCATATACCATAATTTATTCAGCCACTCTCCAGTTGATGGGCATCCATTCAGTTTCCAGTTTCTAGCCTCTACAAAAGGGGCTGCCACAAACATTCTTGCACATGTGGGGCCCTTTCCTTCCTTTCTAATTTCTTTGGGATATAAGCCCAATAGAAACGCTGCTGGGTCAAAGGGTATGCACAGTTTGATCACTTTTTGAGCATAGCTTCAAATTGCTCTCCAGAATGGCTGGATCCATTCACAGTTCCACCAACAATGCATCAGTGATCCAGTCTTCCCACATCCCCTCCAACATTCATCATTATCTTTTCCTGTCATTTTAGCCAATCTGACAGGTGTATAGTGGTACCTCAGGGTTGTCTTAATTTGCAATTCTCTGATCCATAGTGATTTGGAGCACCTTTTCATATGACTACAAATAGTTTTAATTTCATCATCTGAAAATTGTCTGTTCATATCCTTTGACCATTTATCGATTGGAAAATGGCTTGAATTTTTTTTTTTTAATTTTATTTTATTTGCAAAACGTATGTATGGGTAATTCTGCAACATTAACCCTTACATAGCTTTCTGTTACAAATTTTTTCCCCCAACTCCCCACCCCTTCCCTAGATGGCAGGATATCCACTACATGTTAATTATGTTAAAATACTTGACAAATCGAATATATGTATACATATTTCCAAACTTATTGTTGTTCAAGAAAAATCTTATCTACATGAAAGACATATCAGATAAAGGAAAAGCAATGTAAGCAAACATCAATCAAGAGTATGAGAATGTTATGTTGTGGTCTACATTTCACATCCCTCTCTCTGTGTGTATATGGCTATCTTCAGTGAACAATTGGAACTGGTTTGAGACATTTCATTGTTGCAGAGCCATGTCCATCAGAATTGATCGTCATATAGTATTGTTGTTGCCGTGTATAATGATCTTCTGTTCTACTCATTTCACTCAGCATCAGCTCATGCAAATCTCTCCAGGCCTCTCTGAAATCATCCTGCTGGTCGTTTCTTACAGAACAATAATATTCCATAATATTCATATACCATAATTTATTCAGCCATTCTCTAATTGAAGGGCATCCATTCAGTTTCCAGTTTCTAGCCACTACAAAAAGGGCTGCCACAAACATTCTTGCACATGTGGGGCCCTTTCCTTCCTTTATGATTTCTTTGGGATATAGGCCCAATAGAAATGCTGCTGGGTCAAAGGGTATGTACAGTTTGATAACTTTTTGAGCATAGTTCCAAATTGCTCTCCAGAATGGCTGTATCCATTCACAGCTCCACCAACAATGCATCAGTGTCCCAGCCTTCCCACATCCCCTCCAACATTCATCATTAACTTTTCCTGTCATTTTAGCCAATCTGACAGGTGTGTAGTGGTACCTCAGGGTTGTCTTGATTTGCATTTCTCTGATCAATAGTGATTTGGAGCACCTTTTCATATGACTACAAATAGTTTTAATTTCATCATCTGAAAATTGTCTGTTCATATCCTTTGACCATTTATTGATTGGAGAGTGGCTTGAATTTTTATAAATATGAGACAATTCTCTATAAATTTTAGAGATGAGACCTTTATCAGAGCCCTTAAATGTAAAGATGATTTCCCAATTTATTGCTTCCCTCCTAATCTTGACTGCATTGGTTTTGTTTGTACAAAAACTTTTTAACTTAATATAGTCAAAATTATCTATCTGGTGTTCAATTAAGAGTTCCAGTTCTTCTTTGGACATAATGCTTTATAAATCTTAAAGCACTATTTAAATAAGTAAATAACTTAGTTTTATATTTTATTGTTCACTTCAAACTACAGCTTCTTGACCTGCATAGAGGTTCCCCAGGAGACAAGTCAGATGATCTAGTACTCCCATCTCTTTGAGAACTTGGCACATTTTGTTGTGATCCATGCAGTCAAAGACTTTAGTGTAGTCAATGAAGCAGAAATAGATAGTTTTCTGGAACTCCTTTGCTTTCTCCATAATTCAGTGAATCTTGGCAATTTGGTCTTTTAATTCTTCTGCCTTTTTGAAGACCAGCCTGCTCTTCCAGGAATTCTCAGCATATTGAATGCTTCACTTTAACAGCATCATCTTTTAGGATTCTAAGTAGCTTAACTGGAATTGTCACCTCAACCAACTAGCTTTGTGGTTAGCAATGCTTCCCAAGGCGTACTTGACTTCATATTATGAGATGTAAGACTATAAATAACTAACCACATCATTGTGATTGTTGGTGATATACTTTCTTTTATGGTTCTTCTGTGTATTCTTACTACCATTGAATCTCTTCTACGTTTTAAGTCTCTTCCATTTTTGACTTTTATATGCCTATTTTTGTATGAAATGTTTCCTTGATATTTCTAAGTTCTATTTTTGTTTTTTTAATAGCATTTTTTCCCCAAATGTAAAGATAATAGTCATGTTGCAAAAGAAGAAACTGACGAAAAGAAAAAAATAACATGAAAAATAGTATGTTTCAGTATGTATTCTGGCTCCCATAATTCTTTCTCTGGATATGGATAACATTTTTCATCATGTCATTTTGTAGTTGTCCTGAATAGTACAGTAGTACTGTACAGATAAAAATAGCTATGTCTTTAACAGTTGATTGTTATTTAGTATTGCTGTTGCTATATGTACTGTTCTTCTGGTTCTGTTTACTTCACTTTGCATCAGCTCATGTAAGTCTTTCTAGGTTTTTCTGAAATCAGTCTGCTCATAATTTCTCAGCAAAGTAATATTCCACTGCAGTTGCACCCCAACTTGTTCAGCCATTCCCCAATTGATGGGCATTCTTTCAGTTTCCAATTCTTTGCCACCACAAAAGTACTGCTATGAATATTTTTGTACAAATAGCTCTTTTCCCCTTAAAAACAAAACAAAACAGAACTCTTTGGGATATAGACTTAGTAGTTTTGCTGGATCAAAGGGGATGCACAGTTTTATACCTTTTGTTCTCCAGATTATTTTCCAGAATGATTAGATCAATTTACACCTCCACCAACAGTAATAGTGTATTAGTATCCCAATTTCCCCCCATCCTCTCCAACATTTATCATTTCCCTTGTCATATTAGCCAGGCTGATAGGTATGAGGTGGTACTTGAGAGTTGTTTTAATTTGTGTTTCTCTACTCAATAATGATTTAGAGCATTTTATCATATGACTATAGGAAGCTTTGGTTTTCTCATGCTTACTCATATCCTTTGACCATTTATCAATTGGGAAATGACTTGAATTCTTTAAATTTGATTCAGTTTTCTATATATTTGAGAAATGAGGCCTTTTTTTTTGCTGTAAAAATTATTTCCCAGCTTTTTGATTTTCTTCTGATCTTGGTTACTGTGTTTTTGTTTGTGTAAAACTTTTTTTTTTAATTTAATGATTAAAATTATTCATTTTACCATCTTGTATTGCTATCTCTTTTGTTTGATCAAAATTCCTCGCTTGTCCATTGATGTGACAGGTAAACTGTTCCTTGTTCTTCTAATATGCTTATGGTGTCAGCCTTTATGTTGAAATCCTGTAGTACTTTTGATATTATCTTGATATATGATATAAGATATTGGTCTATGCCAAGTTTTTGCCCAGCAGTTTTTGTCAGATAGTAACTTTTTGTTCCCAAAGCTGGGGTCTTCATGTTTACCTAAGACTACTGGGTTTTTTTTTTTTTTATATGTAATCTATTTGCTATCTCCAAATTTCTTGAAGAAATCTCTAGTTATAAATATTCTAATGTTTTCTTCTATGTCTTGGCATCTGGTGAGGTCTAGAGTTGTCTTTTGGATTGTATAAAAAGAATGTTTAATTATGACCAGTGAGTTACCTTGACAAAATTATTAGTCTATGCCTTGTTTCATTTTGTATTTCAAGGCCAAATTTACCTGTTATCCCAATTATCTTTTGATTTTCTGCTTTAGCATTGCAATCTCATATGATGAATATGAGATTTTTTGGGGGTCATTTTTCTAGGAGTACTGATAAACTTTATCCTCTGGCATCAATGGTTGGATCATAGACTTGTATTACTCTGATGTTGAATGGTTTGCTTTGGATTTGAAGATCATTCTGTCGTTCTTGAGATTATACCCCAACTCATGCTTTTCTCACCCTGTTGCCTGAAGGCTACTCCATTTCTTCTAAGGAATTCTTGCCCATAGTGGTATATGTAGTGATCACCTGAATTATATCCGCCCTTTCCATTCCTTTAAGCTTACTGACACTCAAGGTGTTGGCATTTAATCTTTCCATCTCCTATTTGAATACATATAGTTTACTTTGATTTGAAGATTTTACATCCCAGGTTCCTGTGCAATATTGATCTTTATAGCATTGGATTTTCCTTTTGTCACCAGACACATTTGCCACTGAGCTTTCTTTTGACTTTGATCCAGTTGTTTATTTGTAGTTGTTATCTGCTCTTTCCTAGTAGCATTGTTGGACACCTTCTGACCAGAGGGGCTCATCTTCCTATGTCATATCTTCCTCACTCCCCCCAAGACAATTTTGTTAAGTGACTTGCCTAGGGTCTCACACAGCTAGGAAGTGTTGAAGTATCTGAGGTTAGATTTGGACTCAGGTCTTCCTAACTTCAGAGCTGGTGCTCTATCTACTGCATCATATAGCTGCCCACTCTCATATCTTTTATTATTTTAATATATGGGGTTTTCTTGGCAGAGATCTAAGTGGATCACTTTTTGTCAGAATTCTCCCCTCTATATCATGCGTGTTCTAGCTTATAGTTTCAGAGCTGTTACCATAGGGCAGTGATTTAGGATGGTCCTATTGACTTAGAAAACAATAAATTAGTATTATGTTGACTCAAAATATTTTGTTAAATATTTCTCACTCATTTATTTATTCACTTAATTATTTATTCTTGAATTCATTCATCCATTTATTTATTTGTTTAGTGTGAGGCAGTTAGGGTTAAGTGACTTGCCCAGGGTTATACAGCTAGTAAATGTTAAGTGTCTGACAGTGATTTGAACTCAGGTCTTCCTGAATCCAGGCTGTTGCTAATCAATAGAAAAGATGGTTCTGGTGTTATCTGTTCTTTGATTAAATACAGTAGCTGCAGTAAACTAATCCCGTGTGGGTGAAGGAGCACAGATTCAAAGGAGGAAGCTTTATTTGGAATGAAGAGAGAAGCTTAAGATTAATTTATATCTTTTTCATTAAAATCTCATTTTTCCTGCTTTATCACAACATAGAAGTAATCTTGTATTGACCTATGCTGAGTTGAGATTTGGTACTTCCTTTGAAACTGAAAGCCCAGAATGTGGACATCCTAGTTAATTCAAAGAGACTCAGCAGCACAAAGCTGACCACTAGATACTGCTTTTTTTTTTCTTCCCCCATTGTAATTCATGGAAGTAAAGATATATGCTAATTTCTTTCTTTTTTTTTTTTAAAGGAAAAAAAGTATGCTTCAATCTGTATTTAGACACAATGAGTTCTTTGGGTATGGATAGTGTTTTTCATCATTAGTCCTTCAGAGATGTTTTGAATTATTGTATGGCTGAGAATAGCAAAGTCATTTACAGCTGATCATTTTATGTTTTTGCTGTTACTTTGTACGTAGTACATTTGACTTCAGGTTGTCCTGCTCATCTCTTATAGTACAATAATATTCCACATTTCCCCCAACATTTGTCATTTTCCTTTTCTGTCCTATTATTAGCCAGTGTAATAAGTATGAGGTAGTATCTCAGAAGTCAGATTAATTTCAAAAAAACATTGTAGTCTCAAGGAATCTCAGTAGTCATTTAGTGTATCCCCAACTTTCTTCCCCTCCCTCAGTCTGCACTACAACCTAATTAACTAGTGATATAATCCAGCCTCTGAAGAGCTTTAATGGGAAAAGAGAAGAGAAACATTTTTGACATCCTTCTGTTAAGGCTGAATCTCTTTATTATTTAGATCCATTGTTCTTAGTTTTATCCCCCTGAGACCAATCAGAATAAACGCATTCCAACTTCAAGTTCATACTCCTTCAAATATTCAAAGATATCCATTCTATGTCCTCTGAGCTTTTTCCAGGTAAATATCACCAGTTCCTTTAACCAGTTTTCATATGGATGGATTCAGGACCCTTTACCATTTTAACTTTTTTGGAATCTCTCCATTCCTAAATAGTTGCCTGGGAAGAAATACTAAATACTTGAGATTTTATCTTTTAAAGTAAAATACACTTCACCATAATTGTTACATACATTAGTGGTCCAAAACACTAAGATCTAAATTAGACCTAAGAAATAAATTGTTTGTAATCATCTTTTTTTTTTTAAACCATATGACAAATTTTTTGAATGTTCTTTTCTGTTAATTTTTTAAGGTGTGAATACTTGATACGAATGAAAGGACAAGAGTTTGTTGATCAAGTTCAAGCTAGGTACCCTCATCTCCTTGAACAGGTAAAAAGAAGCTAATTTTAATTATTTTTACTGATAATACTTCTTAATTGATAATTATGGAAAAACATGATTCTTGTGTTTTTAGAGAAAAATCAGCAATATTGTTTACATTTGTGTTTTGAACCCAAAAAATATCATAAAGTTTCCTTCCTGAATCCATAAGAAATTGAGGGATCATTTTAATTATGAGGAATAATAGCTTTTTCCTTT
Source organism: Myrmecobius fasciatus (assembly GCA_023553655.1). Classification (NCBI taxonomy): domain Eukaryota; kingdom Metazoa; phylum Chordata; class Mammalia; order Dasyuromorphia; family Myrmecobiidae; genus Myrmecobius; species Myrmecobius fasciatus. The sequence goes on along the minus strand of JAJPUD010003341.1, from coordinate 66,877 downwards.
AAGTGACTAATTTTCACTTAATTGCCATTCTTTAAATTTTAAAGGGGATAATTCAGAATAGACTGACTTTTAAATTTTTGTGGAGATTAGAGAAAGGATACAATTATTTCCCTCATCTTTTTTTGGAAAAATCAATTTTAACTTGGTGGGAGAGGTTCAAAACTATATCACAAAGTTGAAGCGTTGGTCCAAATAAGTGAGAAAATACATTGCTAGATGGATAATTTCATCAGCATGAGTATACTTTCCTCATAAATAGAATGCAGACCTTCATACTTTAAATAGTTCATCAAAAATGTACATCCACCTGATGGTTACTTTTTCCATACATTAGTTGGTCCGTAGGTGACACAAACTTTTAACTTTGGACAGAAATGAGAAGACTATATCTTAACTTGGAACCTCCAGGACTTTTGTTCTATTGATAAAGCTTTTGAGTATCTAAGGTCCATGCCTTACACTACCTGATGCATTAGAATAAGAGTTTTTTGAAAGCTGCATAAAATAAGTCAATTAAATAAAATTTGCTAAGCTTAATGTAAAATATTCATACTTTTTAATTTTAACCACTGACAAGCTTTTCTGAAACTATAAGGTGAATCCAATTACCCCCAAACCCTTTACTCTGCAGGGTTTAGTCTTCCCTCATCTTGCCTATGCTTGGGTTAGTTAAAAGTAGTTATAAATGGGATCATATGATAGAATTCAGCATTTATTATTCAACACACACACATTATATATACACACAATCTTATAAATAATAAAATTTCTTAAAAGTTTTAGTATGTTTTAAGTTTTAATAGCTTCAACTTTTGGGACAACACACATACACATTCATGTCATACTTTTTACAAGTTTTGCCAAAATTTGATGATTGCTTAGGTATTGATTTCTTATCATTTTTACTATTTGCAGATAATTTGAAATTTACTTTATTTCCTCTTCTGTCTTCTCTTCTGTAGCTGTTGTCAACTTCCGATGCTCCAGGGGATGAAAGTGCTGATCTACCAAGTATGTGAAATAATATTTTGAATTTTTATAAGAAATGCCTAGGGAAAAAAATAAGAATGAAAGTATATAATGGAATTGTGAAGTAAATAAAAAATAAGATGGATCAGACATAAAATTTTGATTGCAAACTGTATTAGGTATGTGGCACCAAGTTCTTGGGTAAGGTGGATGCAAAGTATAAGACATTGACCGGTTTCCAAACTTCTTATTGTAGTTGGACAAGAACACAAAAACACTCAAAAATACCATATATTGTTTTGTATCGTTAGCTAAGTGTCAGATTATAAAAAGGAACAAGGTATTTCAGAGGAGATAGTGACTGCAAAATGACTTTTCACTTTTTTTTTGCTGTTATGTAAAGAATTGCATAAGATGTTATACTTTGTTTTGAATGTAAATATAGAAATTTTCCTTTGTACTTATTTTAATAATCTCCTCTAGCCATGTCTTTTTTAAAATAAAACATTTAAAATTAAATTTGGGACAGAGAGCATTTTCATACATTTTCTGGTTCCCTCAGACTCGCTGCATCTAGATGACTGGCTTTTCTTTTACTAGGATGATCTAGGCCATTCAATAAGTTTTCCCTAAGACAATGTCTTGTAGCAAAACAGTAGATTTAGAATCAGAGGAACTGGGTTCAGAATCAGACTCTGAACGTGTATGTCCTTGGGCAAGTCACTTAACCAGTTAGTTACAATTTCTTCTGTCAAATGGAGATAAGATTCGCCTCTTAAGAGTTATTGTGAGAATCAAATGAGATTATATTTGTAAAGCACTTAGCAAAGAACCTGGCATGTAATATTAATATAAATGCTAGGTACTGTTATTATTATTGTCATCATTGTTATGATCATTATTATTAGTGTTTGATTTGATAATTTATGAAAAAGGTGCAGGTCTGCTCAGGTTTTTTGGGAAAGTCCACAATGACATTGGGAAGTAATGCCACATATGTACTTTAATAATAAGCACATATATAAGTAAAGACAAACAGCAAGAGGGGTGTAGTGTGGGATTGAGATAGAATGGTGGGGATGGCAGGCAGTGTGAGGGGGAAAAAAGGGAGAGGGGAAAGGCCCATTCACTCACATAACTGAATTATAGTTGAGAGCACTTGGCAACATGAACTCCATGGAAAATGGAAGAGTATTTGGGGGAGCAGGAGTATGAGTTACATTTGGAGGTTAAATTTTTTGTTTAGCTCTGCTTTTTTCATCAGAAATAAATGGAATTCACCTGTTTCATTGAATGTCCATCTTCTTTCCTAGAAGAAAATGCTCAGTTTAATGGGGTAGTTTATTCTTGGCTGCATTATAAGCTTTTTTTTGCCATTCAGAATATCAAATTCCAGGCCCGCTGATCCTTTAAAGTGGAAGCTGCTAGATCCTAGGCAATGCTTATTGTGGCTCCTCAACTCAGTATTTAATTTGTTTTTTTCTGGCTGCTTATAATATTTTTTTCCTTGGTCCGAAAGTTCTGAAATATAGCTATGATATTCCTTGGAGTTTTAATTTTGGGGTCTCTTTCAGGAGGTGTTTAGTGAATTCTTTTAATACCTTCTGATTCTGTGACATCTGGGCAGTTCTGTTTGATGATTTCCTGAAAAAGTGTCTTGGCTTTTTTTTTTTTTTTCATCATGGTTTTCAGGAAGTCCAAGTAATCCTTATTGTTTCTCCTAGCTCTATTTTCCAGGTCAGTTGTTTTCCCAAGTAGATACTTTACATTTTTTTCTGTTTTTTCATTTTTTTGGTTTTGCTTGACTGATTCTTGATGTCTCATTGATCATTCATTTCCATTTGTTCAATTCTGATTTTTAGTGAACTTTCTTCTTTTACTTTTTTTACTCCTTTTTTGTATCTGTCCAATTGAGTTTTTAAATGAGTTGTTTTGTTCTTTGGACTTTTTTTTTCCATTTCACAAATTCTGTTTTTTAAGGAGTTATTTTCTTTTT
>JAJPUD010003341.1:50444-63902 GCA_023553655.1 Myrmecobius fasciatus | reverse complement strand
TTTTTCCATTTCACAAATTCTGTTTTTTAAGGAGTTATTTTCTTTTTCCCTTTTCACAGATTCTGTTTTTTAAGGAGTTATTTTCTTTTCCCATTTTGTCAAATCTGTTTTTTAAGGGGTTATATGCTTTTTCCATTTCCACTATTTTGTAGTGAACTTTCTTCAGATAATTTCTGTGTTTCCTTTTCCAAACCCTCTTGCAGAGTTCTCATTTCCTTTCCCCATTTTTCTTCCAGCTCTCTTTTCAGATCCTGTATAATTTCTTTTAGGAGAGCCTTTGTGTGATGGGGATCAATTTATCTCACTCTTTAGGGCTTTATCTGGAGAAGATTTGCTTTTAGTCTCCTCAGGCTTTGAAATCTGTTACTCTCTTTCACCGTAAAAACTATCTACAATCAGTTCTTTTTGTTTTTTTATTCATTTTTAAGAAAAGTTGAGATATACTTATAGGGCAGCGGTGTTCAAGCTTTCTCTATAGGGGGCAGGGGCTGTGCTGAGTCAGTGCTGAGTCACTTCCGGGGCTGGGTGGGCGTGGCCAGGCCCCGGGAGATTCTGGCCTTAGGGGCTCACTCTTTACCTTTGGTGCTTGTGTTGGAGGCTTTCTAACTTCTCTGCTGATCTCCTGGCTTGCAGCCAGGGCAGAGGAGCCAGCACTGCTGCAGAGTACTCCCTGCCCGAGGGTCTGCGCTGCCTGCACTCGCGCTGTGTGCTCGGCCCTCCCCGCTCAGTGTCCGCTTGAAACAGACCCTTTCTGGAGGTCTCCAAAGTTGTCTTCTGCTGGTAATTTGTTATACTCCCAATATGTGTGGGTTCTGCCAGCCCAGAACTCATTCAGAGGCTGGGTTTGATGATTAGTGTGAGGGTCTTGGTAGGTCAGAAAGAGCCCTGTGTCCTCTCTGCCATCTTGGCTTCCGGAAGCAGGGTTTGAGATCTCATTTTTGTAGGGTTTATTAAGGTAGCGAAAGCAGTCTAACTTTTATCCGGGATTAATTCATTAACATATCCAAATCATTTTAGAATTATCAGTAAAACCTTAAAGTTAACATGTCTACATCATCTTAAAATATCGAAAGTACCTTTTGATATTCTGTAATGTCTGGAATTTGGCCGATATTTATATATCATCAGATCAAAAACTTTTGACAGCAGTGTGGATGTCTTCTGCTGATTTGGCATTGGTACATTTTGCCAGGATATGAATTTGGTTAATACACAATTTGTAAATTATCCTCCTTTCATCTTTGCGACCCTGACTTCTAGGTTCTTCAGTGCAGTCTCATTTCCTGCTATTGCCCCTTCTGTTGGCTGCTTAGAACACCATAGTGACTAGAAGAGGACTGGGGTGGTTTGGAGGAAAAGAACAAGAAAAATTTTTTTTAAAAATTAAAGCGTTTTATTTGCAAAACATAGGCATAGGTAATTTTTCAACATTGACCCTTGCAAAACTGTTACAAAATTTTCCTTTTCCCCCCAGCCGCCCCCACCCATGGCAGGAAATCTAATACATGTTAATTATGTTAAAATAAAAAAATAATTTTTTATAAATCTTGAACAAGTCACTACCTCTTTGGATCTTAATTTCCTTATCTATAAAATGAGAGACTAAATTTCTTTGTATTCTTTACTCTTCTATTCCTTTCCTTCCTATTTCTAAAACATTCTCTGTTTTCTAAGGCTAACCTTTCCACCTGTGTTTCTGGTCCTATTCTCTTGTGATCAGAATTTTGCTATTTTATTACCCTCTCCTCTTCCATTTTCAGTTTCTTCCTCTTACATGGTTACTTTACTTTTTTTCCTATAAGTGTTTGCTCACCCTGCAAAATAACCTTTCCTTAACTCTTCTTATTCTTTCAATTATAATCCCATCTTCTGCCTTTTTTGCTTAACTTCTGAACTTAAATACTATATCATTTTCATACATTCAAATACAAAGAGGATACAAAAGATTTCTTCATGAAACTCTGGTTTTCCATCTTACTCTGCTTCCTTTTTTTATTTTTTAAATACAGTACTTTTCAAACTGCTCTGCTTCTTTGTTTCCTTTTGAGCTTCCTTTTCTCTTTTTTTTTTTTTTGCATTTTATAAAGTTCTACTGGTTCCTCTTTTTTAAAATTTTGTTTTGGATTTTTTTTTTTTTTTTGGTTATTAGTGTTACTTCCTGTTTTTTCCCTTATAAAGAGAAAGAAAATGGATGGAGGGCTATCTAGTGTTTTTGATAGGAATGGATGCTGTGTTTTGTCAAAGACCTTTTCTGCATCTGTTGGGATAATCATGATTTCTATTGGTTTTGTTAAATGTGGTCAATTATTCTGATGGTTTTCCTAGTATTGAACCTGCTCTGCATTCCTGGTATAAATGCCACTTGTATGATCCTTTGATATATTGCTATAATCTCTGCTAGTATTTTATTTAAATTTTTTCATCAATATTCATTAGAGAAATTGAAGTATTTTCTTTTATCTGTTTTGATTCTTCCTGATTTGGGTATCTGCATCATATTTTTGTTGTAAAAAGGATGTTAGGACTCTTCCATCTTTTCCCAAATAGTTTTTTATAATATTGAGATTAATTGTTCTTAAATGTTTGGTAGAATTCATTTATAAATCAATTTAGTCCTGGGGATTTTTTCTTGCCTTTTTCCCCCCTCCTTCACTTCTTCCTCTCCCTTTCTCCCAGGATATTCCTCTCTTTTTAATTTTATCATTTAAAAAAAAAAGATATTATCCTTTCATATTCAACTCACCCATTTTCTGTCTATAAAAACTCCTTCTAACCCCTATAATGAGAAAATTCTAATGAGTTATGAGTATTATCCTCTCATATAGGAATGTTAACAGATAAGCCTTATTAAATCCTTTATAATATCACTTTCCTGGTTACCTCTTTATGCTTCTCCAGACTCTTGTATTTGAAAATCAAATTTTCCATTCAGTTCTTGAATACTTAAATCCTCTGTTTCATTGAATGAAGAATTATAGTCAGTTTTGCTGGGTAGGTGATTCTTGGTTGCAATCCTAGCTCCATTGCTCTATGGAATATTATATTCCAAGCCTCTGGTTCTTTAATGTAGAAACTGCTAAATCTTGTGTTATCCTGATTGTGGTTCCACTGTACTTGAATTGTTTCTTTTTGGATGCTTGCAATATTTTCTCCTTGACCTTTGGAACCTTGAATTATTTCTTTTTCTAGGTTGTAAGGTCATTGAACAGAGATTTTTTACATTTATAAATAATTCCTAATACATAGCTTAAATGAATAAGGTAAGAAATATGTTGTGAAGTAATACTTTAATAGTTTTTATAGTTCACTAAGTGCCTTCATATAAATTATTTCTTCTCATCTTCAAAATAATTATGTGAGTTAAGGAAGTTAGTTGATATTCATATTTTGAAGATGAAGTCTTATAAACAAAAGGGATTGGGACTTATCCAAGGTCAAATGGCAGAACTGAGACTCAAACCCAGGCCATTTGACTTCAAGTGAAATGTTCTTTCCTCTTTATCATTTTGCCTGTTGCGGTTTGTATTTTCATAGTATTTTAATTTATTTGATGAATCTATAGCTATAATTATAACTATAGCTATAATCTAAATTAATTAAAATTTATTGCTATATATATTGTTTTCAAACAGTTATTCATTTTGGACCTGGAGAAAATAATTCTGATGATACAGTCATGATGAACACTCCAGTGATTAAAGCTGCTTTGGAAATGGGTTTTAGTAGAAGTCTAGTAAAGCAGATTGTTCAGAGTAAAATCTTAACAACTGGAGAAAACTATAAAACAGTCAATGAAGTTGTATCGGATCTCCTCAATGCAGAAGATGAAAAAAGGAAGGAGGAGAAAGAGAGACAAGCTGAAGAAATGGCATCAGGTGTGTATTTATTTGATTTTTAGTCACATGCAGTTGATCTGTATATAGTTCATAAAATTAATGTAGAATTTAATCTTCTAATGTTTGGAAAAGTAATTTTCTTGAACTTTGTAGCAGTTCTTTCTCTCTTGATACTTGTAAATGCCTTTTCTTGAAAAATAAGATTCTAAATAATGAAATGAAGTTATTTTTTCCTGTTTACCCCCAAGTGATATCACCATTTGCTTTATTCAGCATAATTCCATTTTTCTCTTGTGGTAGTATTGTTCATTACATCCTATCACAGTTGTGTTAGAGAAATTGTAATTGGCTTTGGCCCTTGAATTTATTTTAAAAAGATTCGTATACAGCAATGGTGTCAAACTCAATAGGAATGAAATAGAAATGGATCCTGGAGACTTGCTGACTTAGAAAACTACAAATTAACATTTTTTTATTGTATTTTTATTTATCTTGTTAAACATTCCCCAATAACATTTTAATGTGATTCCTGTTGCACTTGAGGTCATGCTTTTGACACTTTTGGGCTAGAGTACTATATCAGGAATTACAGGATTTACAGCTAGATGGGACCTTGAATGGTACATAAATACATTAAGCGTTTACTTTGTACTAGACATTGTGCTATGTTCCAGAGATACTTCAAACAAACAGACAAAAAAAACCCCACTTTCATGAGTATAAAACTCTGGGAGATTATATCTTAATGAGTGAAAGTATATAAAAGGGGTGCTGAAAAGTGGGAGTGAGAGGGGAACATAGTGATGAGGCTGCAGGAAGTGGTAGTGAAATGGAGGTCTGGTTCTTTGCAAGGTAAAAGAGAAAGCTTATCAGAGTAGGGCTGAATAATGATGATGGTGTGTGCTTAACATGTGCCAGGTACTATGCTAATTGCTTTACAATTACTCTCTTATTTGAGCCTCACAATAACTGTGGGGGGAAAGGGGGTAGGTAGTTGTTGTTATTCACATTTTACAAATGAAACTGAGGCAGACAGGTTAAATGATTTGCCCAGGATCACAGCTAGAAAGAGTCTGAGATCAGATTTGAAGTTAAGAGAAAGATTACAAATATGCAAATATTTTTTATTGGAGTACAGAATGGGATCATAAACTGGAGATATTGTAGTTCAGCTTTCCTTATTTTTTAGATAAAGAAACCAAGGGTTAGAGAGATTTAATTGATTTACTTCAGGTTATACATTAGTCATAAGTAGCAGAGCTGACTTATCTTTTGCTACTGTTCTAATGGCTTTTTTCAGGTCTGCAATACAACCTTTGTAGATCTGACCAAGGCCAAGCCTTTGATATTGTCAGTCATGAAGGCTTATGGAAAATTGTTAAAATTTGGTTGCCCAAAGAAGTTCATCAGTGTGATACAACAATTTCATGATGGCATGCTTGCCTGGGTTCTGGACAATGGACTCTTGAGCTTTCCCAATCACTAGTGAAGTGACATAAGTGTGTGCTTGCCTCCATGCTTTTTTGCATGATGTTTTTTGCCATGTTGTCAAATACCTTCAATGAAGACAAACGTGGGATCAAAGTTAGCTATTGCACTGATGGTGAATTCTTCCAACTTGAAAAGGCCACAAGCCAAAATGGAAGGAGTGTTGGTGCATAATTTTTTGAAGCTGAGATGCAACGAAATGTGAATCAGTTCTCTGCTGCTTCTGCTAATTTTGGTCTACAGTTAACATTAAGAAAATACAGGTCCTCCATCAGCTTGCACCACACCAATTCATATGTGGAACTATTATAATTAAAGTAAATGGTGGAGTTTTGAATGCATTGGATAAATTCAACTATCCTACACTGTAAAGATATGAGATCATTAAAGATGAAGCATCTGTGTTTAAGAGCCTTACAACATAGTTGGGGAGGAAAAATGTACAGATAAATAAGAAAAATATAAAAAAGTGTTAAAGCAAACACAAAGTAAAACAAGAAATGTTATACAGAGAATTTATAGTGATAGATATTAGAATATAATATAGGGTAAGGATTTGCATGTACATGCACAATGTTAATGGAGGGAGGGGGGCTTTTTAAGCAACACCTTGAAGGACTAAGGATGTAGATTATTGCATTCTGCTTTTCATGTTACATTTTTATCTATTATTTCATTTCATCATTCTATACCCACATGGTAATTTAAAGGAAATAGGCATGATTTCAAAGAGTTGGCTAATGGGATTTAGCATTTTTACTCTTGGAAGTATTAGCTGAAAAAAAATAATAACTTCTGCCTAACTTGAGAACCAAAAAACCAAAAAAAAAAAAAAAAAACCCAAACAAACCAAAAAAACCCATACCTTAAAGTGACATGGCTATATAATACTTCCTTTTAAGAAAAATAGAAATTATTTTAACTTTGCCAGAATTAAATGTTTCCTCTTAGAGTGGATCACATATGATTGTGGTTCAAATCTCGGCTTTTATTGCTTACTGCTTTGTGTAATTCTTTGTTAGGCTTCAATAGAGGCATCATGATAGTCATACTGTAATTTGCCTTGGTCAGACTACATTTCAGTTCTGGTAGCTACTTTTCAGGAATGATGTTATAAACTGGAGAGCATCCTGAGCACAAGGATAATGGGTTTATCCATGTAACAAACAGCTGAAGTATTTAGCCTAGAGAAATGAAGCCTTCAAAGGATTTGATAGTGGTCTTCCAAGTATTCGAAGGCTGTTCTGTGGCAAAGAAATAGATTTATTTTGTTTAACCATAGAAAACAGAATTGGGAACAATGAAACTTTTCTTACTTGAGGAGAAAGAAATTTAATTTTTTTTTTTTAATTTTTGCTTTTTGCTGAGGCAATTGGAGTTAAGTGACTTGCCCAGGGTCACACAGCTAGGGAATGTTAAGTGTCTGAGACTGGATTTGAACTCGAGTCCTCCTGACTTCAGGGCTGGTGCTCTACCCACTGCGCCACCTAGCTGCCCCTAGAAATTTAAATTTGATAGTAGGAAAAACTTTATTACAAGTTTAAATTGTGAAATCAGTGGGAGCAGGAATTGTCTTTTGCCTTTCTTTGTATCCTTAACACTAAGTACAATGCATGGAACATAGTAGGCACTTAATGTTTATTAACTAATAATTAAAGCAGTTCTTGATTAGTATGGGTTGTTTTGTCAGGGTATTGTTTTCTTCATGAAGATTTTCAAGCAGAGGTGAAATGACCATTTGAGCTTGTTATAGAGAGAATTCTGGTTCAGATATGGGTTGGACAAGATAAGTTCTAAAATTCTGCCCAACTTTTGATATTCTGTGATTTCTTATTATTTTATTAAATTCTGAGCACCATTTTTCATATGATATTGCTGTAATATGAAGCTTTTTTTCTTAGGTTCTTGAACTCTTTTCATGATTTTCATTTCTTAAACTTTTCCCAAATATTTATCACTAAAAATGAGATTGATAAAATTGTGCTGGTTAGGGGGAGGATATACTTCTTTAGGAAATAGTTACAGTTTGGAAATTGAATATGATAGAATATATTGTGAAGGTAAGAGTAGAAATTTCAATTAAATATAAATGATAGGTTATTATAATTTTATACCCTTGCCACATAGAAACAGAAATTCCAAATGAATGTTTTTGTGGTGGCTTTGAGGAGTGTAAAGAAGGGATTTCTTTTCCTGTTTAGTTTGACTGATATGTAACATTATAAGAAAAAATTTTTTAGCAGTTGAAAGGAAATATGAAAGTAGAAAATAGCATTAATAGACAAAATAGTATAGTAACATTAGCAAGATGTAAAAGCAGAATACTATTTAAAATTTTTTAAAATTTGAAGTCTTATGTTCTGTTAACCTTAATTTGTGAAAGAGATATAGTAAAGACATTAAAATAAAATCATAACATCTTTTTTTGTGTCTGTTATATTTATGCTTAAATTAGAGATGAGTGCTACTCTGTTAATTGAGAATTTCTACAAGAGTTTTTTATATTGATGGTATCATAAGTTTAGTCTAAAAAAGGTATGCATAGGGAAATAAAGACAGCAAAGTAAAATAGAGCTCAAAGTTCAAATCTGTCACTTGATAAAAGTTTTGTAACACTGGACAAGTCATTTAATTTTTTTCATGCTTCAGGTCACAGGTTGTAACTATCTTGGTGGAAAGAATCCCCACACTGGGAGTTCCACACTTTGGAATCATATCATTTGTGTGGTTTAAGTCTGATGTGATTTTTTTCTCTTTTTAATAAAGATGACCTGACATTAATTCGGAAGAATAGAATGGCTCTGTTTCAGCATTTGACCTGTGTACTTCCTATCCTGGATAGTCTCTTAACATCGGGTGTGATTAATGAGCAGGAACATGATGTTATTAAACAAAAAACACAGACGTCTCTACAAGCAAGAGAACTGATTGATACCATTTTAGTCAAAGGAAATGCTGCAGCCAATATTTTTAAAAACTGTCTCAAAGAAATTGATTCTGTGTTGTATAACAATTTATTTGGTAAGTTTGTAGGAAAATTATTTTAGGAACAAAGTGGATCACTTGACAGGTTTTTACTACATTGATCTCTACCAATTAATACAAATATCCTAAGAAAAATTTCATTCTTTTTGCTCAACATTGAATAATTGTTGTCATGACAGTACTTTTATCCCCTCTCTATTCTTCACCTGATAATGCTTTCTTGCTTTGCCCTTGAAACACCTATTTTATTAGTAAGTTGCCTGTCATCTTTAATCAATCTTCCTGTGCTGGCTGCTTTTTCTACTGCTCTATCTCATAGCCCTACAGGTAAAATTAATGTATTCCTTGTTCCTGCAATTTCTAGATTGTTTTTCTGTCACCATTATGCAACCTTTTCTCCTTTGAAAGTGTGCTATCTTATGAACTCATGCTCTTCTGATTCTTGATTTCCAGAATAATTTCCCACCATATTTATTATTGTTTCCCTTCATCCTGACTTTTACTGTCTTGATTTTTTGCTATTCTTGCAGTCCTTCAGTTTGCTTGTGGACTTATTTTTTCCTTATGATTGATTAGTCATTTCAATAAAGTTTTCCTTTTCTGCTCTTGACTCTGCTGTCTTTTAATCATTATTCCTTCCTAATGCCCATTTCCTCTGCTTTTATTCCCATACAGATGAACACTATTTGAAAAAAATCATGAAATTCTATTGATTGGGAAGGGATAAAGAAATGATGTGATAAGTAAAAGAACTGTCATGTAGCACTGAAGGCATAAATAATGATAAAGAATATAATTTTTGGTAGACCCAAATAGTAGAATTTTGTGATTTCTTCCAATAGTGTACTTTTCAGATCTTCTCAATTCTACAGTTCTCCCTAAGTCTTAAGAAATGTCCTCACACTTGGAAAGATTGAAGCTATCCAAAATATACTTCTTCAATGGTGGTCTTTTAAATCTCACTATCCATCTTTTACTTCTTTCAAATATTAGAAGAAAGGGCAATTTTGTTCCTTGCTTTTTTTAAAAATCAAATTTTATTGACATATTTTGGATTTTCTTTTATGTCACTAATATTTTCCTTAGTACTTCTCATCTTCTCTGAGAGTCCGATCCTATATAACAGACTAATATATCTCAAAGATGAAGAAAAAAAGAGAAATTGGTACTTTAATAGAGCTAATACTTGTTTTATTATCTAAGCCCTTCATCAGTTTACCCTCATGTGTTTTATGCATTTCAGTCTCTTCCCCCTCTACTGGCATTCTCAGATAGAATACATGCTTACATTTCCCTTGTGGTAAAATACTCTTTCCTTCTTTCTTCTGAACTTAAAATCATTGCTGAATTTTAATTTACTCTTAACTATTTCCTCACTTTTCACTCATCAAACTCCTAAAATTTAATTGCTTTCTCTCAACTCAAATGGCTTTTTTTTGAAGTTACTATCACATTAATGTGGGTTTTTTTAAGTTTTCTTCTTCCTTATCTCCTATAGCCTGTTGATTTCTTCACCCCCTTTTTTTGATAACCTTTTTTTCTGTTGACTTGTGATTTTTTTCTCATAAAGTTTTTGATTGACCTGTCTTTATTTTTTCTCAAAATTTGATGCTCTCCAGTTTTGACTTTGGCCCTATTCTTTTTTCTACACTTCAACTTTTGATATCCTTATCCATTCAGCCATTCAGTCAGAGGACTGTTCAGGAGACATTTCTTACAGCTTTCTGCAAGATATCTCCAATTGGGCAACTTCCAGGTATTGAAAATGTAACGTGTCCAAAACCATAGTCTTCATCTTCATCCTTGTCCCTTGTTTCTGATTTTTTTATTTGATGCTCTCACCTGATAGTTTTAATATACTTATGACTAGAATCTCCCACATCTCTAGTTTGTCCTTCATAAAACTGAAAATCATGTGTTTGGTGCACAATTCTTATCCCTTAACTCTCCTCCTATTCATTAACTTTTAGTGTCACCTTTTTGCTTTTAGGATAACGTTCAAATTCTTTAGTCTAACATTTAGGGTCTTCATCAACTTGGCTCCAGTCTTTCTTATATTCCTATCCTAATTTTACATTAATCACCCATTCAAATACTCTGTTCCAGGTAAATTTAATTACTAGCTATTCCCTGACCTTGCCCTCTAACCTTTCTTGGGTCTCTGTATTCAGAGGAGTGTCCTGCATGCCTAGGATGCCTCCTTTACCTTCAAGAGCCTAGTTTACCTGATGTCACTTTATTGAGGTCTTTTCTTGTTTAGTCTTACCCCAATTAAAATTTCTTGCTTCAAAATTTCCTGGAATATTTTGGCTAAGTCTTTCCTTTGCCCCCAACACTCTACATTGGAGTGTATTTGTATATCTCTTACATCAACTCATGGACACTATAAAATCATTGAAGGCAAAGCTTTTTGTATCTTTGTATCCATAGCACATTGCAGGTAATAGTAGGATCTTATTAAATTGTTTTGGAATTCTGTTGATGATGATGTAGGATCCTACCTTTTGATTTGGAAGGAACTTTAAAAGAGGCTATCAAGTCCAATTGCCTCATTTGCAGTTTAGAAAACTGAAGCTCATTATCACAGTCACCTCAGTTTAATCTCAAAATATAACTCCCAGAATCTCAAGAGTAAGAAGTAATCATGGAATTTATCTGGTCCAGTAAGAATGCTACTACAACATACTGATAAAGGGGAAACTTTCATTAAGGGGAGCTATATCCCAAGGATACCTGTTCCCCTTCTGGAGAGCCTTTAGTTCAGAAATATCAAGGCTAAATTTTCCTTTTTCTTAATTTTACTCTTTGGGGCTGAGTAGAATTAAGTCTAATATCTCTTCTATGTGACAGTCCTTTGAATTTCTGAAGATAGCATAATCTTCCCTATCTCCCCCATTTCCCAACTTAATTTTTTCCAAGGCTTAAATATTCCTTCATCTGAAAACTTTTTTTCTGATTGTCCTTTCTCCATATGTTCTCTGACTTTTTGTCTTTACTAAACTCTGTGATACTTAGTATTGGACATAATAATCCAAATATGGTTTAATCAGGCCAGAATTCGGAACTATGTTCCTTATTCTAGACATCAAATAATTAAGATTTTATTAGTTTTCCAGGCTACCATATTACACTGTTAATTTATATTGAGCTGCACTAAAACACTTTTAAAACTAAATCTTCCTCTCATCAGGTTGTATGGTGTGTTTTTTTTTTTATTCAACTATAAGATAGCACTACTTAGCCCAGTGTCCTAGTCTCCAAACGCTGTTTAAATCCTCTTGTGAATCTTTTCTATCTGTGGGTTATACAGATCATTGCTAAAAATGTTAAATTATCAGCACATAATTAAGCACAGGATTACCTTGGATCGCTTCACTGAAGATACTTTCCATGTTGTCCTTGAATTAATAATGATTATGAGTTTGGTCATTTAGCCATATTCAAATCCATCTAATTGTACTGTCATCTAGCCCATATCTCTCCCATTTCCCTCACAGGAATAGTTTAAGAGATTTGGCTAAAATCTAGATTGGCTCTTTCTCACATGTGTGTGTGCGCGTACATGTGCACACACAAGTCTTCTTTACCCTAGTCTATCAGTAATTAGTGCTAGCTTTTAAGATCACTATTTACCTAGATGCTCATTAAATGTTTAACAATATATTCTAGACTTTTCTTTTTTGGGGGGGAGAGAGGGGATTGAAGTCAGGCTCACCAGCCTTAAAAGCCTGTAGGCTTCTTTCAGTCTTTGACTCTTTGCTTAGCCACACCCCATCTGCCAGATTTTGTCTGTTGTATCTTGGTGCTGTTTCCAGCTATCCTTGTTCCTCTAGAATGGACTACTTGAACAGCTTCTTAACTAGTCTTCCTATGCCTAATTTATTCCACTTGTCATGTAATCTTAATACTATGCTCTTTTACTCTCCTATTCTCAAAAATTTTCACTTACTACCTCTTAGAAGTATAAACTTAAACCTGTTTTTAATGGTGGTTCTTTACAACCTGGTGCCCTATATCCTCCTCTTATACTTTGCATTCTATTTGATTTTGATTAGTCCAACCCGTGTTGCCATTCTGCTCATGCTTTCATCCTTTCCTGAATAATGGGAAGAATAAAATCCATTCTATTTTACATCTTTTGAAATCTTTATTATTCCTCATCCAAGAGTTGAAAGTGGTGTTACCACCCTCAAATATAACATTGCATTTTGTGCAAATCTCTCCTATGCATATATAACATTTCCCTTTGAATCATATTTATCTCCCAATGGATTGCAAGCTCCTTGAGATGAGGCTGTGTGCTATAGCCTGTACCTCCTTACTTAGTACAGTTCATTACTTATAAAACATATTTAAATCATTTTAAAAATTGGGTTATAGCTGATTATAATTAATATAACATTCCCTCAGTCTAATTTATTTCAATTGTTATATATTACTCTGACAAAATATTCTCATTTTGAGGAAAAGACATATTTTGTATGGTGATGTTTGTATATTTTTTTCTAGTGGAAAAGAACATGAAGTATATTCCAACAGAAGATGTTTCAGGTAAAGCTGTTATAATTGATCAAGCTTCTATTTTAATACTTAAAAGGGACTCTAGGTGCTGTTCATTTTCTTTTCTCTGTATTCTTTATTCTTCATGGCTCACTTATACCAGAAATTAGAATTATATGAAAAGAAAAAGAATTGTAATTAGTTTAAAATTATCTCTTTTCTTTGTAGGTCTTCCTATGGAAGAACAGCTTAGGAGATTACAGGAAGAAAGAACATGTAAAGTTTGTATGGACAAAGAAGTTTCTATTGTATTTATTCCTTGTGGTCATCTAGTAGTATGTAAAGAATGTGCACCTTCTCTAAGAAAATGCCCAATTTGCAGGGGTATAATCAAAGGTACAGTTCGTACATTTCTTTCATGAAAACGATCCATACATGCAAATTTGTGTGGAGCAGACTTCAGAAATGATCAGTCTGAAATCTTTGGGAGAAAGAAAAGGGTTTCAAGGCTTTTAAATTAGCATATAATTCTACCTTGATATCAGTTATTTCATTTTCTTAAAGTATCTGGTGTTCCTATACTTTTGTTATAATTCCTTGAATGTGTGTGTGTGTGTGTGTGTGTGTGTGTGTGTGTGTGTGTGTGTGT
>JAJPUD010003341.1:0-50434 GCA_023553655.1 Myrmecobius fasciatus | reverse complement strand
TGTGTGTGTGTGTGTGTGTGTGTGTGTGTGTGTGTGTGTGTGTGTGTGTGTGCATGTTTTCATGTTGGAAAAGCAGAATGATATGTTCTTGAAAGTATAAGGATAACATATAGACATACTGCTTTTATGCAGCATTTTTGGATTATTGAACTTGATTAGCTTACTAGAACCTTTGAATACTATGTAAGTGTAGTCATAGATATGGGAACCAGGAGTCCCCAAATTTGTCATAAATCTAGTGCCCTTTTGTTGTAAAATAGAGATTGTCTAATTAGCTGGGGTGAAAATTTTCCCTACTATGAGGAACAGATTAATAGCAAAATATTTGAGAGACTTAATCTAAATGTTTGACTCAGTTGAATAAATATATATGTATATATACACATATTTACACAGATGTGTACATACAAATATGTGTGTATATTGAGTAATGTATTCTTTCCTTTAAAGAGATTTCAGATTATATCTCATCTCAAAATTTTTTTATCAGGTGAATATCTGAATTTAGGACAGATAAGATTAAAATCAGCTTTTTGCATTATAATAATGTGATTTACAAAAGGATTTCTTTAGTGATCTGTAGTGTGTGTAAAGTGATTGTTTATTGTAAAAAACTGAATAATGCCGATGTGGTAGGATAATACCACATTCTTTATAAGCTAAATTATATTTGTTTTGTGAAACTTAAGTAATTATGTCCCTTTTTGTAATGTGTATCTTCTGTAATTATTTGTTTTTATGTATTCTTTGTATTGTTAGTAGTTTTAATAAATGTTTGATATGATACCACTTAGTGTAAAGATATCTACAGTTATCTGGTTGTTATCTTTGTTTTCCTACAGTGCTTTGCATGATAGTCAATAAATATTTGTTAATTAAAGAATAAATAAATGCAGTGAAGCAGTGAGTCCTGTGCTTTGATTGCCTGTGGAGTTGTCAGTGTAGAAGCGTTCTTATGTACCCGGGTTCTCTGATAGTTCTTTTCATATTGTAAGAAAATTACAATTAAATAATATAATTAACCTTAAAGCTTATTGTGTTTTTTATTTCTTTGTCAGCAAGTAGCAATCTTTTCAATTTAAAAAAAATTTACATAAGAAAAATTCTGTTACAATTTTAGAACGTAATATGTGTCTATGTATATTCATAATATGTATATTTTATTTTTTTATGGGAGGAAGAGGCAAGGACAAGGACTTTTTGACTTTGTTTTCCCAGCACGTAGCACAATGCTTTGCACATCAGAGGTGCTCGTTAGGTGCTTGTTGAACAAATGGAGGAATATATATTTATTTTTTACATACCATAGATTATATCATAGGCCTTGCCTCATGGAATTCAGTTCTTCAGTGCTAAGAACCAACTGATTAATTATGGAAAAGAACACATGTGGCAGATCACACAGTTTTTTGTGTGCTTCCACTTTAGGTTAATTTTGTTAATTCTCATTTATTACATAGAACAAAGGACAGCTGTTTATTATCTTTGAATTACAGAGTTGGAAAGGATCTTACTCAGCTGTCCTCTAGTTCAAATAATACACAAAAAACAAATTCTTATAATACATCTGACAAACGATTATTTACTCTTCAATTGAAGATCTCCAAAGAGAGGGGAACCCTCTTAAGTTTGTAGGTTTCAGGTATTATGTCCTCTAAATTTGTGAGCTGGATGAAACATAAGAGATCTAATCAGATACTCTCACTTTTTGTTGTTTAATTGTTTCAGTTGTATCTGATTCTTTGGGACCCAATTTGGGGTTTTCTTGGCAAAGATACTGGAATGGTTTGCCATTTGTGATTTGGCCAGGCACCCATAGCTAGTAAGTGTCTGAGGTCAGGTTGAACTTGGGGAAGATATATATAGTTTTCAACATTCATTTTTGTAAGACTGTTCTAAATTTTTTTCCCTCCATCTCTTACCTTCCACTTCCCCAAGACAGCAAGCAATCTGATTTAAATATGTGAAATCCTTTTAAATATGTTTCTATATTTGTCATGTTGTGTAAAAAAAATCAGATCAAAAGGGGAAAAAAACAACATGAGAGAAATTATTTTGCTTTCATCCACATTCAGTCTCCATAGTTCTCTCTTTAGATGTGATTGGCATTTTCCATTGTAAGACTATTGGAATTGTCTTGAATCACCATGTTGTTGAGAAGAGACAAGTCCAATACAGTTGATCATCACATAATCATCTTGTTATTGTGTACAATGTTTTCTCCTGGTTCTCACTTCACTCAACATCAGTTCATGATGCTTTTCTGAAATCAGCCTGTTCATCATTTTTTTTTTAAATTAAAGCTTTATTTGTGAAACATGTGCATGACTAATTTTTCAACATTGACCCTTGCAAAGCCTTCTGTTCCAAATTTTTCCCTCCTTCCCCCCACCTCCTCCCCATGTTCATCATTTTTTAAAAGAGCAATAATATTCAATTACTCTCATAAACCACAATTTTTTTTGTCATTCTCCAGCTGATGGGTATTCAATTTCCAGTTTCTTGCCACTACAAAAAGGGCTACTGCAAGCATCTTTTGAACATGTGGGTCATTTTTTCTTTTTTATGATTTCTTTGAGATACAGGCCCAGTAGAGTAGCTGGATCAAAGGATAGGCACAGTTTGATAGCCCTTTGGGCATAATTTCAGATTGCTCTCCAGAATGGTTGGATAAGTTCACAACTCCACCAACAATGTATTAGTGTCCCAGTTTTCCCACATCCCTTCCAACATTTATCATTATCTTTTCCTATCATTTTTGCCAATCTGAGAGGTGGTGTCTCAGAGTTGTCTTAATTTGGATTTTATTTCTCTAATAGTGATTTAGAGCACTTTTTCACATGATCACATGTGGCTTTAATGTCTTCATCTGAAAATTGTTCGTATCCTTTGACTATCATTTGGGGAATGACTTGTATTATAAATTCAAGTCAGTTCTCTATATTTTAGAAAAGAGGCCTTTATCAAAAACACTGGCTGTAAAAAATTCTTTTCCAGCTTTCTATTTCTCTTCTAATCTTGGCTGCATTGTTGTTATATGTGCAAACTTTTAAATTTATTGTAAACCAAAATTATCTCCCAAATTCCCAACTGATTAATTGCCTTTAGATAATGTTAGGGTTAGTTTAAAAAAGGAAGAAAGCTGATTAACTTTTTTTCTTCTTTCCTCTTCCATGGTTAAAAACTAATTCAGTGGGATCTCATTAGTGTCTCTCTTGAATTGTTCTTCCTTTGTTACTAGAAGGCCTGACCATTTCTTAGTGAGCTCTTCAAACTTCAAAATAAACAAAACAAAAAACTTATGCAGTTTGCTTCAAATATTTAAGGTTATTAGGATCATAAAATTTAGAGCTGAAGTGGCAGTACAGGGTGGTGAAAAGAATGTGATATATATAAACAGAATATCTGGGTTCAAATGGTGACTCTGCTATTTGAAATATGTGATAATGGTAGGTAGATGCTGGAGTTAAAAGGCATCTATGTTCAAATCTTGTTTTCTGACACAAGTTGTATAACTGGACAAGACAATTAAACATTCTTTTTAATTATTAGCTTTCCTGAGTATTCTTACATATGTAAAAAAGGGTTAATAAGACTACTGTTTAAATGACCCATTGTTACTTTAATATCGATTTGAACTTAAACTGGTAACGTCTCTCCAGTAGGGTCAAGTTCTTCATTCTATGAGGGACTTGGTTTAGATGAAATTTCTGTGTGCTTCCCACTGTAAAACTATGATCTTATACCTTGTGAAATAATGTAGTACAAACTCCTTATGTTAGAGTTGCTCCAAGGAACAGTAAAGCCAGGATTTGAACCTGATGCTTTAACTATTACATTGTTAGCAGCCCTGCAGCTTTTGCACACTTTTAAAAACAAACCTTTAATATATACTGTTTGCAGTTAATTTTTGGAATTAACCAAAATGCTTAATACCAAAACATAACTTCAAAAAAAATCAAAACACAAAAATATTTTCTCAATAATTATTAAATTGTATGGTACACACTAGGTGCAATAAAAACTTTAAACCTATTAAACATTGAGTTCCTCTTATGTACCTAGGTATTGTGGAGCTGAAAGAAAAATCACAAAAAAGAAACTCAAATCATTAGTAGAAAGGTAGGTAGGGTAGCTCAGTGGATAAAACACTGGACTGGGAATCAGGAAGAGCATATGATGAAATGAATAATGTCTTGGAAGCAACACGTGAACTCAGACTCTGTGAAACAAAGGAGATAGAAGGACCTTTCCAGAATGCAAAGGGTCATGAAGAAGTAGAAGATGACTGCACAAAAATAAGGATTTCCTTTACATCAAGCTTACATTTTTCTCTGCACATTTCACTCACTGATCCCACTTCTGCTTCCTGGGACCACGAATTGACTTTGTTTCCAATTTTTGCTGTTACAAAAAAGCACCACTTTTAATATGGTGGTATATATAGAACTTTTCTGACTTTGGTATTCCTAGTGTATGTACATAACAGTGAGACCTCTGGGTCAAAGGACATGAACATTTTGATCCCCTTTTAAAAAGTGCTTTCTATTGTCAAAGATATCTTCCTAAAGTGCAGGTTTGACCATGTCACCCCCAACTCCCAAAGAAATGTTATTGAGGTAGTCATTCATTTCCTCTTCAAGAATGAGAAGTAATATTGTATTTCCCACAACCCACTCCATTCCCACCTTTCTTTTTATCCAGGTCTATAATGCTTCATTATTCTTGTGAAAAGACTGAAGTACTATTTCTTTTCAATTGTGGAACTGGTGTAGGCATATTTTCAGTACTTTTTTGTTTTTTGCCTTCCAAAGATAGATTTCTTCTTGGGGGAGGCCAGGATTTAATCCATGGAATAATTTAAATCATCTCCTAATTCTATAAGTTAAAAAAATTTTTTTTTAGTCCCCTGGAGCATTTATATCCCTTTTGTTTGCATCTAATTAAGATAAGAGAATTCTTAACTATGTCCCTACAGCCTTTTACATGTTGTCACTTGTAATGTTTACAAATCAAATATTCTGCTCACTTTTTTTTAAGTAAGGACCTCAACCTACCCCTTTTTAGATGAAGATTCAATTCTGTTTTTCACCTGATGATTTTACACTTAGCTTTGCAGAATATCATTTGGGGTTAAAAATTGAACATTTTTGCTATTTATAATATCTCATTCTATTCTTTGATTTCTTGTGACTCGAGATCCTGAGTAATTCAAATTGATGTTCCTTCACAGTTGATGCTATTTCACCTGAATGCTTATAAAATTTGTCACTGGAATTATTACAATTTACCACCATTATATCTAGTTTCAAGCATCAATGTTTTTCTCCATTGGGGATCTGTTCAGTTTGTTTTTTTTGTTCTTGTTAATAATCAGTTCTGGGAAGTTGGCTTATATTTCCTTAAGTAGAATATTCAGGTTGTTTTTTTACATCATCTTTTGGAAAATTTCCAAAATTTAAGTTACTTTTACATGATCTATCTTCAAATTCTGGCATTCTGATTTGTGTAGAATTAATGTATCTTTTAAAGTTGTTACCTTTTGTTTCTCTGCTACTGTATTTCTTTAAGTCTGTCCCTTTCTAAGCTTTTTACCATCTGGCCCCAACTTACTTTTGTAGGTTTTTAGTTAGTCCTCTATGGTGCAACTATAGTGGTATTTTTAATTGTGTATGATGAGGGCATACACAACACTTGTTCTCTCATTTCTGTGCCTTTGACCTGGCATATTTCCCCATGCCTGAAATGCATTCCATTTTTTCCCCTTAGAATTTTTATTCTCCTTCAAGGCTAAGTTTAAGCAATACCTTTTATAGCATTCCTAAGGACAGAGATTTTCATTATTCTCTATTTGTATTCCCATTGCCTAGCACACACTAGGCACTTGAAAATGCACATAGATTGCTTCACAATTTATTATTGATTACTGAAGAACCTTCATTGTGAAATTTTTTCTGGATCTTGTTTGTCTCTCCCCCCCCCCCGGGGGGGGGGGGGGGGGTATTTTTTTTCATTTCATTTTTTTTTTGGAGGGAGGCCTGAGTCCTTCAGTTTTGTTTTTTTTTTTAAATTGCTTTTTGCTGAGGCAATTGAGGTTAAGTGACTTGCCCAGGGTTACACAGCTAGGGAATGTTAAGTGCCGGAGACCAGATTTGAACTCAGGTCTTCCTGACTTCAGGGCTGGTGCTTATCCACTGCGCCACCTAGCCGCCCCGAGTCTTTCAGTTTAAAAAAAAATGTATTTAAAACAAAAAATAGGGAACCCCCCCCAATTGCCATGTGCACAGCAGAACATAAGAGAGGATTCAAAATATATAACATTTTCATTTCAAGAAAGCATATATAATAAAACACCTTGTATTGAGAACTGTCCCTCTTTTTTTTTTTTTTTGTTTTCTTATAGGTTTTCTTTTGTTCTCTGCCATGTACTTTTTACTTTATTCTTTTTTTCCCACTTCTTCCAAATAGGCTACAGTTAAGCACACACATTTGCATACACACACATTCATATACCTCTATGGAAGGTTATACACTATGCTTGTTTGTTCAGTTTCTCTGAAGGTAGATATCATCCTTAGGTCTAAATTTTTTTTTTCAAGGTCTAAATTTTTCTATATTTTTCTAAACCCACTAACTCATTTCCTGTGCCACAACATTAGTCCAATTTTATATTATTTGTTTTGAATAGACTAAAACTATTAACACGGCTGACAAAATAATCTGGTTTCCCTATTTTGAGTGAGTTCAATGATTACTACCCCTGCATTTTTTCTTAATAAATTCTACTACTGATCATTATTGTGTGTTAGTTTCTCACCCCTGAAGACCTACTTTATTCCTACCCATTAGCTAGCCTTACTAGTAACTTTTCCCCTCCAGGGTTCCCTCCTTTATTCTCTTTCCTCACCCTTTTCCTCCTCTTCATCCTATTCCCATTAATCTACACACCTTACCCCCATTTCTGTTAATCTGCATACCCTGCCTTATTCTATTCCTGCCCCACTCATTTCTTTTTAAATTTTGAAGTTTTACACCATATATACACACACATACATATATGTATATGTATGTACTGTTCCCTCTTTAATCCATTCCTGATATGAAGAGGGTTTCAGAACTACCAACCCTCTTCCCCCATCAAATTTTTGTGTCAGTGCTTGCTCACTTCATTTTTTTTTTAAATAATAGCTTTTTATTTTCACAATACATGTAAGGTATTTAGCATGTATTAGATTACCTGTCTTCTAGGGGTGGGGGTGGGGGGAAGAAGGGGAAAAGCTTGGAACAAAAAAAAAATTTGCAAAGGTCAATGTAGAAAAATCTTATGTTTTGTAAATAAAAAGCTTTTAATTAAAAAAAAAAAAGTAGACATTAGAACTTTAAAAAAATACATGTAAGGATAGTTTTTCAACATTCACCCTTGCAAAACCTTGTGCTCCAAATTTCTCTCCCTCCCTTTTCCCCACCCCCTCTCCCAGACAGCAAGTTAAACATGTGCAATTCTTATATATATATTCACAAATATGCTGCACAAGAAAAATTAGACCAAAACTAAATGAAAAATAAAAATAAAACAAGCAACAACAAAAAAGGTGAAAACACTATATTGTGATCCACATTCAGTCCCCATAGTCCCCCATTTACAGATGACTCTCCCCGTCACAAGTGGCCTGAATCACCTCACTGTTGAAGAGAGCAATGTCCATCAGAACTGATCATTGTATAGTCTTGTTTTTGCCGAGTATAATGATCTCCTGGTTCTACTGATTTCACTCAGCATCAGTTCATGCAAGTCTCTCCAGGCCTTTCTGAAATCATTGTGCTGGTCGTTTCTTACAAAACAATAATATTCCATAACATTCATATACCATAATTTATTCAGCCATTCTCCACCTGATGGGCATCCATTCAGTTTCCAGTTTCTAGCCACTACAAAAAGGGTTGCCACAAACATTCTTACACATGTGGATCCTTTTCCCTTCTTTAGGATACAGGCCCAGTAGAGACATTGCCAGATCAAAAGGCATGCAATTTTAAAGCCCTTTGTGCATAGTTCGAGGTTGCTCTCCAGAATGGTTGGATCATTTCATGACTCTACCACCAATGCATTAGTGTTCCAGTTTTTCCACATCCCCTTCCACATTTACCATCTTTTCCTGTCATTTTAGCCAATCTGAGAGGTGTGAAATGGTACCTTACAGTTGTCTTAACTTGCATTTCTCTAACCAACAGTGATTTAGAGCATTTTTTCATATGACTAGAAAACTTCATTTGTATAATTATTGTTTTTATCTTTTCCTACATGGTTTTGCTTTTTAGAATCACATATTTAGCTCTATCCCTACTCTTTTCATTTGAGCTATCCAATTACTAATGAGGATTTTAGAGATGGTTTACATTTCACATTTCCACTTATAAAAGCATAAACCATTTGTTCTTAAGTCTCTTGAAATTAGTTTGATGTTTATTTCATATTTCTCATTGTGTAATTTTCTATTAGTGTTTTTTTCCAACAAAATCCTGAAAAGGTGGCAATTTGTTGAATGTCCATTTTTACCTATGAAGGATATGGTTAATTTCTCTCGATAATATTTTTTGGCCACAATCCTAGTTCTTTTGATTTTTGATATATAGTATTCTAAGACCTGTGTCTTTTACTGTTATTCTAACTGTATAGCTCCATTATATTTGAATTTTGTTGCTGTTTGTAAATTTTCTCTTTGATCTGGGAGTTTTTAAATTAAGCAATTTTTTTTCTGTACATTTTTCTCAAATCTCTTTCAGATGGTGATCTGTGGAATTTTTCCTTTTTCTACTTTCCACTTTTGTTCTAACAATTTAAGACAATTTTCTTTATTTCTTATATTATTGTATCAAGATTCTTTTCTTGTTTTTGATCATAGCTTTCAGATAAGTCCAATTATTCTTATTTTCTCTTCTTGATCTATATTCTTCATATCAGGTTATTTTCTTTTGAGATGTCTCACTTTCTCTTGGGTTTTTTCATTCTTTATATTTTCTTTTATTATTTCCTGGTCACTTAAGACTTTGCTGGCCTCCCCCTGCTCAATTCTAATTTTCAAAGAATCATATTCTTATATTCATCATATTCTTAAGACTAGTCTCCTTTTCTAATTGGTTGGCTTTCTTTTCATAATCTTGTTTTTCTTGGATTGCTTATTTATTTTTTCCTCAATCTCATTTGATTTTTAAAGTCTTTTTTTTGAGTTCTATGAATTATTTTGAGGCAGGTGACCATTTGACATTACCCTTTAGTGTAGGAGAGGCTTTCTTTACTTCAGTTTCCTCCTCTGAAGATGAACCCCCACCTTCACTATTCCCACAAGTAACTTTTCATAATTGGGTTTTTTGTTAATTGCCTGTTTTTTTTTTTTTTTTTTTTTTTTTTTTTAAATTAAGTGCTTGTCACCTCTAGTCCTGCAATGGTGGGGGAATGGTGCCTCTAGCCTCAGGTTCTCCTTCAGTTCTCTCCTCTGGCCTGGAACCTAAAACTACAAACTTCCCTGTCAATTTCCAAAGCATCCCTGCTTTATTGCTTCTGCAGTCCCTGTGTCCTGGTTTCTTCTCACACAAGGCCGGGTCTCTGCAGCACAGCTGGGCTTACTATTTTTTATCAGCAGAGATTCCTTCAACTTTCCCATCCTTAGACATCTGACTCCCCACACTGTCTGGGAAGTGAAAGTTCCTGTATTTGGGGCAATCTACCTCCCAACCCAGTTAACCCTAGGACTCTCTACTTGTTTCAGAGGAACTAGCTTGTTCAATTTCTTTTTCTAAAATGGGACTATTTAAGTAATTTATTTCCTCTTCTGTTAATCTGAGCAATTTATATTTTTGTGAATATTCACCCATTTTGATTAGATTGTCAGACTTGGTAACACAGCTCCTAGCGGCAAAATAGCTCCTAATTATTGCTTTAATTTCTTTGTCATTGATGGTAAATTGATGCATGTGATATTTTTTCCTAATCAAATTAACCACAGATTTATCTATATTTTCATAAAAGCAGCTCTTAGTTTTATTAGTTCAATAGTTTTCTTAGTTTCAATTTTATTAATCTCTTCTTTGAGTTTCAGAATTTCTAATTTGGTATTTAATTGGGGGTTTTTAATTTGCTCTTTTTCTAGCTTTTTTAGTTGCACACCCAATTCAATGATCTCTTTATTTCATTCATGTAGTTATTTAGAGATATAAAATTTCCCCTAAAAACTGCTTTGGTGGCATCCCATAGGTTTTGGTATGTTCTCATTATTGTCATTCTTTTGGATGATATTATGGATTGTTTCTGTGATTTGTTTGATCCGCTCATTTTTGTGAAATAGATTATTTAATTTCCAATTGATTTTTAATCTTATCTTTCCCTGCCCCTTTATTGAATATAATTTTTATTGCATCACGGTCTGAAAAGGAAGCATTTACTATTTCTGTCTTTCCGCATTTGATCATGAGGTTTGTATGCCATAATACATGGTTTTTTTGTAAAGGTGTCATGTACTGCTGAGAAAAAGGTGCATTCTTTTCTGTCCCTATTCAGTTTTCTCTAGAAGTTTATCATATCTAGTTTATTATTAACCTTCCTAGTTTCTTATTTTTGTGGTTAGAATTGTCTGATTCTGAGAGGGAAAGGTTGAGGTCCCCCACTAGTATAGTCTTGCTGTCTATTTCTTCCTGTAACTGACTTAAAATCTTCTCTAGGGATTTGCCTTCTTTACCTCTTGGTACATACAGATTTAAGGATCATTACTACTTCATTATTTACAGTATCCTTATCTCTTTTAATAAGATCTATTTTTACTTTTGCTTTACCTAAGATCAGAATTGCTACCCCTGCCTTTTTTTTTTTACTTCAGCTGAAGCATAATAAATTCTGTTCCAACTTTTTACCTTTAGTATGCCTATGTCAAATGTGTTTCTTGTAAACAACATTGTAGGATTCTGTTTTTTAATCCATTTTGCTATTTGCTTCCATTTTATGGTAATTTATCCCATTCACATTCAGTCATGATTACCAGCTCTGTATTTCCCTCTATTCCTATTTTCTCCCTTGTATATACTTTTGTTCTCTTTTCACTCTGTCCTTAGTTTTTTTTTTTAACTCACTCTACACACTACCTTATCTTTTATCACCCCTTATCTCCTTCTCTCACCTTTTCCCCTAGTGTTTTTACCCTCCCCTCTACCCTGTCCCTCTCTTTTCTTTCCTCTCTCTTACTTCTTTGTAAGGTTAGATAAATTTCTACTCAACTGAATGATTTCATATTAAGAGCCAAAACAAGCTTCAGACAATGCTTATCCCTTTCCCTTCTTTCCCTGAATTGTAATAGGACTTTTGAGCCTCTTCATGTGAATTGTCCCATTATACTTCCCCTTTCCTCTTTTTTGAGTACAGACCTTTTCCCATTCCTTAATGAATTTTTCTTTGATGTTATCACATCAGAAACCATTCACAAGCTCACCCTCAGTCCATGTGATGCCCCACTCTGTCAGCTCCAGTGACAGATGCAGTTCTCAAGAGTTACAGATAGTTTTCCCATCTAGGGATGTAAAGAGTTTTAATCTTTGAATAATACATATTTTCCCTTATTACCTTTCTATGCTTCTCGAGTCCTGTAGATTACATTTTCTGTTTAGTTCTGTTTTTTTCAACAGAAATGACTGAAAGTCTCTTACTTCATTGAAGCTCCATCGCCTCCTCTGAAATAGGAACTAACTTGGAGGTATATACATCTCACAGGAGCCAACTTCCTTCCTGGCCATCTTTCTTCAGTTCTTCTCTGATTATCCCAGAAGGACCATTGTTCTGCCCCAACTCCTACTTGTTTTAAACTGCTTTATGTTTGCCCTGAGGCATGGTTTTGCTTTTTTGGGGGAGGGGTGGAAATCTGGGGAACTTTAAATTTTCTGACCTACTCCATTACCATTCCAGAATCTTCTTGTCCTTTCTTTGTCTTTAATCCTTTGTTGAGATCCCTGATTTCAGACCCAATTTTTATTCTTTTAGGAATTTTCACTTTTGAACCATTAAAAAATGTTTAACAAATGTTTTTGATTTCTGGGGAGTCCACAAAATTCTTTTTTTTTTTCATTGATTTTTGGTCAATTTCCCTTCATAATATAATAAAGTGTTGGATGTGTTTTGGCTTTAAAGTTATTTTTAACTAAATTTTCCTTTTTTGTCTTTCCCACTCTGATGATTTATCTACTCATGAACTAGGTTATACTTAAGCTTTATCCCTTTGACTTTTGGTTTTTCTTTTATTTGCATTGGTTCTTGTCTGACTTCATCTCCTATTTCTTCCATTTCCAATGTCTATATTAGGAATGTGTTTCCCCTTCCATTGCAAGCAATGGGTTAAAAAGGACCAATTCCAGAAAGATTTTCTTATGTCCTTTCTCCTCTACTGCCAACTTTCTCTAAGCTGTCTTGTTTTCCTCTTCTCCATTATCTCTCCTTCATGGGGCTAGACAGGTATACTGTATGCTTCCTCTTGAGGAATATGTGTGTTGGGGTTCAAACTAAAATCATTGCTCTGGGGGCTAAAAAGGTCATGAAATGGGGGTGAGAAAGTTGAGTAAAATTTGGTGCCTTTACACATTTTCAAGAAAAATCAATACTATACAGTGGATTTAAAGAACTGGCCTCAGGGTCTGGAAAACTTTGTATCAGAGTTAAGACTTGAACCCTACTGTGTGAACATGGGCAAGTCAATCTCTTAATGATGCAAGCAATTCTAAATATTATAAACTGCAGAATCATTAAAGAAAACTACTTTGAAAGAAGTTCCCTACATAATTGAAATCGCAAAAGTATAAAAAAAATTTTTTTAAATTTTCTTATTTTAGTCAGGCAATGCACATTAAACACTGACCATTTAGGGTAAAACAAGAACAGAAAAATGACATCCTTGTCCTCAAGAAGTTTGTTTTAATAAGGAAAACATATCATATAGGTGGCTGTTTCCCCAAAATGCAGCTATAATAAATTTAGACTGCTTACTCTTCAGAAGTTCTGTGAAAGGTTGGGATTATTATTTTTATTGGACTGAAAACTTAGAAGATATAGCATTCTTTTATCCTGAATTGTGTTTTAACCTCAGAGTACATTACTACATCTAGCCACAGAATACAAAGAACAGACAGAGATGATTTAAAAACAACAACAACAACAACAACAACAACAAATTCGCCCAGGCTATAAAATATTTTATCACATTATTGCTTAATTCCCCAGGGAATATTAAGTGTGATTTTTAACAGTGAAAGTGCTCCATAAATATTTGCTGAATGAATTATTGTGTTTTGCTTTATTTGCAAATTCAATTTATGAAGGCATTTACAATTTTGAATTATGAGATGATCTTTGCTATCCCTCTTTTGCTCACACAGAAAAAAAAAACACATTTCATGTCAAAATACTTTATAGTGTCTTTTTAGCACCTGACAGCTGTCTCTTGTTTTTCAAGCTTTTCTGTTGATTGCCCCAATGCTTAAATCAAATCAAATAAATTAAAACACTGGAACCATTTGTTGATGAAGTGCAAATTTTCATTTTATTACTTATCTAAAAATAGACCTCAGCAACAACAACAACATACCCAAATGCTGGTTACTAATAACAAAAGAAAAAGAAATAAGAATTTACTTTAAAAATATTTCTGAAAAGACAAAATTAAAGTTGCTTTAATATGTTGCCAACTCTCAATTATCTATATTTGACTTATACCATCCATGTATTATCATCTATGGACTATTTTAAAGCTTGGGCTAGTTTCACCATCATCCAACTGTACACCTGGATTATCTTCATCTGTTGTCAAGTCAGCCAAATGCAAGCTAATTTTAATAAATGCCTAAATCAACATAATTAAGAAAATAAATACACAACCAAAAAACCCAGAATGTAATCCAAAGTCAAATAAAAATTACTTCTCATTATCTGTATTAGTTCCCCTACTTTGGGAGGGAGGAGCAATGGGAACTGACAATCAAGAGCTGGCTTTTGTAAATAATGGCATTTTCATATTAACAAATTATATTGCCATGTAAAGAATAGGAGAAAAGCATTATTTAAGTTTTGTAGAAGCACAAGACAAAGTAGAACATTTCAAAGCAAATATTGATATTCAGAATTTTAGGAGCTTGCCATCTTCAAAGTGCGAAACAAGTATTTTAGAAAAACTTAGGAGGCCTGTTCTACACAAGTTCCTGAAGACTTCAAACAACAGACTCACAGGATGGGCATTAATAGAATACAGTCCCATTCCTGCATCAGATCTGGGAAGAATGCAGGCTTTCTTATCTCTTATTTTGTAGAAAAGAAACAAAAGCAGTGAGTGGTTGAATAACCTACACAGTCGGAGAAGTCAGTAGCATATAACCCAGAGGTTCCTGTTTGGTAACTGGCTATACTGTTCCTCAAAGTACACACATGTGTGCTATACAAATTCTTTTTTTTTTTTTTTTCTTTTAAACCAATGCAGCGTCAGACAGACTTTTAACTGTTACACAGCTTGGTCTTTGGGATCAGTGTAACCGGTCCCTACATTTATCACATCCCTTGGCCACTGTGTACTGTAAGAAGGCATAGTAATTTAATGTCCATTTGATGGCTAGGATTTGCTGCAAATAAGAACTGGTTAGAAAAATATTCCTTATGCTCCTGTTAATGGTAAATTCCAAGTGCACCTAAGGAAGTCTTCATTGCATCCTAGATAATATAGATTTTAGGGTGGTTTACTTTGGTTGCTTGTTAGGAATTCCTTTTCAGTGTTTTCACCTTACCCCACCCCAATCATGACTTGCCCTGAGATTTATATGCTGAGCTACACACTGGATCAAACAGAGTAGCTCTGGGCACTTAATTACTCCTAATTATGCTCAACAATGCTTTTGTAATACAAGTGTCCAAGAATGCACTGTACTTTCATTAGTATAGTATCCCTACCATATACACTGCTCTAATAAAGGCCAAGAATCACAAAAAGAGTAAAGTTGTTTGTTTTAAATGAGGGTGGGAGAGACTTCCTTAGACATTTCTGAATGTAGCTGATAGTATCAGAAGAAATTTCCAGTGGCAGTCTATATTTTCACAGTATTAAAAAAAAAAAAAAAAATCCACAGTGTAAGCTCTTTCCTGTCGTGTCAATCTGATTTGTTTGTTCCTAACAGTTAGTCTGTAATTACAGCATGTAAAACATAATTCACTGAAACCAAGGCGAGGAAAAATAAAAATAAGATTGCCTCTCAACTATGATTAAAAGCCCAAATGAAGTAGTTAAAAAATAAAAATCCAAACTCTCCAGCTGGCATCTCTAATGGAACAAAAACTCTCTAAAGCAAAAATTCTGGATTACTCTGAAAGTTTGGGATTTTGGGGGGGTTGGAGAAGGATTTTTAATAAACTACACTGAATATTGTGTGTACGGTTTGAAGAAACAAGGGCCACATTGTAAGACATCTGATTCTAATTTAGCACCCCCAATCTTTGCTAGCTGGCAGGGTAGTTTCTGTGGCAGATTTCTACTTTTTGGGGTATACCCGCTGGGGAAATTATGTGCTCATGCAGTAAGGGCACTTCCAAAGACTGAGAGTCATGATCAGCCAAGGCATCAGTGGTCCTTCCCCCATCCCCTGTGGATGGATGCCCAGATGATATCCCTGCCTTTCCATGTGGATGCCTTCCAATTGCTGACTCTATGGAGTCAATTTCACAGCACCACAAATGGCTTTCACTGTGTCAAAACTCATTTGTTTTTGAGTGTATTTGTGGCAAGAGGATACAAACTTTGTGTTAATTTGTGATCTTGAAACTGTCAAGTCTTGTCGGTAAAAAACAAATAAACGTGAAAACAAATGCAACAACCCTTTTTTACCTTTAGTGACCATGGAGAAGTTTTACACATTCATAGAATATATTTTACTTGGTAGGTAGGGTCGGTTTTTATGCTTTTCAAGAGGGAAAGATTTTCTGAAATTAATGATGAGGGTCGAATCATCTCCCTTTGCTTTGGTTCTTGGACGATTTTCTTTAAATGATAGCATCATGTTCATCACTGTAACAACATGAAATATAGAAAATTTCATATTGAAATATGAAAATTATACAGAAATAGTTAACAAAATCTTTTATTTTTTTTTTAAACAAGATTATGAACCTAGCTCCTGCTACAAAAAAATTAAAGAACAGGCCATGGCACTTCCAATTTAATTAACTTTTTGAATATTTGTGATTTTTAATCTTAAAAACTCTAATATTTCTGTTTAAAATTAGAAAACTACACATATTTATTATTCTGATAAATTATAAACAGCGTACAGAAACATGTCTATATGAATATAAACTATTTGGTAACATTTAATATTCTGTTTTGTAGTGGTACTAAGAATACCCAACTATAAATGTGCATTTGGAAAGTTGCCATGTAGAATTTAAGTCCTAGATTCACTTCCATTGCTCTGTTAATTTTTTTAATAGAAAGGTATCCTTGAGTATAAAAAACAGGCAGCTAAAAATATCAGTCAGCATTTTCATATTTTAGATTTAATTCAAGGAACTGGGTCTATAGTCTTTCTTGGATGCCTCTTCATGGGGATAGATGTGGTTCTGAGTTCTTAGAGGTTACAATAGTTCTGGCAGGGCTTATCAAGTTAGAAAGGCTCCAAGTGCATAGCTTTGGTGACAGACTGTATGTAATCTGAGGACCACCTTACTAAGTTTAGAGACACCATATGATATTATTTTTGTTGAGAAAAACTCATGAGAAAAATCTACACTAGGATAGATGGAAAGAAATCTCCACTGTTGTAGGGAGTACCCATATGGATGAAAATTGTATATACTTCAAGTAACGAGAAAGATCTATAATTCCAAAATTTAAAAAAATCTCTAATTCTAACTTGGTAGTACCCTGGGAGGTTGGTGCTACCACTGTGCCCATTTTATAGATAAGAAAACTGAGGCAAACAGAAGTTAATTATCAAGGGTTATACAGCTAGTGTGTGTTTGAGGCCAGGTCTTCCTGATTCTAAGCCCAGATTGACTTTATAATTAGAATTTAATAGAACAAATAAATCCTTTTTTCTTTACGGATTTTATTTCACTAAATATTGGCTATGAAAACCAAGCTTCCTTTACAGAACAAGGGGTGTCAGTAGAGATTCATAACTGTGAGGAGTATCAAGGACCTCATGGCAAATCATAAGCAGGTAGACAAAATTGTGAGGAAAAACCACTTCTGTAAAAGTTAAAATTATATATATTCCACTGAAAATGGTTTCAAGAAGAAAAGCAAAGTTAGGACTAAATTACTACACCAGTTGCTTTACAAATTTTGATCTCACAAAAGATAAGTGGCATTTAAATATGACAAATATAATCAAATCATAGCTTTTAGGTTTGCTGATGAGATCTGAGAAGGTGACCACAAAAATTCTGGGCATATTTTAAAAATATTCAATATTTAAAAGTGTTTCTGGGTTGATTGGGTTTGGGTTACAGCAAACATTTTCTTGAATCTGTGAACTGGGCAAGCAAACACACCCACACACACAGCATTTGTCTAAATTTGCACTTAGTTTGATAAAGTACCAGCTACAAATATGTAAGTTTATATGTATATATAACATATAAAATAATAATATAAATATAAATCTATAGTTGGTGTTTTTATCAAATTAAGAACAAATTTGGACAAATACACTGATATAGTATATAATATTACATATATATAAAAATAATTATGTATCTGTATATATACCATGTGATAATACAACAAAGTCTTTAATCTATTGTGTTGTGAACTTGGTATTCTGGGAAAGCTTATGGACTTGTCTTCAGAATGTTTTTTTTTGTTTGTTTGTTTTGTTTTTTTCAGAATGTTTTTTAAATGCATAAGATAAAACAGGACTACAATAAAAACACAAAATTATACAAAAATAGTTAAAATCTTTTTTTTAAAAAAACAATTTCATGAACCCTAGGTTATGAACCTCTACAGAAAATTAAAGAACACTTCCAATGCAATTAACTTTTTGAATATTTGTGATTCTTAATCTTAAAAACTCTAACATTTCTATTTAAGAATTAGAAAATTACATTTATTATTCTGATAAGTTATAAATAACACATTGAAACATGTGTCCATATGAATATAAACTATTTGGTAACATTTAATACTTTAAAATTTAGTTTGTATTGGTTGATAATTGAAAGCATAAGACTTTATATCCTTTAACACTTATATAAATTTATGGAAGTAGAATATTGATGTAAAAATTTAAAGATCTATTTTAATGTGTGATTAATGACCAAAAGACAATGAATGTTGGAACAGGAGAGAACAGATAATTGGTTAAACTTATATTTACAATTTAAGTGTAAACATGTTCTATGTTATTTGTTTAAAGGACAAATATTATTCTTGTTCAACTGAAATCAATCTGAACTTGAAAACTGCTTTGTAATTACAGCCATCCAACCTTAGGGGAGGTTGACATTTATTTAGTGCTTTAAGGCATATGCAAAGCACTCTAAATACTTAATGTCATTTTAGTCTCATGGTAATTTCATGAGGGAAGTACAGGGTGTCCCAAAGGTTAGTACAAACTGAAGCTTTAATAACTTGAGGTGAATTCCCATTACTCTCTTCTGCTACCTTTAGCTGAACAAGGAAAAGCAAAGGGGGCACTTTGCAGAGCCTTTGATAGCATAGAGTTAGCTGGTTTGTCTGCTTGATTTGTGTATAATGCTGTAGGTGAAGTTCTGATTTGATAACAGAGCACTAGACTGGTCTATATAACCTACAGATAATGGGTTCAACGAACTTTTCAATTTCTTAAAGAAAACTGGCATTCATATTATGAAATAACACATTCCTAAACATTCTTTTCATATTGATGGTAAATTGAGAGCTTCCAGAATGGTAAGCATAAATAGACAATGAACAGAGAAGCAGTTTCTTATGGTTATGGCTTGGCAGTGTGTATAGATACATAGTAGGGGCTTAATAAATGAACAATGATTGACTGATGTTCCTGAATGATTCAAAGATATCAAAACCTGCTGATCCAAGTTGTGAATTACTTTAAGCACATAGATTTTCCCACTTCATGTGCTTCTCTGCCAGGTTCCTGTATAAGCATACCCATTCTTCAACCCAGGCTCTGAGTATATTGGTAAAAGAATGTGATCCAGGGGCAGCTAGGTGGCGCAGTGGATAGAGCACCAGCCCTGAAGTCAGAAGGACCTGAATTCAAATCTGGTCTCAGACACTTAACATTCCCTAGCTGTGTGACCCTGGGCAAGTCACTTAACTCCAATTGCCTCAGCAAAAAAAAAGCAAAAAAAAAAAAAAAAGAATGTGATCCAAATTTAGATATGTATACTGCAATTTAAAAAAAATTATTATTAAAGCAATGACTTTAACATTAGTACTTATGTTAATATTTATCTTGCCTTTAAAGAAAGCTATTTTAATTTGTAGAAATTACTTATTTAAAATTATGATTATGTTTAATATCTAAAAGTGCTATTATTATAAATGATTGCTTGTGTAACTATCACATACAGCATAGATGAGTTATCTTGTGTATGAATGGCTGAGTAGACGAAGTATTCATTGTATGGGGGCTCAAGAGTTAAATTACTGAGTAAGGAGAGTATATTTTCCTTCAACAAGTTTATCCATAGGTTCTTTTTTTTTTTTTTTTTGCTAAGGCAATTGGGGATAAGTGACTTGCCCAGGGTCACACAGCTAGGACATGTTAAGTGTCTGAGACCAGATTTGAACTCAGGTCTTCCTGACTTCAGGGCTGGTGCTCTATCCACTGAGCCACCTTGCTGCCTCTATCCATAGGTTCTTGAAAGAGTTTGTGTGTAACAATGTGGTATTTGGCTCACTGTTGGGAACTCAGAATTGCTAATATAAGGGCAGGATGGAATGACTGAGCAAACTTAAGAATGGTATATCTACATATTCTGTGAGAAGGATCACATGTTGAATGACATTAGTGAGAGACTTTTTCACGTCATATATCATTCACTATATTATGACTCCTATTGAATTGGGGGGCCCAATTAAATTAAATTTAGAATTAAATTAAATTAAAAAGGGATTTTTATCTATATCTCTACTGGAGTGACACTACCACCTGTGGAATTACCAATGTGTTAATTACAGATATAATTTTGCTCATGGTTTTTCCTCTATTTTGGATCATTATTAGACAGACTTCAGCCTTTAACCTTAAAATAAAAGTTTAAAAAAAAGATAGGAAAAGATACAACTTCCTAATATGTTCAAACTTACATGGTTCTGTATCGAATGCCTCTTGAATAATACGTTTTGCATCCAATGTAGAGGATAGATAAAACTCCTAGAGTTAATACGATGCCACCAACAAAGCTGCCAATGTCAAATTTTGATCCTTTATTTACTTGGGCGTTGATGTTGGCTGTGGCTAAAACAAAATGGGGAAAAAAGTGAGTTTTAGCATTTGGTTTTTAAACATCACATTAGCCAAAAATCCTTCTAAATCTTAGTGCAAGAAAATCTGAAATCATAATATTGAGATAATATGGGTGACAGAAGTGTTTCCTTGCTCTTGCGGCTCACAATGATTGCCTATCTCTTGTTTCTTTTACCTTTATCTATATAAACCGTTGACTTAACTGAAATCTCTAAGAACCCTAGTTTTAAGCAGACCTCCAGAAAAAAGTGCTATTTCATTTTAGGTGCTAGGTAATCTTGTATCTTGGGGTCAATTATTGAAAGTCTTATATTCTACTAAGAACCAGGAGGCAGGTTATTTGGTTTTCTGTATAATAATTTACATGTACCCAACAATAATAATAACAGCTAACATTTATATAGTGCTTATTATATGCCAGGTACTGTTTTAAGTGCTTTACAGTTATTACTTCATTTGATCCTCACAAAAACAATGGGAATTAGGTACGATTATTATCCCATTCTAAAGATGAAGAACTGGAGGAAGAAAAGTTAAGTCATTTGCCTTGGATTACATAGCTATTATGTGTACCAATCTGGATTTGAATTAAAGTTTTCTTGGCTCAAGGCCAGGAGCTCTGTCTACTGTGCCACCCAGGTGCCTCAAAAATACATGTACTTACTTCTCCTCTGAGGAGCTTAAGACTAAATATATTTCAATTGCTCTAAGCAGAAAAGTAATCACTTTAAGAATCAGAACAAACTAAGCGTCTCAGGATTTAGAGCTGGACACACCTTTGGGAAACACCAGAAGCGTCACACACAAGGATTATAACACTATAGAGTACAGTCTGAATCAGATTAAAATGTAATTAAGAAATATTTAACAAAATACAAAAATAAAAATACAGTTAATGGTCATCTGTGGTTTGTCTCAGGGAGCTTTCCATAAGATTTAGTAGCCTCCATTTCAGTTTCACTTTGACATCCCTGCTCTAGTCCAAGCCCTTCCTTTTAGGAAAAAGAGGGTTATGAGGGATTCAGTGAAAAAGTCACTTGAGGAGTGAATAGCAGTCAGAATTTGAACTCATATCCCATGACTCTCAATCCAAAATTCTTTCCATTACACAGCAGCATCTGATGTTTACTGAATATGGACCTCTAAATTCTATTGATATGAACATTTCTTTAAAAACTGGGGGGTTTTTGTGTGTAAAACTTGGAAATTTTATCCTAATTTTGGCATGATAGCAACTGTGGCATCAGAGTTAACTTCATTGAATTTCATAACATGCTTTAAAAAACAAAAACAAAAAAGACCCAACTTCATGAGGGAGGGAGATTGTGTATGTGCATGCCTTATCATCCACCACTTTCCTTATATAGATGAGGAAGGAGAAGCTCATCAGGTGACATTTTTCCATAAAACAATTATATTTGATAAAATTCACAACATAAATGAGAATATCACAAATTCCAGGCTGGTAGGGTCCTGGGACTATCAAATCCAAACCCTTCATTTTATAAATGAAGAAACTTGAAACCCAAAGATGTCAGTAGCACAGAGTCATTCATACAACTACTAAGCAGGAAAGTCAAGATTTGGACCCAGGTGCTCTAGGCTCCAAGTCAAATGCAGTTTATTATTCCACACAACCTCAAATAAGAGCAGGAATTTAGGGTACCTTAAGAATGTCTGGTATACAGTTCTAATGATCTTATGATAAAGAGAACCATTGCACCCAGAGACAGAGCTGTGGGAACTGAGTATGAACCACAACATAGCATTTTCACTTTTTTGTAGTTTGCTTGCATTTTGTCTTCTTTCTCTCTCTTTTTTTTTGATCTAATCTTTCTGATCTAATATTTCTTGTGTAGCACAATAATTGTGGAAATATGTATAGAAGAATTGAACATGTTTAACACATATTACATTACTTGCCATTTAAGGGAAAGGGCATGGAGAAGGGAAAAAATTTGGAACACAAGATTATGCAAGGACGAATGTTAAAAATTATCCATGCATGCATTTTGAAAATAAAAAGCCTTCATAAAAAAAAGGAATGTCTGGCATACATGATTCTGATGGAGAAGCAAACTAAAATGAATTAATTGCTTAACGTTAGGATTTGGTTTTTGTTTTGTTTTTTGACATTAGTTCTCCCCAGCTTGCCCATAATACAGTAAAGCGTCAGGCCTTTGACACTTTGACACTTGCTAGTTGTGTGATTCTTGGTAATTTAACCTTGTTTGCCTCAGTTTCCTCATCTGTAAAATGAACTGGTGGGGGAAAAAAAGGCAAACTACTCCAGCATCTTTGCTGACAAAATCTCTAATGAGACCTCCTATCAGCCTGGAATCTATGATATTCTCATTTATGCTGTGAATCTTATTGAATAAATTATTTATGGAAAAACATTACCTGATGAGCTTCTCCTTCCTCATCTACATAAGGAAAGTGGTGGCTGATAAGGCATGAACATAGACAATCTCTTTTAAGAAGAGCCACCAAGAGTCAGAAATGACTGAAAATGGCAAAAAACAAAAATCGCAAGATGGGATATGTAGCTTCCCTACTTTACCTCATTCTGTTTTTCCAATCTGGATCTTCCATTTCCCCTTAAATAGCTTTTATTTTAATTCTCTCTCTCTTTAATTAAAGATTTTTATTTACAAAACATATGAATGGGTAAATTTTCTTTTCTTTTTTCTTTTTAATTAAAGCTTTTTATTTGCGAAACATACGCATGGTTAATTTTTCAACATTGACCCTTGCAAAGCCTTCTGTTACAATTTTTTCCCTCCTACCCCCACCCCTCCCCTAGATGGCAGAAAGTCTAAGACATGTTAATTATGTTAAAATACTTGACAAATTGAGTATGTGTATACATATTTATACAGTTATCTTGCTGTCCAAGAAAAATTGGATCTACAAGAAAAAGAAAAAAAAAAAACCTGAGAAGGAAAACATAATGCAAGCAAACATCAATAGAGAGTGTGACAATGCTATGTTGTGGCCCAGACTCAGATCCCACAGGCCTCTCTCTGGGTGTATATGGCTTTCTTCGTCACTGAACAACTGGAACTGGTTTGAAACATTTCATTATTAAAGAGAACCATGCCCATTAGAATTGATCATCATGTAATATTGTTGTTGTCATGTACAACGATCTCCTGGTTCTCCTCGTTTCACTCAGCATCAGTCCATGCAAGTCTCTCCAGGCCTCTCTGAAATCATCCTGCTGGTCATTTCTTACAGAGCAATAATATTGCATGACATTCATATACCATAGCATGGGTAATTTTTCAACACTGACCCTTGCAAAGCCTTCTCTTCCAAATTGTCCCCTCCTTCCCCTAGATATCAGGTAGTCCAACACCCCTTAGAGAGCTTTTGGCCCTACTGCGATCCAGGACTCTTGAGCTCCCCAGTGGCAGGCCCTCACAAGTCTGTGCCCCTCTGTCCCGGGAAGGCTAGCCTGGGAAAGACGTTTCCACCCAGGGCACTTCCAGTTAGGCTCCTACCTGTGGTCAGTGCAGCAGTGGTTGTCACTGTACTGTTGCTGGTGGTAGAAGCTGGTGATTTTGAGGCACTGTGGGTTGTTGTGGTTGGAGGGATGCTTCTTGTTGTGGTCGGAGGTGTCAGGGTGCTGTTGGCCCCAGGCGTCGGCAATCTGGTTGTTACCTGAGGTGCTTCTGTAGTCTTGTGGGGAGAGGCTGATGTGTTGGCAGAAGGTGCCATGGTCACAGGTTTGATGGTGGAAGATGCCAGGTTTGACTGTACCGCCGTGTCATTGGTTGTATTTTTTGGATTTACATTTGCAGTCTGGCTGGTGTTTAGCTGTGCACCTTTCATTAACAGGAAACAAAGAAAAAAGTCATTAAGAAAGAGTTAGGAAAAGGAGTGCTCATTTTATTGGAAAATTCCATCACTTCCCTACTAGATCAGAGTTATAATTGGCATAATTGAGAAAGGGGCATTCAATAATAGGAAATGCACCAGACTATAAAGTCAGAAAGCTGAGGGTCTGGTGCTGGCTCCTAACTTTGGATCACTCACAACCTCACTAAATCTTACTCTTCTCAGCTGTAAAATGTTAATAATATTTGCACCATACAGCTCTCAGAAGTACAAAAATCAAATGAGAACATGTATCTATAAAAGCACTTTTGGAAATAAGCAATGGATGTATATCTTATCATCATTATTCTTCACCATTTACTGAAACTAAGTTTAAGACAGAATAAGCAAACAGAATAAGCAGATTCGTATCTCTAAAGAGATAGCTGGGTGATTCAGTGGATAAAGTGTCAGGAAACCTTGAATTCAAATCCAGCCGCAGATAATTATGTGACCCTGGGCAAGTCACTTAACCTGTTTGCCTCAGTTTCTTCATCTGTAAAATGGGGATAATGATAGCCCCTACCTCCCAGGGTTGTTTTGAGAATTAAATGAAATGAGATAACAAAATGCTTAGTACAGTGCCTATCATATAGTAAATGCTGTATAATGTTACCTAAGGGCATCAGCAAAGGAGGTGGTAAAGGCTTCTTTGACTAAAAACAGGATATAAAACCACTTCCACCTACAGTTAGTATGCGGCTTTTCATCTTAAAAAAAAATAAAATAAAAGAGGAAAAAAGCCAA
The DNA here is from genome assembly GCA_023553655.1 of Myrmecobius fasciatus. NCBI lineage: Eukaryota > Metazoa > Chordata > Mammalia > Dasyuromorphia > Myrmecobiidae > Myrmecobius > Myrmecobius fasciatus. Next base: position 25,318 of record JAJPUD010003341.1, on the reverse strand, counting down.
ACAGAAAGCTAGAGGCTAATCCTGTCCTATACTTAAAATGAAGAGTGAATTGTACATAAAAGAAATGGAGTTTAATGTGCAAGCTTTTTGTTGTTGTTCCTTATATATGCAAATGCCCATTCTATTTCTTTGTTAAGTTCACAATAAAAACAAAAATTAATTTTAAAAAGTTACGTGGGGACAGCTAGGTGGCGCAGTGGATAAAGCACCAGCCCAGATGTCAGGAGGACCCGAGTTCAAATGTGACCTTAGACATTTAACACTTACCTGTGACTCTGGGCAAGTCACTTAACCCCAATTGCTTCAGGGGAAAAAAAAAGACGTGAACTTTTAAGACTCCAAATTAGGAGGATCACAGTTAAAATCCAGCCTCAAGATATTTACTAGTTTTTGTTCTAGGAAATCAATTTGTCTGACTCAGGTTTCCACAACTGTAAAATGAAGATAATCAGAGTACCTACCTCCCAGGGTTGTTGATACAATCAAGTGAGATGGTATTTGTAAAGTGAATAACTGGATAAATTGTTTGTTTCCTTCCTTCTTCCTCTATGTCTTCCTTTACTCTTGTCTCACATGAAGCAGTAAAACTGCCAAGACAAACCTCTCTACAAGCACGTGTTCCTATTCCTTCTGTCTTTTTCAGCAGGTTGCCCCTTCTGTCATCCACCCTCTATTCTCCCAGTAATCTTCAATCTTTCCCTGAGCACTGACTATTTCCTTGTTGACTATAAACAAGTTTACGTCTTCCCCCATCCTCATAAAACCTTCACTTGATCTGTCTTCTCTCTTTAGGAGTTAAACTCCTTGAGACAATCTGTGCTTCTACTTTCTCAACTCTGTGTGTGCTTCTACTTTCTCAACTCTGTGTAGTCTGGCTCTCATGCCCCTTATTCAAATGAAACTCTCTCTCCAAAGTTACCAATGGTCTTTTGGTGGTCAAATTCAAAGGCCTTTTCTCAATCTTCATCCTTCTTGACACCTCTGCAAGATTTGATCTTTTAAATAACCTTCTCCTTGATATTCTCTTCTCTCCAGGTTTCCACAACAAAGTTCTTATTTTCCTTCTACCTCTGTGACCACTTCTCAGTCTTCTTTTTTGGATTCTCATCCAGGTCATGCCTGCTGTACTCCTAGGCTCTACTCTGGACCCTTTTCTACTCTTCCTCTTTATTATTTCACTTAGTGACCTCATCAGTCCCCATTGATCCAACTAACATCTCTATGCTGATGATTCTCATTTTTATTTATACAATCCTAAATTATCTTCTGATTTCTGTCTTGTACTTCCAACTTCTGAATGGGGATCTTAACTTGATAGACATAAACTCAACATGTCCAAAATTTTAATGGTATTTTATTTTTTCAAGTACATATAAAGATAATTTTAAACATTCACCTTTGCAAAATCTTGTGTTCCAAATTTTTCTCCCTCTCCTCCCTCCACCCACTTCTCCAAGATAGCAAGCAATTCGATATAGGTTAAACAAGTGCAATTCTTCTAAACATATCTCCAAATTCATCATGCTATGCAAAAAACAAAATCAAAAACAAAAAGCAACAGATCAAAAGGAAAAAAAACACAAGAAAAGACAAAAAAACAACAAGCAAAGAAACAACAAAAAATGGTGAAAATATTATACTTTGATTTACATTCACTCTCTATAATTCTCTCTCTGGATGTGATGGCACTTTCCATCTCAACTGCCTTGAATCACCAGATTGTTAAAAAGAGCCAAGTCTATTACAACTGATTATCACATAATCTTGTTGTTACTGTGCACAACATTTTAGTGATTTTGTTCACTTCACTCAGCATCAGTACATACAGGTCTTTCCAGGCTTTTCTGAAATCAGCCTGCTAATCATTTCTTATGTAACAATAATATTCTACTACATTCATATACCATAACTTATTCAGTCATTACTTAACCGAGGGGTATCCACTCAATTTCCAGTTCCTTGCCACTACCAAAAGGGCTGCCACAAACATTTTTGCACATGTGGGTCTCTTTCCCTCCTTTAAGATCTCTTTGGGATATAGGCCCAATAGAAACACTGCTGGGTCAAAGGGTATGCACAGTTTTAAATCCCTTTGGGCATAGTTCCAAATTGCTCTCCAGAATGATTGGATCATTTCACAACTCCCCTCCAACATTTATCATTATATTTTCTTGTCATCTAGGCCAACCTAGGAGGTGTAAAGTGATACTTCAGAGTTGTCTTTGCATTTCTCTAATCAATAGTGATTTGGAGCATTTTTTCATATGATTAGAAACAGCTTTTTTTTTTCTTCTGAGAAAATTGTTCATATCCTTTGACCATTTATCAATTGGGAAATGGCTTGTATTCCTATAAATTTGAGTCAATTCTCTATATATTTTAGAAATGAGGCCTTTATCAGAAATACTGCCTGTAACAATTGTTTTCCAGTTTTGTTTCCCTTCTAATCTTGGATGCATTGGCTTTGTGTGTGTGCAGAAACTTTGTAATTTAATATAATAAAAATTATGATTTTCATTTCATAATGCTCTCCAGTTCATCTTTGGCCATAAATTCCTCCCTTCTTCACAGATCTGAGAAGTAGACTGTCCCTTTTTCTCTTAATTTGCTTATAGTATTACCTTTTAATAAAGTCTGAATTATAAGCCCATTTTGATCTTATCTTAGTGCAGGGTATTAGTGTTGGTCAATATCTAGTTTCTGCCATATTATTTTCCAGTTTACCCATCAATTTTTGTCAAGTAGTGAGTTCTTATTCTAGAAGCTGTATTACTATGATCATTTACTATTGTATATTGTGAACCTAACCTATTCCTCTGATCCACTATTCTATTTCTTAGTTAATCAAATGGTTTTGATGACAGCTGCTTTATAATATAGTTTTAGGCCTAATACAGCTACAAGACACCTTTCTTTACATTTTTTCCCCCATTAATTCCCTTAAAATTCTTGACCTTCTGTTTTCCAGATGAATTGTGTTTTTTTGTTAGCTCTACAATGTAATTTTTTTTGGCAGTTTGATTGCTATGGCACTGGATAAATAGATTAATTTAGGTAGAATTATCATTTTTATTAATTAGTTTAGCCTACTCATAAGCACTGATATTCTTCCAATTGTTTAGCTCTAACTTGTTTTGTGTGAAAAGTGTTTTGTAATTGTGTTCATATAGTTCCTGGCTTTCTCTTGGCAGATAGACTCCAAAATATTTTATATTATCTACATTTATTTATTTATTTGCTGAGGCAATTGGGGTTAAGTGACTTGCCCAGGGTCACACAGCTAGGGAATGTTAAGTGTCTGAGACCAGATTTGAACTCAGGTCCTCCTGACTTCAGGATTAGTGCTCTATCCACTGTGCCACCTAGCTGCCCCTCTACATTTATTTTAAATGGGACTTCTATCTCTTGCTAGGTTTTGTTGATACCACATAGAAATGCTGATGATTTATGTGGATTTATTTTATGTCCTGCAACTTTGCTAAAGGTGGTAATTGCTTCTAGTAGTTTTTTAGTTGATTCTCTAAGTATACCTACATATCTACATATCTACAAGGGTGACAGTTTTATTTCCTCATTACCTACTCTAATTTCTTCAATTTTTTTCTTTTTTTATTGCTAAAGTTAACATATCTAGTATGATATTGAATAACAGTGAGGATAATGAGCAACCTTGTTTCACCCTTGATCTTACTGGAAATGCTTCTAGCTTCTCCCCATTACATATAATGCTTGCTGACAGTTTTAGATGTTGCTACTTAAAAATTTTAAGGACAACTCCATTTATTCTTATGTTCTCTAGTGTTTTTACTAAGAATGGGTGTTGTATTTTGTCAAATGCTTTTTTCTGTATCTATTAAGATGATCATGTGATTTCTGTTAGTTTGGTCATTAATATGGTTACTTATTTGATAGTTTTCCTGATACTGAACCAGCCCTGCATTCCTATTATAAATCCCACTTGGTAAGCCATAGTATCCTGGTGATAAACTTGAGTATATTTTATTTAAGCTTTTTGCATTAATATTCATCAGGGAAATTGTTCTATAATTTTCTTTCTGTTTTGGTCCTTCCTTAAGTATCAACATCTTATCTGTGTCATAAAATGAATTTGGTCCTTGTTCCCCTATTTTTCTGAATAGTTTATGTAGTATTGGAATTGTTCTTCAAATATTTGTAAATCCATTTGGCTTTGGAGTTTTTTCTTGGGGAGTTCATTAATGGTTTGTTCAATTTCCTTTTCTAAAATAGAACTATTTAAGTAATTTATTTCCTCATCTGTTAATTTGGGTAACCTATATTTTTGTATATATTCATCTATTTCACTTAGATTGTCAAGCTTATTGTCTTACAGCTGGGCAAAATAGTTCCTAATCATTCAAAATTTCGTCTTCATTGGTGGTAAGTTCACCCTTTTCCTTTTTTTAAAATCAAATTAACCAAAGTTTTATCTATTTTGTTGGTTCTTTTTATAAACCTGCTTTTCACATAAGTCATGCTGCTATGATTGACTGTTGCTCTTGCTGAATTATGTCTCTGTGATCTCATCTAGGATAAATTTCTTGGTAAAATACTGAAGTTGTTTGGCATTTTCTTCTCCAGTTCATTTTATAGATGAGGAAACTGAGGTAAATAAGGTTAAATGATTTTCCCAGGGTCAGAAAGCAATTAAATGTCTGAGGTCAAATTTATGTTCAGGAAAATGAGTCTTCCTGACTCCAGCCCTGGTACTCTATCCACACTACCACATATAATAATCCTGTTCTTTTCTTTAGGTGTCTGGTACTATCCTCCTAATAAAGTCTGTTTTTCTCAAAGGATCTGCTATTATTTACTTTATATACAATGTGAAAATATGAGTATTTGTGTGCCCTCCCTTATGAATGTTTTCAATGAAAGCTTTCTTTCTCATTAAAGATTCTATGACCTGTGAAAGGAATTTCAGGCAGTAGTGAGCACGTGAGTTTGGTATTTCTTTGGCTGAGGGTTACTTTTTCCCAAGTGTTTCCTGAAATGGAATCTTAGGTAGAGAGAGAAACAATAGAGTGTTGTAGAAAAAAACAAAACAAAAAACGAATGGACCAAGCAGTCAGAAGACCTTAGTTCTCCTCCTGTTTCTACCTATGAAATTTGGTCAAGTCACATCCACATATCCAGGTCTCATTTTTTTTCTACCTGTAAAAATGAGGAGGGTGGTAGTGTTTGAATAAATGATCTTTTCAAAATTCCTTTCAGATCTGATATGCTATCCAGTGAAAAAAATATTTTAACATCAGAGGTAGATGTTGGGTAATTTTATTATTGGTCTCATTGTTTTTCTCTCTTTTAATTATAGCCATTTTATAGCAAGAATAGTCATTTGCTGTAAAAAGGTGTGCCAGGTTTGGACACCATTGTTAACAATTGTTCACATTTATATAGCATTTTATTAGCTTTACAAAAGGATTTCCTCTTTATATGCTCATTTAAAACCATTAAGGTACCTTGTCAACTGACAGCAGGCAAAGATACAACATTTCTTGTTACTCTCTCCAAAATTAACTATTTCTATCATAACCCTAGGCTCACCCAATCAAGATGTGGTATATTCTTTTCTTCTCAGTCTTAGTTCCCTGGACTCAGTTTTGTGTAGAATCTTTTTCAAGAGGCTTAGTTAGCAATGAACAAGGAGAGATGGGATGATATTAGACAGAGTGAATGGGTCATGAGAAATATTTTTTTTTAAAGATCTTCCTCTACATATTATGTAGATAGATTGGAAAGGAGCGAATAGAGGGAAGAAGATGGAACAAAGGCCTGGAAAATGGCAGCAAAAAAGTATTCTTATACTGAAGCCAGAGTATGAGTATTTAATGAATGGAAAAGCATTAGAAGCATCATCATCAGCATGAATACAGAAGTTTTCCAAGACTTGCTCAGCTACTGTACCTCATTTTTTTTTCATTTAAAATTCATCTTGTATTTTTATTTGAAACAAAGGACATTCAACAACCATTTGTTTATGATGTTTTATATGTAAGTCATGTATCCATTTGAAACTTGTCTTGGTCTATGATGTAAAATGTTGACTTTAGATATCTAACTTCTGCCAGACTGCTTTCTAGTTTACCCAACATTTTATTTTACTTTTTCTTCTTCTTCTTCTTTTTTTTACCAAATAATGAGTTTTTGATCCAACATTTGGATTCTATGGGTTTTTCAATCAGTAGGCTATTGTGTCTATTTGCTTCTGTATATTATATACTTTAATCTGTTCCATTGATTACCTTCTGTATCTTCATTTATTTCCTCTCTATGTTTATTTCCTTAATTTCTTTTTCTTGTCTTATTGTTATAACTAGCATTTTAGCATTATACTGAATAATAATGGTGATGATGGACATCTTTGCTTTATTCCTGATCTTAGTGAAAAGATTTCTAGTATTTCTTTATTTCAGATAAAGTTGCTTCTTGGTTATATAGATAGTACTTTCAATCTTTCAGTTTTATGCATTTGTTTTAAAAGATAGAATATATACTTCATCCAAAGCCTTTTCTGAATCTATTGATCTAATAATGATTTGTTATTATTAATACTGTTGGACTTTTTACATTTTCCTGAATATTGAATTCGTTCTACATTTCTGGTATAAATAAAATCTAGTCACAAATAGTTTTTATGATATGTTGCAGTAGTCTCCTTGCTAATCTTAAAAACTGTGCATTAATATTCACTAGGAATATTTTTGGCTCATAGTTTTCTTTCTCTGCTTTGAGACCATATTTGTATTATAAAAGGAATGTCATGTGACACTTTTTCTATTTTTTTCCAAATAGTTTATATAATGTTGGAGAATTAATTGCTCTTTAAATGTTTGACAAAACTTGCTTGTAAATACATCTAGTTTTGTATCTTTTCCCTTTTAGTTTCTCTTACAGCTTGTTAATATCTTTTTTCCCCTTGAGTCCTCTATTTCTTTTTCTGCTAATTTGTACATTTTTTTGTAGATTATATATATATATGTATATGCATGTATATATATATATAATTCATGTCAGTTTTGTTAGCATATAATGAGAAAAAATAGTTCCTGATAATTAAAAAATTTCTTTTTCACTGGTTGCTAATTTACCTTTTTCTGATACTGACAATCTGGATTTCTTCTTTAAAAAAAAAAACAACAACCCAACAAGTTGAGATATGAGGCTGTGTCTCTCATCCTCTGCAGCAGAAGTAAACTGTAGGTATGGAATGTTACATATATAAAATCAAATTTGGTCACTCTTGGTTAGTTCTGCTAATGGATGTTTTTCCTTTTTGATTTTTTATTATGAGGGATAGTTGTCAGAGGAAAAGGGAGAATTTTGTGTCATGTATAGAGATCATGAGCATGGATGTTTTCATCCAAACAAATGGTAAAAAAAAAAAAAAGATGAAAGTCACAAGAACAAGATTATACCCCAAAGTTATACTAACAGATATTCCTTTAAACTGAAATGAAGCTATTAATAATTCTTTTCTGGGGTAGGTAATCCAAGCACCTTTGAAGAAATCTAAGAGTACAATCTAAGCTCTTCCTCCACAGGTGAAAGAGGAGATTGTTTGCCTCAATTGCTACCTAGCCTTAATCACCGAATATCAGTCAAAGTGATATCTATTGAAGACCTTAGTTTAAAAAGACCAACATCTCTCACTGTATTCAGAGTCAAGTCCAGTCATACTGATCTATATTTTGCCACTGGACCCAGATGCTCCGGGGGAAAGGGAGGCAAGTGACCTTGCCCAGCTCTCCCTCACTTAAATCCAATTCACTGGCATGTCATGGCATCATCTCCCTGATGTCATGGTCCTGTTTGAGAACAATGGACAAACAACAATAAGGGTGGCATATCCCTACTCTGCTAATATTTCTGTGCTATTACCACCTCCACCCCAAAGGAATTAAGATGAGTAGCTAATATTTATACTGTACTTACTATGTGCCAGCAAGTGCCTTACAATTAATATCTCATTTGAGAGCTAGTAAACGAATGAGGTAAAATGAACTAAGGTCTTTCTTTCTTCAGACCCAGTGCTATATCCACTGGGTCATTTAGCTGCTTAGTTGGAGTTAGTCTGTACAATTAAATGTTTTTAAAATGTTTTAATGATAGTTGTTTTTACATTCTTTCCAATTCCCACATTTGCTCCTCCAACTTACCCTTTCTCTCCAAACACTCATGCAGATTAAAATGTCCTTGAGATATCATTTTACACCTACTAAACTGGATAAAATGATAGAAGGGGAAAGTGACAAATATTAGGAAAAATGGAACACCAATTTATTGTTTATGGAATTTCAAGTGAACCAACTATTTGGGAGTGGAATTCTCCTTTATATCAAATATTTTGAGGGGGAGGAAGGAGAAAGGGAGAGGAAGAAAGTATGTCTTCAGAAACAGTAAGCTTTTGAGTTCAAGGATCACATTGTTTTTCAGTCTTTAATCTTAGCACTTAGGTATACATATAATTAAAATTTGTTGAAATACATTGAACATTAAAGTTGAAAGTAGAGCAGAGAGCTCTGCTCCTATTCTCTATAAGGACAAAGGCTGTAGAGACTACTTTTTATTTGCCACTTTTAACAGGAGGAATCTGATTCTCCGAAGGCTGTTGCTAGAATATATGAAAACTATAGTTACTCAAACTCATTCCATCTCAAAATGCAAAGGTATCCAAATAAACTCTTAACTCCTCATGGTTGTTCTTAATGCATTGATTTTTCTTAACACTGGAGGAAAGAATACCCATGGGAATCAATATCTCTATTCATATCCACTGATATTAGAAAATTTACAAACACGTTGGGAATCTCTGATTGTTACAAATTCATCAGGGTTTTTAAGTATAATATCTGCCAAATTACCTCAGTGCCACACATCCCTCCAAAGAACCTGAGTGAGTGGGCAAACAAGATAAAATTAGCTGTCTGTCTCTGGCATGATGGTTGGCAGGACATATATGTAGGTGTATAAATAGAAAGATTATTTTTGTAGGTTTCACCCACATCCTGATATCTGAGGAAGTGAAATACTTTGTCAACAGGCAGCTCCATGGGGATTTCACAATATGCTACTTTTGATATTGGAGAGTTTTAACTTGTAAAATCACCTTTGACTATAATAGGCTGCAAATTTCTCCAAATCAGAAATTCTCCATCTGGAAGAATAGTTATAATTTTTTAAATGAACAATGCCTGGGGAAACCACCATATTTAAATTTACATGAACAAATTTAGACAAAAATCTAGTTCAATCTTCTTATTTTAGAGATGGGGAAGCCAAGGCCAAGACAGGAGTCAGGTTAAAAAAAATGGCAGAATGTGAACTTAGGGTTTCTGACTCCCAAACCAGGACATATCCTGCTGTATCATAGTGACTCTTTGCTACTCCTATTTAGAGGAAAAATGATTTTCTTCCTGATCAAAGTATGCCACCTAACAAAACACAAATTTCAAGGATATTATACTTTATATTTGAAGCCGCTTACAAAGTCTGGGGAGTCGGGGGTGAGTAGGGAGGTTATGGCTACAGACTATTCAACTTGTATTGCCATTTATATGGGGCAGAATTTTCAGGAACTGAGCATTTTTCTTTTCTTACCCTTTTTAAGGAATTGCCTTCTGTAGAAAGCATCTGCCACTCAAAGGTTGTCTGAAATTTTTCATATATATTTACATTCTATGTGTGTTCCTATATTATTATTTAGTTCTCTGTGAATGCTTTGAGGGGATTTATAAATGGGTCTAGTTTTTTCTGTGGGCATACTTGGGAACAATATTAATGTCTTTATACCATTTGTACCACATAGCTGTCAGACTCTCAAAAAGACAATTTCATTTGTACGGCTAATTCCTCGCTAGTTATTCTGAGCTTTGTTCACCTTATACTAGGCAGTATTTCCACATTTATTTTTAATTGAATTCAACAATCTATGATTTCAATAGATAGGCTTCCTGTTCAAATCAGTTTTCCCCATCTTAAAAAATCAAATTATAAATCTGTCAGTAGTTTTCACTCTTGTTCCATTTCTTCTCTATTCAAAAATACTTTAGTATAAATACAGGGCTAAACTATCCTATAGAGGTCTGTCACTTAGGCTAAGAGAATAATAGATGATCCTTATTCAAGCTGTTAGTACTAAAACATGTAACTATGTCTTTTTTTTTAATAAAGCTTTTTATTTGCAAAACATATGAGTGACCTTTCAACATTGACCTTTGCAAAAAAAAAACTTTTTTTCCCAAGCTTTTCCTTTCCCTCCCCCCACCCCCCACCCCTAGATGACAGGTAATCTAATACATGCTAGATAGGATAAATTATATGACAAATACAATACATGTATACATATCTATACAGTTATCTTACTGCACAAGAAATATCAGATCTAGAAAGAGAAGAAGGAAAAAAAAACAACCTAAGAAGGAAAACAGAATGCATGGAAATATTCACAGAAAGCGTTAAAATGCTGTGTTGTGGTTCACTCTCAGTTCCCACAGGCCTCTCTCTGGATGTATATGACTATCTTCATCGCAGCACAACTGGTTTGAATCACATCATTGTTGAAGAGAACCATGTCCATCAAAATTGATCATCGTATAGTCTTGTTGCTGTGTATAATGTTCTCCTGGTTCTGCTGATTTCACTCAGCATCAGTTCATGCAAGTCTCTCCAATCCTCTCTGAAATCCTCCTGTTGGTCATTTCTTACAGAACAATAATATTCCATAACATTCATATACCATAATTTATTCAGCCATTCTCCAATTGATGGGCATCCTTTCAATTTCCAGTTTCTTGCCACTACAAAAAGGGCTGCCACAAACATTTTTGCACATGTGGGTCCCTTTCCCTCCTTAAAAATCTCTTTGGGATATAGGCCCAGTAGAAACACTCCTGGGTCAAAGGGTATGCACTGTTTGATAACTCTTTGAGCATAGCTCCAAATTGCTCTCCAGAATGGTTGGATCCGTTCACAGTTCCACCAACAATGTATCAGTGTCCCAGTTTTCCCACATCCCCTCCAACAGCTATCATTATCATTTCCTGTCATTTTAGCCAATCTGACAGGTGTGTAGTGGTATCTCAGAGTTGTCTTAATTTGCATTTCTCTGATCAATAGTGACTTGGAGCACCTTTTCATGTGACCGGAAATAGTTTCAATTTCTTCGTCTGAAAATTGTCTGTTCATATCTTTTGACCATTTGTCAATTGGAGAATGGCTTGAATTCTTATATATTTGAGTCAATTCTCTATATATTTTAGAAATGAGGCCTTTATCAGAACCTTTGGATGTAAAAATATTTTCCCAGTTTACTGCTACCCTTCTAATCTTGTCTGCATTCATTTTGTTTGTACAAAAACTTTTCAACTTGATATAGTCAAACTTATCTATTTTGTGATTAATGATGACCTCTAGTTCTTCTTTGGTCACAAATTCCTTCCCCCTCCACAGGTCTGAGAGGTAAACCATCCTACATTGTTCTAATTTGTTTATAATATCATTCTTTATGCCTAGATCATGAATCCATTTTGACCTTATCTTGGTATATGGTGTTAGGTGTGGGTCAATGCCTAATTTCTTCCAGACTAGTTTCCAATTATCCCAGCAGTTTTTGTCAAATAGTGAGTTTTTATCCCAAAAACTGGGGTCTTTGGGTTTATTGAACACTAGATTACAATTGTCATTGAATATTTTGTTCTGTGAACCTAACCTATTCCACTGATCCACTACTCTATTTCTTATCCAGTACCAAATGGTTTTGGTGACCACTGCTTTATAATATAGTTTTAGATCTGGTGCAGCTAGGCCACCCTCATTTGCATTTTTTTTTCATTAATTCCCTTGAAATTCTTGACCTTTTGTTTTTCCAGATGAATTTTGTTGTTATTTTTTCTAGTTCAGTTAAATAATCTCTTGGGAGTTTGATTGGTATAGCACTAAATAGATAGATTAGTTTAGGTAGTATTGCCATCTTTATTATATTCGCTCGACCTATCCAAGAGCACTTGATGTTTTTCCAATTGTTTAGATCTGACTTTATTTGTGTGGAGAGTGTTTTGTAGTTTTGCTCATATAGATCCTGACTTTCCCTTGGCAGATATATTCCCAAATATTTTATACTATCGATAGTTATTTTGAATGGAATTTCTCTTTGTATCTCTTGCTGTTGCATTTTGTTGGTGATGTATAAAAATGCTGATGATTTATGTGGATTTATTTTGTATCCTGCAACTTTGCTAAAGTTGTGGATTAATTCTAATAGTTTTTTAGTTGATTCTCTAGGGTTCTCTAAGTAGACCATCATATCATCTGCAAAGAGTGATAATTTGGTTTCCTCATGACCTACTCTAATTCCTTTAATCTCTTTTTCTCATGTAACTATGTCTTAATCATATTTATTCAACTACCAATTTGGGAAAGTCTGTCTCCTTTTTTTTTTTAAATGAATTACTTTGTAGCCTAATAAATGACAGCCAGGAGAAGACACAATTCTTTGTATCATATTCAAAGTACAGGAAGATCTTCGCAGAGTAAGAGAAGGAATTTAATGCTGCTTTTCAGTATTCCCAGGGAACACAAGCTCATTTCTCCTTCAGTAAGAAAAAAAAATACTTCTGAGATGTTCTAGAAATTTACAATGAGAAAAATGAGAGTTTGTAGTAGGCTAATATTAGGTGATACAAATGAAAATGATCAAAACATGTTAGCTGTATAATTAAGAGCTGGGTGGATGCTGGTAGTTTCTTGCTAGATTGAGATTGCAAAAATGATAGGACCAACTAACTGCCTTGGCAATAAACTCTTACTGCTTCCCCAGATTAGAGCCATACTTTCATCTCCCACCACAAAATGGCAGGAAATCAAGAGTTAACCTCCTAGCCTCAGCAGCTGAAGGCAGGCTGGGTGAGGTTCCCCCAAGCACAGAGCAATTGTCAGATGATCTAGAGAGGGAAGAGAGCTGGAAGAAAGCCAAAGAGAGAGATGAGATAGGATATATAGAGCACACAGAATTTTGAAATCTGAGGGAGCTAGTTAGAGGTGCAGATAATTGAGACATAGTTGCAAGTGACTTTAAACTTCATATCTCATTCAACTGGTGACTTGCACAAATAATCCTCTGCAATAATTGAGAGGTAGTGATTCAGTCTCTGCTTGAAGACTTTTAGTAATAGGGAATTCATTACCTCAGGAGACAGCCAATTACACTTTGGAAAAGCTCTAATTGTGAAGAAATTTGTCATTATGTGGAACCAAAATCTACCTATCTGAAATTTCCACTGTTCCTAGATTATGCTTTTTGGGTTTAAGCAAAGCAAAGCATGTCCCTCCTACCAACTGATATGATAGCCCTTCAAATATTCAAAGACAGATAACAGGTTTTCTCTTTCCCCTCAATCTTTTTTTCTCTAAGCTTAACACTCCCAGTTCCCTCAACTAATCATTGTATGTAGCCAGTCTTGCTCTGAAAAACTCTATCTTACTAATGAACTCCAGTTCAGAATTAGAGATATATTTTCAGACATGATCACTATGTTGATTTGTTTTGCTTAACTGTACTTACTTGTTACAATGGAAGATTTATTGTAAGGAGGGACAAGGCTTCAAAAATGTGATATAAAAATAAAAAAAAATTAATGTTCTTTTTCAAGAACCAAATAATTTAATAGTGCATCCTGGAATTTTGGCAGGAATTGAAACTGACCTCTCTCCCTTTTAGAAAAGCAATATATTTGCAATCTCTAGTCTTTTGTCACCTTTCCAGTTTTTTAGAAAATTAATTACAGCAGGTCAGCCATCATATCTGCATGTTCTGTCATTATCCTGGGATATAAAAAAACCAGGCCTGGCAAAAGATACTTATTGAGGATAGTCAAGTTTTCTGAGCAATGAAAATGAAATTTAGAATTAAGAATGAAAGCCCTTTCAAATACAGGGGAAAAGACTGAATATAGTTAATTACTTACAAATATGTGGGGAAATGAGAGAGCTACCATTTACTGGTACTTTTTAATGGCAAATGGCTCCCTCTCTTGCCTCTTAAAATCCCAACTTAACAGAAATCAGGACCTATATTCAATAAGTGACTTGTACCTCTTCACAGCAGCCAACTGTGCCATTACACAGCCAAAATATGTCAAGATATGTCATGAGACTTCAAATAAAGCATCACAGCCTCCATGCTGGAAGTAGCTTCATGGCTATTGCAATCAATGGGCACAGTGGTCAGTCACTCAGTTGGAATAGTAGGTAATTCCCAATGAACAATGGAAGCCTACTGACCAGGAAAATGAGGATAGTACAGAAAACTCTTGGTAACAGATGATCTGTGACAATTGACTTAAGTTAATTAATTAGAATGGGAATTGGAGGAGGGGAGGTATATGGTGGTTATCTGTAGCTACTTTCACCATTATTTTCCATACAAAACATCTCTCTAACTATACTGGCAATGCTAGTGATTTGTGTTGGTCATATGATTCTTGAAATTAAGGTTTTTAAGAAAGATAAATCTACAGACATTTGATAAAAACACCTTTTTATGGATACATTTTGAATAAAATTTGAGATCCTTTTATACTTCCTAATAGAAGTTCCTTAAAAGTAGAGTGTTTCACCTATATTTTTATATCCCATAGGACTCAAGGAATGATTGCTGATTGGTTCAATACTTTCAGGATTTGTGATTTTCATCAATAATTCTTTCTTCTGATATAGATCATAACTTCTCTTTAATTTAGTCTGATTCAGAAGTTGTTGTAGCTAGAGAACTCATCATCCCCTGGGGCCAACCTGGTGATATCCGTGGATAGCAAATCTATTACTAGATACTAAACTGTTTATATACAGCATTCAATAGTTAAGATTTCTTAGTCTTAACTCATTAATTGCTGATTCATATTATGCTTATTAGTAGTAAAGGGACTCAGAAGTTTACCTCATGTTATATAATTATTTCAGATAGAAACATCAAATTTTGCTTTTAGAGTAATCAGTTAGGACTATCTTGACTAAATATTTACCTTATGGCAATCATAGTGACTAGGCCCTTGTGGAAGCATGTATAAAAATATTTACATTTAGATATATATTTTGGTGAGACATTTGGAGTTAAGTGATTTGCCCCGGGTCACTTAGCTTAAGAGTTAAGTGTCTCAGGACACAAATTTAACTTGGGTCCTTCTGATTACAGGGTCGCTGCTCTATCTACTGCGCCATCTAGCTGCTCCTATGAGTATAAAATAAATCAAGAAAGAAATAGAATGACATCACAGGTTGCTGGCTGAAGAGTTGGCTCAGTCAGAAAGACCTAGCTTCATGTCCTGACTCAGATAATGACTTTGTAATCTTGAGTAAACTCATGCCCAAGCAGCTTTCTAAGTTAGAGATACATTGCTGGCCTGCATTAATAAAGATGTGTCTCTATACCAGCAATTCTCTGCACTTTATGAAATCACATACAGAGGACCACCATGTCCCTCTCCTCCCAGCCTCCAAAAGATGCTCTCTTTCACTGAAGTATTTCTGTGACCTCCTCATTATGTGTCCAAGTGGTGCAAGGCTACCATAGGCTATTTCAGCAGAGGACAAACTCTAAAAGGTTCTACCAAACAGCAAAGTCTTTTTATAGGCCCAGAGATAGACGGAGCATCTTTCTTCCAAAGACCAAAATGGCTAAATGGGGACAGGTTGGTCACCATGTAACTGAGCACCATTTAATAGGAATTTTTGTTTTATTGTTGAAGGGACTAATTCCAAAGATTTTTTTTTATTGCTGTTAAATTAGTCAGCTTTAAAAGAATTTCCTTAGTTAAGATGGCTACTATAACTGCAAAAAAAAAAGAAAGAAAGAAAGAAAGGAAGGCAGAAAAGAAGGAAGAAGGCAGGCAGGCAGGAAAGAAAGAAGGAAAGAAGAAAAGAATCGCAAATTCTTGCTCTATATAGAAATAATCAGGAAATTCTGATCAGGCCAGAATAACATACTTCTGAATATTTTTAAGCTCCTTCCTATTTACTACAAAGTAATTCTGTTCTTTGGATATCTAGGTAGTGTAAAGGATAGAGTGCAAGACCTGGAGTCAAGAAATCTCATTTTCCTGTATTCAAATCTGGCCTCAAACACTTACTAGCTGTGTTACCCTGGGCAAGTCACTTCACCCTGTTTGCCTTGGTTACCTCATCTGTAAAATGAACTGGAAACAAAAAGGCAAACTCCAATATCTTTGCCAACAAAACCCCACATGGGATCATACAAAGGAATTTATAAATGATCAAAACAACTAGCCAATAAGTTTTGCTCTTGATATTCTATTAAAGAGTAGGGGTAATAAAAACAGAACTGAAAATCCTACTACTGATAGGTAGTATTGGTTAAAGGTATAAATATAGGGTCAGCTAGTTGGTGCAGTAGATAAAGGACCAGCCCTGAAGTCTGGAGGACCAGTTCTAATCTGGCCTCAGACATTTAATACTTCTTAGTTGTGTGACCCTGGGCATATTTAACCCCAAATGCTTCAACAACAACAACAACAACAAATTATATTTATATATATATATGCATATATATATATATTTGTTTTTCATTCTCCACTGTTGTTATTAATATCATATAAACAAAAGCACTTTAAAGGATCATGGTCAGAAAACCAATATACTATGGATTATGTGTGCAAAGCTGAATAGTCAAATGTGCATACAACTGCTTTGCACATGCCTTGTATAAACATGTATGTGAATATTTTGTCTCAATGAATGCAAACTCCTTGAAGGTAGGGCTTATTTCATTTTTCTTTGTACCCTAGTAGAGTACCTGGCATATAGCATAGCTTGTTCAATCAATAAACATTTATTAAGCACCCAAAATGTACTATGTAGTATGCACTGTGCAAAGTACTTGGGATACAAAAAGAGGCAAAAGATAGTCACTATTCTCAAGGAGCTTACAATTTAATGGGGGAGACAATATGCAAACAAATATATGCAAAGCAAACTACAGGATAAATAGGAAATAAATAACATTGGGAAAACTTTCGTCAAATATGATCTACCACACAAACTCTACTCATCCCTACTTATCCTATGTGATTCTCCCCCATGTCCACTCATATCCAAATATTCTGAGGCCCTTCTTTGTTTATTCTTGAGATCACAAGGACACACAAAAAAAATCACATGGGCTATATCAGCTGGCTCTTTTACGACTTCAAAGTTCATTTCAGAAATCAATGTTGTTCTGCTAAAAATAAGTTTTCTACAAGAAGAGAATTCTAATTCCAAAAATATTTTACAACATGGTAAGGCTTTTTCACCTTTTTTCAATTTCACTTAAGCATTTCGACATTTAGGGTTATAGTAATTTTATTCTCACCATTCTGGAATCTAAAGAAAGTCTATGTATACCAGCTGCAACAAACACCTAAAATTGCTTAATCTTGTATTTCTTTTAAAAATGGGATCTTTTTTTATCCTATAATTTTTTGCTTAAGTCAAAATTATTCAATTAGAAAGGAAATAATTTCTGAAATTAAGATTTTTGTCACTATCACTTTACACAGAAGAAAAAAAAAAGGCAGGAAATGCCATCTAGGGGAGGGGAGGGGACTGGGGGTAAAATTTGTAATGGAAAGCTTTGTAAAGATCAATGTTGGGGAACTACCCATACATATGTTATACAAATAAAAAGCTTTAATAAAAAAAAAGAGAAAAAAAAGAAAAAAAGACAGGAAAAACAAAAATAAAAGTTTAAATATCATTATAACTCAAAACTTAACCACAATTCAGATAA
Organism: Myrmecobius fasciatus; assembly: GCA_023553655.1. Taxonomy (NCBI): domain Eukaryota; kingdom Metazoa; phylum Chordata; class Mammalia; order Dasyuromorphia; family Myrmecobiidae; genus Myrmecobius; species Myrmecobius fasciatus. Next base: position 7,518 of record JAJPUD010003341.1, on the reverse strand, counting down.
AAAGATCTATTACAACAGATTCTGCTGACATGCTCCAGAGGGATTTGTCCTTTTAAATAGAATCTAAGGGCATGAAAAAGGACAGAAAGAAAAGTAGATATAATTTTGAATAAAATTGTTTATCTCAATTTTCTATCCATTGTGAGGTCATCATTTTAAAATACTACCTTTGGTCTTTTTACTAAAATTTCAAAATAGAAAAAATACTACCTAATAAGCATATATTATATACAAAACATGAATAGACACATATACATATATGGATATATTCTAAATTGCCAAATCTGATAGTCTTTTCTGGTGTATTCACTTGACCTACTTGTTGTATATGACAGTGCTGACCACCTTTCTCTTACATACCACTCTTCAGAACAGCTAAATGGTGCAGCACATTTATCTGTGTCTAGTGTCAAGAAGGATGGAATTCACATATAGCCTCAGACTAGCTCTATGTAAATGACAAACAAAGCTGAATATCCAGCCCCCATTTCTTTCCTGAGTTTCAGTTCCATATCATCAATTGCCTGCTGAATATTTCAAAGTGAATATTCAATAGACTCAACATATCCAAGAGAACTCGTTTGTCCTTCACCAAAAACTTAACCCCTTTCCAAATTTCCCTATTTCTGTTAAAGCATCATCATCTTCCCAGTCTCCCAAGTTTATTGTTATTTCCCAACTTCTCACTTTCCCTCACAACACATATCCAATCAGTTAAAGTCTTGCTTTTATTGTTGTTGTTTAGCCTTCATAAAATGCTTGTATCCAACTCCTTCTCTTGATTCAGCCAGCCACTACCTTGCTTCAGACATTCAACATCTCTTGTCATCCTCTACTTGCCTGCTCTCTGAATTACTTTTTTGTTATCAAATCTCTTCCTACTATAATCCATTCTTCAAATGTTGGCAAAGTGATTTCCTTTAAGCATCAAGTGAACCATGTCATTCACCTATCTCAATAATTTCCCAGAGGCTCCATATTGTCTCTCCAATCAAACATAACTCCTCTTTGTCTTTTAATATTTTTTATAAACTGGCTCCAATCTACATTTCAATTATTCCTTCCTTCTCAGAGATGTTTCAGGGTAGGCTGACCTGGTGGTTCAGGTTGAAGAAAAGAGTATAAAACATGACAAATAAGTAGTGCTAAACTCAAATAGAAATGGTTCCCTATAGGTCTCATGGTTTTTAAAAACTCACAAATTAAATTACCTATCTTGTATTATATATATTTTTATTTTGTTCAGCATTCCCAATTACTTTAATCTGGTTCTGTGGCACTGGGAATTTTACAGGAATAACTGCAAGGGTCTTGAATTTGATACCTAAGTTGCAGATTATCTAACAGTTAAAAGAGGAAGTTTACTTAACCAAGCCATGGAAAGGTTATTTATCAAAGATAACAGCATCGATTTATCTGGGCACACCTTCCCTCCCTCTGAATTGGCCACAGTAGGACATTTCGTCAAGCCTGAGGTAAGTGACCTTCACTCCTAGTGTGAAAGCTTTTATCCCTAGGCCATTGAGGAATAAGAAAATTAAGCTTTAGTTCCCTGGACCAATTAAGAATTCAAATTTTAATTCCCTCTCCAGCCTCTTACAAATCCACATCTGTTGGCTCTCCCCAGTGCTAATAACATCCCTAGGACTCTTCCTCTGTTCTCTCTCGAACCTGGGAACTGCTCCATCCTGTCTGGAACCTGTATATCATGTGAAGACCCAGTCTCACTGCTCATCCTCCACTAACTGGCATGATCCACCTTCACAAAGATTGCAAAAGATGATAATAATCTACCTGGCCTCATTCCTCAATGATTAATATGCTCCCATTTCCTTATACCCTCTACATGTCAGTAATTCTGAACCTTCTGTCATCATACAAAACCTCTGCTCTTCTTTTTTCCAACCTTTTTTCCATACTCCTCAATCTGACTCTGACAGCATCTCTTTCTAAAAGCACCCACCCTTCCATTACATTAACTAGAAGTGTCTGCTCCAAAGGTTAACAAAACTTTCCTTCCTCCTTCTACATTTTTGCAGACTAAGTGAAGATAGGAAGGGATATAGTTGGAAATATATGATATAAAAATAAAATTGTCAATTAAAAAAATTAATCTCTTCTCAAACCTCCCCTGGCTATTCTTCTCCCCTCTTAGCTGAAAATCTTGGTTCCTTCTCCTCATGCACTTCATCTCATATCACTTAAATGCTTTACCCACTATCTCCTTCATTCCTGTCTCACCTTAAGAAGTGGTCCTTCTTATCAAGACAAACCTCTTTACATGAACAATGATCACATTCCATCAAGACAAACTTCTTTACATGAACAATGATCACATTCCATCCCATGTCTAGCAGAGTGCCTTCTCTATCAGTTCTACTCTCATTAATTCAGATTATTGTCTGCTTCCTTGATGCCTACAAGCATGCCTGTGCTCTCCCATCCTCAAAAAAACCTTCCCTTGATTCATCCATCCTATAGTTCTATGTCTCTTTGGAGCTAAAGTTCTTGATAAAGTCATCTATAACTGGCACCCCACTTCTTTTCCTTTCCTTTCCTTTTTCTTTTTTTTTTTTGCCAAGGCAATTGGGGTTAATATAGCCCCAGGGTCATATAGCCCAGAAGTGTTAAGTATCTGAGATCAGATTTGAACTCAGGTCCTCCTGACTTCAGGGCTGGTGCTCTTCTTTTCCTTTTCTTAGTAACTCTATAGTCTGCCTCATTACTCATTTCAAGCTGCTCTCTCCAAAGTTACCAGTGACCTGAAATGACAAATCTAATCTTAATTCTCATCCTTTTTCTGACATCAGCAATCCTTTTCATGATACTCTCATCTCTAATTTCCCTTGATACTGGTTTCTCCTGTTTCTCTTTCTACTACTTTTATTGCTCCTTCTTAGTTTTCTTTGTTGGATCTTCCTTCAGGTCTTACCCAATAACAGTAGATATTCTCTAAGGTTTTTTTTTAAACTTAAGCTTCCCTTTTCCTTCTATTTCACTTGGTGATCTCATCAGCTCCCAAGCATACAATTATCATCTCTATGAAATTGATTTATCCAGTCTATTTATCTTTTATCCCCCCTGGGTCAAATGTAATACTTGTTTAATAATAGCTTTTTATTTTCAAAATACACACAAAGATAGTTTTCTTAACATTCACCCTTATAAAACCTTGTATTTCAATTTTTTCTCCTTCTCTTCTACCTCCTCCTCTAGACAACAAATAATCCAATATATATTAAACATATGCAATTCTTCTATACACAGTCCCATAATTATCATGCTGCACAAGAAAAATCAGATCAAAAAGGAAAAAAATGAGAAAAGAAAAACAAGCAAACAACAAAAAAAGGTGAAAATACTATGTTGTCATCCATATTTAGGACCCATGGTCCTCTTTTTTGATGTAGATGGCTCTTTCAACACAAGTCTATATGAATTGGCCTGAATCACCTCAGTGTTGAAAAGAGCCAAGTCCGTCAGAATTGATCATTGTATCATCTTGTTGTTGCTGTGTACAATGTTCTCTTGGTTCTACTCACTTCACTTAGCATCAGTTCAAAAACAAGCCTCTCCAGGTCTCCCTGAAATCATCCTGCTAATCGTTTCTTATAGAACAATCATTCTCCATAACATTCATATACATTGCAGATGTAGATCCTTTCCTTTCTTTTATGATCTCTTTGGGATACAGGCTCAAAGATACTGCTGGATCAAAAGGTATGCACAGTTTGATAGCCTTCTGGGCATATCCAAATTGCTCTCCAGAATGATTGAATAAGTTCACAACTCCACCAATAATGTATTAAGTCCAAGTTTTCCCACATCCCCTCTAGCATTTATCATTATCTTTTCCTTAGCCAATCTATGAGATATGTAATAGTACCTCAAAGTACCATTTTTTGGTACTTAATTTGCATTTCTTTGATCAACAGTGATTTATAGCATTTTTTTCATATGACTAAAAATGGTTTTAATTTCTTCATCTGAAAATTGTTCATATCTTTGGCCATTTATCAATTGGAGAATGGCTTGTATTCTTATAAATTTGAGTCAATTCTTCATATATTTTAGAAATAAAGCCTTTATCAGAACACCTTTGAATATAATTTTTTCTTATTTTCTGCTTCCCTTCTAATCTTGTCTGCATTGGTTTTGTTTGTACAAAACCATTTTAATATAAAAATTATCCATTTTGCATTTCATAATGTACTCTAGTTCTTTGGCCTTCTCCAGAAATCTGAGAGGTAGACTATTCTTTCTAACTTCTCTTCTGAACTTGTGTCTTGTATCTCCAACTGCCTAATGGGATATCTTAAATTTGTATCTTAAAACTCAACATGTTCAAAACTGGACTCAGTGTCTTTCCCCCAAACTCTTCCCTCTTCCTAACTATTCTGTCATGGACAGCAGCATTCTCCTACTAACCAAGGCTTGCAACTTAGTTGTCATTCTTGATCCCTTAAATTCTATCACCTCCCTCCATATTCAATCAGTTGCCAAGTCCTGTCTCTTTTACCTTTGCAACATCTTTCATATACAGTTCTTTCTGTCTGACAATTCTACTACTATGATGCAGGCTCTCAACAAATCCATTCTGGAAACAAATTTTAACTAATGTCCCAGTTCCAAACTCTCCGATTCCAGTGTATCTTCCATTTGACAAATGAAATGGTATTCCTAAAACACCTGGTTTGAGTATTCCATTCCCTTATTCAATAAACTCCAGTGGCTCTTTATTATCTCCAGAATCAAATATAAAATTCTCCATTTGGCTTTCAAAGTCTTTCATACCCTGGATCCTTCCTACTTTTTCAGGATTCTAATAACTTACTCCCTTACACATGATCCACTATGATCCAGGGACACTGGTCTCCCCTTGCACAATATCAGTCCATCTATTGACATTTCCAAAGGCTGTTCCCCATGTTCTTCCTCTTTACATTTTTCTCCTGGTTACATTAAACCAGGAAGCATTAAACAATGCTAGTTGATTTATATAAATATAGGTTTGTTATTATCAAGGACAGATTAAAAAAATTATAGTTTGTATTGGATACAACTCTTTACCTAAAGGGTTTAGTTTCACAGACTTTTGTCTTTTCCTTTCTCTCCATCTCTGCTTCTTTCTAGTACTAACTGTATTGAACCTTCTTAGTTCTTTAGATGTAGGGTTTAGGACTTTAAAAAGAGGCCTCAGGAAATAGCATAGGGCTTGAGAAGCCAGAAATTAGAAAGAGATTTTATTTTGCCTCTAACTCTCAACAGAAACTGAGGAACAGGTATAGAGATTAAACCATGTAATTTGACCAGATGTGGTGAAAATGATGAAATGACATGGTGAAAATAGTTTGTGGTGAAACTATATATCAAACTTCCACCCTCTTTGGTGCTCTCTTTTCTCACAGGCTAGTCACAAACATTATCATCTCGTTTTTCGATACTTCTTGGCAATGAGTTACTCCAGTTATCCCCTCCCTCCTTTCTGCTGTTATGCCCACAAGACCCTATATCAAGTTAAATGCAATGGAGTCCTAGGGTAGTGATCTATAAAAATTGAATTCCACCCTCTTTGGAGGAGAGCAAGTATATATCTGCATCTTTATAGGTACTGGTAAAAGATTATATTTTGAATTTACAGTAGTGCAAATTAAAGAGGCATTGAATTTGCTATTGGTGAACCAGGATGCAAATCCCAGATTTGATATTTCCACTTTGTGGGATGTTAGCCAAGACAAACTCCTCTGGGCCTTGGTTTCTATCTGTAAAATGAAGCTTTGGATTAGATGGTTTCTAAAGTACCTTGCAGATACAAATCTGATTTTAGGGACCTTTGTGCTGGTCAGTGAGAAAGAAGACTCTCTACATTTCTCAACTATAAGTTAATAATATAAATTAATTGTTTCACAACAATCCGTGAGGTACAGAATAAAAGTACTCTAGAATTACAAGAGTTGGAAAAGACCTGAAATTTAGAGTCATAAGAACAGGCTTCAGAGGGGAAAAATATTTCTTCTAACAACTCAGGATAAATTGGTATTAATATATTTAATGGTAAATGCAGGTGGAGTCAGATATTGGTAAAACTTCATACATTTCTTTAAATGTGGCAATACCATATATGCTACTAGATAAGAGGATAGGGACTAGACTTATGGTTTCATTGATATAAGGAACTCCCTGATAAGGAAACTACTTCTACTGCATATGATATAAGCCAAAAGAAATTTTAAAAAGTTATTTTGATAAAAAAAAGGTACTGATAAATAACCATATCAAGTTTCTGGTATTATTTTTCTTTTTAAAAATTGTCCTTTTCATGTTTTCGGAATTCTTTTGTTTTTACATCACACTAATTTCCAGATATATCATTTTTCTCACCATGTTCATTTACCAACTATACACATTTACCAAATATAAGATATTGTACCAAGAATATAACTGTAAATAAGATCATGTCTCTGCCCTCAAGGAGATTTTAATTTAGTAGGGAATGATTAAGCAAAAATACAGCTATATAAGTATACAAAAGATCCTGAAATTAAAATATTCTAGCATATTTTTAGAGAAGCAAAAAGTTTGTTAGATCAGATTAAAGAGATAATTAGCCATCTTGCTCTAAGAAAGAAATTTAAGTCAGGTAATAGTTTACAAGTCAGAAAGATGGAAAGATGAAATAGATAGAAAGGTGGTTGTGAAAGGTTAATTAATAGCTTAATGGTCAAAGTACTTGAGGATTTTGAGAAACAATGAAATTGTAGTGTTAGAAGAGGGACTAACATGAATATTAAAGAAAATGGTATTTTTAAATTTGCAGAAGATTAATAGTAGAGAAACAGTGGAAAGCTAGGTAATTCAGATATTGAAATCATTATGGTAGATGGGAAAGATAAATTAAGTACCTTTTTGCCAGGCACTGGGAATACAATATCTAAGACAATCTTTGCCCTTACCAAGATTACATTCCTAATGTAATGAAGAATGAAATATATATGAAGGGAGAACTGGAAAGGTGGAGTAATTGGGGTACCTTCTTGAGGAGGGAATACTTTAGAGTCCCATACCTCAGCAAAATAAGGAAGAAGCTAATCTTTTAGAGCCAAAGGAAGGAGGGGTACACACCAGATTGGGGAGGAAGGAGAAGAAGAAAGAATAAAAGCTGCATGGCTATCATACTAGGAAGGATGAATGCACATATTTTATATCTCACAATTCTTTCCTATCAACTTGCAAGAAAGAGCAGAGGAATAAAGGAAAATATTGTCCTAGTATAATTAATTGCCTCCCACTGTTTTCTATTTTGAAATAGCAACCACTTTTCCAGAAGAAGCTCCTTTAAACAAAACACACCTTGCTGAGAGCTGATAAAGGATTAACTCAAAGAAGAGTTATCAGCTTGATCAACACAAGAGAGCTGGAGGTAGATAATGGAAGAGGCAGACAGCTTTATCCTTCTAACCCTCACCTTTTTCTTTTGGATCTAGAAGCTAAAAAAGCTAATAAACACAAGTTCAGGTT